>BLKR01001245.1:0-318344 GCA_011170035.1 Teleogryllus occipitalis
AAGGACTCACACACAAATAAAAGGTGACATTTACACACTGTTTTGAAGTATTATATATATATATATATATATATATATATATATATATATATATATATATATATATATATATATATATATATATATATTGAGACGAGCTCGAATATACACCCTGGTAACGGACCGGACCATATATAAAAATTCCCAAAATACCGTCTTCGGCAGTTCGCTAATTTGAACGGGGCGCGAGAACCCCGTCACTGTCTGACGTCGGCCGCGTCGAGCGAAACGCTTGTCCACGAATAAGAAATTCGAAAGATACGCTTGGGAACGAGATCTTGTGATTGGCCGGTATCCGAAAAACGAGGGAAGCCAACGGCAAGAAATTTTTTTCCGTTGAAAGTTGAAGGGGTGTCAGAAAAATCTCGGAGGAGGACGGATCGCTGCGGAACGCGTCTCACAAATCACGTAAAAACCGTTATAAGTGACGGTTAGTGAAGAGAAACCGGTCGCGAGTCGCTAGCAGTGAACTTCACGCGAGATTGTTTCATCCGAATACGGGAAGAGAACGAACATTGTACTCGTTTTTTGTTGATAACTCACAACGGAAAAGAAACGTGTATCAGTGGGAGCGAATTATGTGAATTCAGTGAGGGCTGAATCGGACTCTTTTCCGGCGTACGCCGAACAATTTTCTGCATCGCCGCTACGTCACATCACCGAAGCAAGGAGCCAAGGCGATAACCATTCCTGAAAACACCGCCAGAGAAGCATTTGTGTTGGGAAAGGAAGACGGGTGCAGAGGCGAGGCCGAGGCACTTCCCGGCCGAGAAAATTGGTACGGAGACGCAGCGGAAGGAGGGGCGGAGGATCGTGGAGGCCAGGCTACCCCGACGTGTCGCCAACACGAGCCGTCGCGGCCAGCACAGCGAGAGCCCCGGAGGTCGCGTAGGGCGCGATCGTCACGTCCCCAAACGCCGAGGCGCCAAGGCGCCGCTCGCAGCACTCGACTAGGCCAGTTTACGTAAAACCCCATTGGAGAAGCGTGAGTACCCGTGCGACAGACGGTTGCAGAAACGAAAGAAATGTAATTGAACGACGCTAAACCACACTATTTCTTAAAAGCTTTCAAATATTAGGTATTTCAAGCCACATTTGTGAACGTTGATGTGTGGAACTCTTGAATGAAGGCCATGTTAAGAACAGAAATGATTAATTCACTTTAAACAAGTCACCCAATTAATTAAGTGTTAAAAAGGGGTGTTGTAAATAGTTTGATTAATTTTGCTCTGTGTCGAGTTTTGTTTAAGAAGTAGTGATTGAAGTGTATTATGGATTAATAACCATTTGTCAGGAATGAAAGCAATTCAGAGTAGGAAGGTTCAACTTTGTATTCTTTGGGTCCTTAAGACCAAGGCATGTCTGCACCAAATGGTGTATAAAGTACAATTCATTAAATGAATGATGAAATAATGTGATTTATTGTGAAGAGAGGTAGCAATAATTGCTCCGAATATTCATTTCCGAGCACGAAGGTGCATTTCCGAGCAAGGGCTATTTTTGTTGAATTTGTGTGTGTGTGTTTTTTTGTTTGTTTTTGTCATTCCTTGATTGTAGAATATACTGCCTTGTATGCCAGAGCCACAAGTGTTTTGCTTTGAGTATAAACCTGCCCGTATTCCCCACCCAGGTGCATTTTCAGGCATAAGCCTCATCCAAGCAAGCGATTCGAAACAACTCGAGAGGTATGACGTCGGGACGGCAGTGGACTGTCGAACGACGCCGGTAACGCCCACGCGATCTCACACATCCTTAGGGCTAACGACTCCTTCTCGCAACAGTTGTATTATGCGCGGCGCGTCGGAGGGAAGGCCACGACGTGTGTTCCGTCGCAATATATATATATATATATATATATATATATATATATATATATATATATATATAAATCACCAAACATACAGATTCACTTCAAAACATAATTTGTCAAATAGTCCCTTCTACTTCAAGCGTCAGCATCTCACTCTCCTCATACTCTTTATTGCTCAAGATAGGGAGGGTAAAAAGCTACTTAATTTAGTTCTCGGAACCAAAAACAAGGATCATCTCATAATTGCTCAATGAATCAAAGGAAAATGAATGAGGTTAGAAATAGACATAGTACCGCCGTTTTTTTAGCCACAGTACACGTACATTAAAATAGGCATTAAGAGAGCGAATGGATGAAGGTTGGGAAGCGACATAGGCAACAAAACATTGATGTTAAAAATAAATAAAATTGTTGTTAGTGTTTCCTTCAACCAATAACCTCCACTCTAGCCAATTAAGTCACGCCATGACTCATTGGTTTGAGATATTACTAGCAAAAACTAGAGGTTCTACAACAGCACATACTTTCTAGCATTATTGAAAATAGTTACTTACTCTTAAAATATTTCTGCCATACTAAAAACTCACATGTAACTTGAAAAAGTATAATTCAAACGAATTGCCCTCTAATTCAAACGAACGTTTTTTGATGAACACATTTCCTTAAGAAAAAAATATCTTCAAAATTGTAGTTGTAGGAAGACCAAAAAATTTTGAATTTTAGCAATTTTCAAAAAATCAGTTTTCAATGAAAATGAGATCTTTACTATTCTCTCAAACGTTTTTCACACTATCCAACAAAGAATTTTTTTTAAAAAAACGATGGAACCATTTTTTTGAAAATGTCTCAGGGGCTTCATGTAATGTACCTCACAACATTAAAATATCGATTTCAAATTCAAGGGACCGAGACATCAGCCGCCGCTCAACCAATAATTCCATATCCCGCCAATTAAGTCACTCCTTGGCTCATGTCTAGCAAAAATGAGCAAACAAAAGTAACGGACTAAAGATACTCACCTTTAGAATATTTAAAATACAAAAAGACGGTGTAATATAATATTCACGAGATCATTTTTCATCAGAGATTCTCTCCTCTTTTTTAAGATCGTCTCCGTACTCCTAATGGAAAACCGGATTCTGATGCGTTGTTGAAGGAGAGTGAGAAGTGTGGTGAGTCATGACTGAGTGGAGTGCTGGACCTTTCTCTTCGATTGGAACAAGTACGCAATTGACAACGTTTAAATCATTCAACACTGGAAACGATGTTCTGTAATAACTGCTGCTAACAAAATGCATTACGTTCCAATCGCGTACTCGCTTCCATCGAGGACGGTGCCCCTCTGTGCTACCGTGACCTCGTCACCCGTGAAATAGGCACGACACGCTTCAGCCTGGGCGTAAAGTTTTGCGTATCGCGCGAGGTTTTCATTATACAAAACCCCCGTGTGAGCTCGTCGGCTCCATTTTATACCAGAGTGTAGCCGTCACGTGACCGTCCTAGGTGTAGGAGGGAGGCTCGCGTCTACCACGTGACCTTCCCGGTGAAGCTGGCGTCCCCTTTGTCTAAATGTATCCCAACGCCGGGGCGCCAAGCTTTTCATGCCCTCAGGTATGCGATACTTCCGCCCCTCCTCCCACCCACGGCCGCCAACGTGACGCTACACCCTCGCACACGTACGTGCGTGGGTTGCGGGCCTACGCGCTGCGTGTGTGTTGGCGGTCACCGCGCCCTCCCGACTGCCCTTCCGACTCCACTTCTGCCACAGGGTAGACGCAATCACCCGAAGCGCCGAAGTCGGTTCGCGTAGTTTGGGTGGGTTTAGCTCTCCGTCGGGCGGTCACACCACCCCACTCGGAGTGCAAACATGCGCGTCGACCTTGTGTCTGTTATATTCTCATGTTTTGCTGTGTGTTGATTGTGTGTTTTGCATCATTGTTTTGTTTCTTCGCGTGGCTCCTGTCAGGTAGGATTCGTTTTCAGGTACTTTCTTTCAGGACTGGTACCTTAAGGTGCCGCAACAATAGCAAAGACTTGTCAATTGATTCATTAACATAAATATATTTTATTGGAATATATAAAAAAAATAGAGTAAAATGATAGCTCCTTGTTCTGTAGAATATAATGGACACAACGAGCAAAATACCAGGGTACATATTGGGTCACAGAATTACTGTGCAATAGGGAGGGTAGAATATAAGTTCACGTGGCTCAAGAAAGATGTTAACGAGTACTTAAATCAATAGAAGTGAAGTTCTCAACAACTGCGCGACTAAAAAGTAAGTATGATGTAGCTTCATTATATTGTAATGGAATGCAAATTTCTAATATTTTTCATTTCTGTACTAGAAAGAAGGAATATGTCAGTAAAGCAACGAAACATAAGAGAGTGTTTGGAAAACTGTCTGTAACATCCCGACAGTCCACTTATAAGAGCAAACCACCAGCGCATGCAGAAGAAAAAAGAACAGCTGGAAATGAATACGCAAAATGACCCTCCCCAGCACGTCGTTACATTGTAATTTGGAAGCTGAGGTTATTTACTACTGAGGATTTAAGATGGAAAATAAAGACTGCAGTAGAAATAAACAGTGAGGCTAAAAGATTAGTAAGTACCACAGTTAAAAGAAAGTTCTCTTTAAGAAACAACACAAATATTGCTAATAATATTTGATTCTATTATCTGAGGTGTACTTTATTTTTTTAGAATTAATGTATTTTTAATATTTCATTTAATTATGATGTACTGTATGATTTAAATATTTTTACAATGTTATTACAGGTTCTAATAATTTGTTTTTGTGTTCCTGTGACTAACACTTATGTTATTTTCATTTGACAGTTTGTATTTATCTCTTGCTGCAATAACTTCATTTTGTTTCTTAAATTCAGAGTTATTTTATATTTTTCCGTGTCTTTGCCTACATCAGAACCATAGTCCTATTTGTGATGGAGGTCTCTAAGGATGTGTTCTCTTTAAGAGTGCTTTGTCGAACCGCTAGACCCCTTGGAAAATAAATGTCAGTTTTTTCAATTTGTTCAGAGTCCTCAGATCCATAGGCATATTGGGGAAGGAGGGCTCTGTAAATGCATACTCCTAGCGAGTGTTTTTCCGAACCGCTAAATCACTTGGAAGACGGCATTCTGGCACTCTTATTCTGTGAAATACACTGAAAACTCGGTACAGATCTACCTTTAACCCAGGGCTGTTGAGTACAAGTTTTCGGGAGCGCGAAGCCGTGTGAAATAACTCGAGCGAAACGTTCTGACAGAAAGTATGACAAAATGACAGTCACAGTGAGATGGCAGAAACATGATCACTTTAAAATGTTGCGTTTACACAGGGCGGCGCGGCTGGTACTGGAACCAGCTGCACACTGCAATTGATTTTGACCGTTCGCGTGACGCCGCGGCGAAGGCTGTGATGGCGATGTTTCTATCTTCTCATTGTGGCCAAGATGGAGAGCGCCCGGGACTAAGTACTGTGAGGGACCAGGTTGCCCAATCAGGAGGGGGCGGAAGAAGCCGTCAAGAATCAGGAATCGGACGGCAAGGAACAGTCCTGGCGGGAGGCCTCCTGACTGTTCGTTGCCAGGCATCATGGAGACACAACCCCGCGTCACCGTTGATGATGGGTGGTTGGTGATCCCCGGTGCTTCTTTTATCCGTCTGGGTCACCATTGGCTCTCTCTGGCAAGATCCTAGGTGTGAACCTCCGGCAGGAATCCTTTTCAAAAAGAAGCCGTGGCCGGTTGCCGAGGACCAGTGCTGCGGCGGAGCGATGCACTTTCGTAAATGTAGAGTGACGGATGTGCTCCCGACGTTTTTCATCTTCAGTTCTTCCTGTCTCGCCAATGTAATTGCGGCAGAAGCTGCTTGGAACTGAATAACCTCTCGCCACTTCAAGTAGAAGCTGCTCTTTGACTCCCACCTAAGATTGGCCAAGTTTCTGGTGCGCCCTAAAGATCGCCGTGATTCTCAAACGTTTCAGAAATTTGCCGATTCAGTCTGTTACACCTTGTAGGTAGGAGAGAGTGGCTGGTGCCTTGGCCTCGTTCCCCGTGTCGTGGGGTTCCCTTGCTGTTGACGGGTCGTAAGTGAGTTTCAGGGCTCTATGGACGATTGACTTGTAACCGTTGGCGGCGATGGTAGCTTTCAATTCTTCGCGTTCAGCGAATAGGTTGACCATGTCTTAGAACCTGGCAAGGCGAATGGCGAGGGTTTTCAGTTAGCAGGTCGGTTATCAGAGGCATTACCAACATTTCCAACGTCCGGAGCAAACAAATCTCTACCCTCACCTAAACATAATTATGGTTAATAATGTTTATATATATATATATATATATATATATATATATATATATATATATATATATATATTGTAACGCCTCCACTCGTGGAAACGCCCTGATAGAATGCTCTTTCGAGCTTGAATATCTCGGGGGGCAGGATCTTTTGGG
The DNA here is from genome assembly GCA_011170035.1 of Teleogryllus occipitalis. Lineage (NCBI taxonomy): Eukaryota > Metazoa > Arthropoda > Insecta > Orthoptera > Gryllidae > Teleogryllus > Teleogryllus occipitalis. The sequence goes on from BLKR01001245.1 coordinate 6,310, forward strand.
GTATGAGAAAGTTACACACCCAGACACAAAATTAGATAAAATGACAGTATATTCTGTAATATGGCATGAGAAATTGTTCACACTTAACATTCAAATTCAGAATTAAATCAAAATTTACAACACAACACAAAATTTACTTAACAATGTGCTCGCTATATCGAGTCTGATTCTCCTATCACCCGTGCACGGTTTTGCTAAGTTATGAACTTAATGGAAACTAAAATTTTCCCATACTCCTGGGATTAATTACAATGAAACGCTATTCAATATCTTATTGCTACTTTACATTAAATATTTTCCTCGTTAGCAAATTTTATACAATAAAAATGAGGAACTCTAATAAAATTTACACAGTTTCTGGATTGAATTCTATTGCAAGTATTACCGCTATACAAGGTAAATTTATGCTGTCGTGACACAAATTTCAGGTGATTTTACAAAGTTTTAATGATCTGGTTCTTCATTTCACTCCTTCTAAAATCCGGTCTCCCACTCTGGTTTACTCAGTTACAAATTACCTTTGCCGCCGCCCAAGGCCCCCGGGTTACGCACCGCCGTCGTGTCGAAGTAGCTGTACACCGCCAGCCGCGCCGCCACTCGCGTTTCCCGATGTCCTCGAAGCCGTCTCTGCAGTCCGTTACCAGATTTTCGCACCAGTCTTCTAAGCTCTCGCCACCAGATCCAGGACACATGCACGCGTACTGCTCCGTCCCTTGCGTGTGTTACAGCACGTGTCGCTCCCACCAGCGCGTTGACTATGACATTGTTCACAATCACGTTTACTTTACTTTATGCGGCCTCGTTATAATGTTAACTTGCTACTTCTCGCCGCCTCAATATTGCAACGTTCTCCTCCACTATTACTCGTGATAATGTCTACGACTCCGCGTCTTTACTACAGAAGAATACCTCGCTCGTCGCCGTCTAGCTCTAGAAGAATAGTACCTCGCGCGTCGCCGTCTGAACCAAGAAGAACTAGTACCTCGCACGTCGCCGTCTGGATCGAGAAGAACTAGTACCTCGCACGTCGCCGTCCAAATCGAGAAGGTAGCTTTTCGCCGCTCCACCGTATAAATGCGGCCCTGACGTCATAGAACCCCTATGCGCGCCGCCCCTCCGTCGAAATTACCCCGCCGCTGCTTCTGGCCGCCACCTCCAGGTCGCGCTTTTTCTCTCTTCCGTGCTGCTCTTGCGATGTTATTATTTGCTCCGTCGCCTTCTATAGATGCGTGGGCGCCGTGCAAGTTAGTGGCCAGGCCACGAACGTCACAATATATATATATATATATATAAATATATATATATATATAAATATATATATATATATATATATATATATATAAATATATATATATATATATATATATATATATATATATATATATATATATATATATATATATATATGTGTGTGTGTGTGTGTGTGTGTGTGTGGTTAATAATGTTAATATTATGTTAAAGTCTTTACAGAAAACATTGAAAATTACGCACTGAAATGGTATACAAATACTTTTTCTTCTTCACTATCAAGGATGAGGCTAATAGCCTGTTCCGTCTTCACTCCAACCATCTCTTCCTTGGACGTCCTATTTCTCTTCTTCCTAAAGGTGTATAAGACAATACTGATTTTGTTATTTTTGTATTATCCATTCTATGTATTTGTATCCAGCGTTGTTTATTTTCTTTAATACAGTCATTCATGGAAAATATGTTTAGATCAGATCTAATCTTATGTCTTTTTTGATCTAAAATCGAGCAACCTTTCACTCTCCTTAGGGATTTCATCTATCCTGTTTGTATTCGTTGTTATTTGTTCTTTTGCTGTAAGACTCCATGATTCGATTCCATATATTAGCATTGGTGCTGCCATTACCTTATAAAATTTCATTCTAGTTTCTTTCATCGTGTATACAAATACGTTTGGATAATTGTACTTACTAGTTTAAAATACTACCACATGAATTTGACAACATCTAAATTTTAATTTATAAAAAATATATTTATTGTGCCAATTACATATTTTTTACCGATAATATGGTGTTAATTTATTTTGTAAATTGTAAAAATATAAATGTTAAAATTGTTTTACATGTCAATTTTGCTGTCATCTCACTGTGATGACGTGACTATCAGCTCCATTTGTTGAGAGTTGCGTATTTTCTAGTGTGAAACCGGCCAGTAGATGGCAGATCTGTGAGGCACTCCCAAGTGCACAGCTCGGTGCTGTGAATCTCGCAGCCTTCGAGAACTGAAATGCTTAAGAGCCTCGTAACGCATGCGAACAATACGGATTCCCGTGCTCGGTGAGACGTTTTGAGGCTTCCTCACCCGCCACACGTAGGCGCGCGTGTTAAAAAATCAATGCCTATCACCGCAATTGTTATGGAATTTACCAGTGTTTTGATCTGCGAATTAAACAAAATCTGATACTTTCAAAACATAATTGTTTTATTTTTTAAATGGAGTGGACAGTGTGCTGCAACACCGCAGCACGTCTGGAACAACCTTAACTGAATTTGCACCGTTTGATCACATGACACATTATAAGCAAAATGTCGCATGCAACTATGATGGTGATTCCTGCACCAGTGAATCCTGCACCAGTGTATCCTACACCTGAACCAATTTGTCTAATGAAGTAAGTTACTTGTTAAAAGTAAGTCATTTTTGCAACATGAAAATAATATCGTGAAAACCATATTGTATTTTCATTTCCAACAGGAATTGAGCGAGGTACTTGAGTAAGGTCTTCCTCACGGAGAGTCTTGTGAGAGCTCTAGGTTGTCCTGGTGACGCCACGTCGAAGGCTGTGATACCGGCTATTCGACAATCTCGTCAGGGTCTTCCTCAGAGCTGGTCTGCCCTCAGTGCATCACAGCCTTGGATGCGGCGTCAGGCGGACAGCCAAAACCACTCTCGAACAGATGAGTCATTCCTCACCGAATCGCACAAATTGAAGGCAAATTTGACCTTGATGTCCCAGATTTTTAAACTTTTTATTTTGGAAGAATATAAGCCAAACTAAGGAAAATGTGTTTTTTTACTTTTTCCTAATTACTATTTTTCGAGGTGATATTAATTTTCAAAACATTCGAAAAAATGCACGCATGGCTAAAATTTTTAACTCTTGTAGTAATTGTGACAGAAATTTTGTATTTTGCGACATTAAAGAACAAAAGAGGCTCTTTCATTTTATGTAAGTACTGATTTTGTTAATTTTTTTAAAATGAATTTTTTACCTATTTTATTTTTATTTTTTAAATTTATCTCAAAACTCGATAGTTAAAAAGTTTGAAAAATATTCCAATGCAATCTCTGAGGAGTTTTCCATACGTAGGGTAAGTTTCAAAGTGGGACACCGAGATGATTCTGAGAAATTAAATACAATTGAAATGTGTACACGCTGTTTTGCTACTGCATCTGCAAGAGCGTCACTCCTCAGGCATATACCAGTCAGCAGTTGACGATTACCATCAAAATACTTTCACAAAGAAATAAATAGAAATATCCCTTCATATCTGACTACGTGCCGGATAGATAATATGACCCTTATAGCCGATTGAATTCAAATTAAAACGTTTCAAACGAATTCAATTTAATTTTAAACGGACGGAATATTGATATGAAGCAAGTTTTTATAATACAGTGTATTAAATTGATAATTATTTTACTTCACTTTACAGACAATATCGTTTATTGACTGTTTCGTAATGAAATGAAACTATGTATTTTTTCATCCTTTATTATTTTGTGCCTTCATCCTTTTTACTATTTCGTGTACGTACGTATATACGTACTATAGAGAAAGTTATGTAATGCTGCGCGAAAAAACGGCGAGTTTTCGGCGGAAAAAAAAGTCATTGCCGGGGTTTGGTGACGAAAAAGTGCATAAACCTAGTTTCTAAATTAAGAAAGAAAAAATCGTCTAATAAGTGGTGCAGCCAAAATGCCTCTTGTGTGAATCCTCGATGCCGAAAACCCAATTGGAAACAAAACGTCCGTCCGTCCTCCGCAGACAGAAAGTCTTAATTTAGCATCTGTTTTTATGCACTTTTTTGTCACCAGATCCCGGCAATGAATTTTTCCGCCGAAAATCCACCGTTTTTTCGCGCAGCATTACATAACTTTTTCTATACTCCGTATATACGTACGTATGCGAGAAAGTAAAAATTGTCACAGTTAGGACAATTGTAATAAGTGTTAGAAATTTCAATCACTGCAATTTGAATCTTCATTATGCGATGAAAAGGTACTTTTAACAAGATTGTGAGCAATATTTTTGGAAGAAATATTTCATTGGTTTCATATTGATATAATATAATTGATATCCCTATCAGTATATCCCCAAATGCATTATTAAGCGGATTTCATTTGACTGTCATTATTTTCATGCTATAAGTGGTACTACATAATTTGTGTGAATTCCCCGTCCGACCAAACCGGCCAGCATTGAACTCGTGCTAATTGGAATAGTCAGTAAGTAAACCGATAATCAACATATGCATTAATATTATTTCATTTAATTTTTTAAAATTTAAATTAAATGAAATTTTAAAAATAAATAAAAAAAGTTTTTCTATAATTAACTAGTTGGTCAACAAATGGTACAGACTTTTTCCATACTAGTTTTCTAATGTTCGGTCTGCGCTAGCTTTACGGCGCTGCCACATCCTCTTGCCGGCTGCCCAAATTACATTTTTTGAAATTTTCTCAATTTTTCGGTTTCCTAAAGATAGAACCGACACATGACTTAAAGAATATTAAAGAGGATTAAAACCTCGTCCTGTATGACAATTTTCGTTTAAAAATTTGGAACCCGTTTTTAAGAAAATTGCGTTTAAGCTTCACTAAATATGTAATTTGAAGCCTTTTAGTTTTCGAATATAATAATATGGCATTTAATTCATCTTATAGAGTACATTTATTACTATCTCTAGCAAAATTGTTTTTTTTATTCCCCATATTGCACGCAATATTGCGCGAAAACTACTAAAATTTTCAAAACAATGTTCATGACCTTAATGAAAAAAGTAACTACGGGGGAAAAATTTACTTGAAGGAAAAATCGTAGTCTCCAATTTTGTAATAGTAGAAATAAGCGAAAAATTTCAAACTTGAAATTTTCAAAATTTCGGAGTAAACTGTGAAAAACGGACCTTTTCCATTTTTATACGTGTATTATTCTTTCAAAAAAGTTAAAGAAAAAATTTGGAGTCATTTTGTTGAGAAAATTTTGAAAATGTCTCTGGGGGCTTCATGTAAAGAACCCCCAAATTTAAAAGAATTATTTTCAAAATCGCAAAGCATCGAGTCGCGCCAGATCGACCGGAGAATATCCATTGGTGGTGGTGGTGGGGGAAATCCTACATATGGTTGAGGCGCTAGTGGTGTTCACTAATGGACGGACGTTTTGGAAAAAAAAAAAAAGAAAAAAAAAAAAACTTTTTGGGTATTAGGGAACTCCAAAACGTATGTACGTATATTTCTGTTGAAATCTCAAAATCGATTTTCCGGGCACTAAGTAACTTTCTCTATACTACGCATATTACTCCGTAGCTTGTGGGTAACTTGTGCGAAGTAGTGTGTCGTAAGGGAACAAATAGTGTCGGGAATGCATGCCGCACACAAGAGCCAGTGGCAAGTCGAGCAGGCAGACTACAAGGCCAAGCAAATGATGAGTAGAGACCGGATTTTTATGCAATTACATAGTTTTTGTCTCTCTAGGAGAGCAAAATATAAAAAATATATTTTTTATATTTTCCCAAATAGTTTTTTATTCTATCGATTTTATTCAATTTTTAAAAATTGTAATTTTAGCGAATCGTCGCTCTCCTAAGACAATATTCATTTTTTCGTTACATATTTAGTACTAAATTACATATTTTTTTATATTTGGCTATTTTCCCAAATATTTTTTTATTCCTTCGATTTTCTTCAATTTCGTATATATTTCTTATGAAAAGAAGGATTTTAAAATAAACAGCATTTTTTCCAACATTATTGGCGAAATCTAAGCGTGGAAGTATTGTCGCTGCGTTTTGTGACCTTCAACCTTAAATTTCCGAGAACCGTTGGCGATCGCCGACTTGTGACATAACACTGTGATGCTTGATGAGAATGTTGCACATTGGAGTGATTGCTGGTCGTAGATATCACCAGTCTGAAGGATGGCTTCTATTTCGTCTAGTGTGGCTCAACGTGCATGTAACCTTACATAAATGCACCTTGTTCTGGCTGCTAAAGTACAGTCCCGGATTACAACACATGACGCTTTTAGTACTGATGGAAAGTTGTATGGTGCAAAGTGTGTATCAACTTGTGCTCTCCAAATGAATTTTAAAACTTTTATATTATTTTTAAAATTTGTTACGAAAATGTTATAAAGGTAATTTTGAATTATGTAAATGTGTTTTATAATTAGAGAATTTTAATATTACATATTATATCCAATTTTACATATTTATTACATATTGTTGCTATTTTCAATACATATTTAGGTACATATTTTGACGTTTTACTCTACATATTATTCCGGTCTCTAATGATGAGTGTGATGAGAGTAATGTAAATGTCATGTTAGAATTAAGGGTAGATAGGAATACTTGTAAGATTAAAATAAGTGAGATATTAAGCACCCCACCATAATACATATGTACCCAATATAAAGAAATAAATTACATAAATACGCATGAATACGAGAAATTAAAAAGAACGATTCACCTTCCAGCAAATACAAACGTAAACGCTGAGTCAGCATGAAATGGTCAGAACAAGCGAGAGGCTACTGCGAACAGGTTTGAGCTTCGTAAGAAGTCTTGCTCCGTCGCTTCGCGTCGCAGGACCTCTGGTGTGGGCCTCTGCCTCAGAGCGTATTATAAGCTCTGCCCCCAGTCTCCTTCCCCCTCCCTTCCGCACCTTGACTCCCCGCGTCCGTTACGTAAGCGGCAGAGCCACTCCCCCCGGCGTCAGTCGCGTCTTCGCTTCGCCGCAGCACTCGCCGGCCGGCATCAGACATCGCCCCGGGCCTTCCAGTCGGTGAGTGTGCAGGTTTCTTTCGCTGAGACAAAACTGCTGTAGAAAAGAATGGCGAGGAGGTAACACAATTGTCCACTTGCCTTCACGCGCATTGATGCTTGAACTAATTGGATAAGTTTAAACAACAGCCTTTTCTTAAGGATACATATTGTAGGAATTAATGTGGTAAAATACGAATAAATATTTTAAAATGTTCGCTGTCATTCCTTCAAGACAAAACGAATGAACTTTGCAAAAGTTATTCAACAGAGAGATCGAAGAAGTTGGTTGTTTCGAAGAGTAAAACATTTATAAATTAGGAATTGAGAAAAAATGGTTTAACATTTTTCAAGGAAGGCTGGACTGTTGACAAAGATGCCAACCACACACCCGCAAATTTATATTAAAACATCTGTGGCGCCACTCTTAACTTAAGACATTTCCTTTAAATTTGCGAGTTATCGTGGTTTTACCAGAGAACATGAATGCTAGCAATAATTTGTAAAAATATTGTCTGAAATATTAATTTCCACGACTCCGACAAAATTGAAGGTCGAGAAAATGTCGTGAAGACATTTGAGCTTTTCGGGATAAACACTCGTTGTCGTTTTATTTTTGAGAGGGGGGCAGAAGGGTTAAAAATTTTAATTAGAATGTATATATTTCAGTCCATTATACTAATTCCCGTTTGATATTATGCCAGTATGGTTTTGCCTTACTATCATCTTAATTATTTGCAGTTAATTAAGCTTAGCATTGCTTTCCCGTCTTCGTTTTTCTAAGAAGATAAGTATTCTTAGGTCTTGGCAAGTTTCTTGCAAATAACTTGTACACACTGTGATTGTTCGCTTTGCTGCTATGTTTTAGTTTGCTTGTTTTCACACAGAGAGCTCTGAGACTCCTGTCGCCGAGAGTACGTGATAAGTGTGCACAGAGGTTGACTTTGTAGAACAACATAGCAAAATGTGTTATCTCCACAGTGCATTGCATTTTAATATGAAGCGAATTCTTATTCTATTTTTCTGAATGTCTACATCAAAGATATGCTTTATCAAAAATGTATCAAGTTCCATTCGTTAATGGAGGAAATAAAATTATCACATCAAAAATTGTTCAATTCTACGACATGAACGATTCAAAATGCATTTTAATTTGACATAATTAAAACGTTTTCATGTGTCATGATAATTTATTATTGTATGTAATAATGTGCGACTTTTCCGTGTCCTCGAGCAACTTTTACTATTAACTGCCGCATTAAATTATCACTACGCAACACTTTCTACCAAGTACATCGGAAAAGTTGAAACAGAACTTTCATTTTATTACTTTCTTCCAAAATCAGTACCTAAGTGCTTTGCAAAACATAATTAATCGGCATCTGCCGTACGAACGTAGGAGTTTTACCTAGGTATACATATTAAAACCGGCAACAAGCTGAAGCACGTTCGTGCTGTCAGTATTCGTAGATTGCAAACCATTAGAAAATTACAAATAACTGTCTCGTTTCAGTTAAAAAAATTTGTTTTGAAATAGTTCTCAAGTTTTCGAGGTCACCTGTAAACGCAACGTAAACAAGCCGCGTCGTGTGTGAGAAAAATTTTCTCTACGCACGTGGTTAAAAGAAAATTTTAATGGCGTCGGAATAGTCTCGACAATTGATTCATATACATTTGTTTTTAATTTTCCTCTTTTCCACTTTATTAATTAGATTGAGCATCTATTTAAAAAAATAATAAGACCTTGTTAGATTTTATCCACACAGTACAAAATGTGCTTAAGATAAACAAATTTACTATGAAATCATTTCTCAATTTAGTTTTTAAATAATAAAACTAGGCATTTGACCGATCGTTTTTTGCTTTTTATCTCAAATTGGATAAGATAATATATTCTAAATCTAATAGAACAATCATCAGTAATTTTGGTAATTTTGTGTCGTCGAAGACTTCCCGCATCAAGTGAAAAGAAAAGAACCTAGTGGTGGTACACCACCACTTACTTTCTCGCATTATTTGCAGCTTTTGAAATTTTCGAAAATTCGGTCTGTTCAATTCAAATCCGACTCATTGTTATCGGCGTACTTTGCACAAACCGATAAAAAATTAAGAAACAATTAAGCCTTTTTGAATCTTGTTTAGAAAACTGCCTTTATTTCAGACAACATTACGCGAAACAAGACATTTTTTAAAATTGTAAGTGACCTCATTTAAAGATTTAATTTTCAAGAACAGATTTCATTGAGCAGAAAAAACTCTATCTGCAAAATCGAAGTTGTAGAAAGTCTCCGAAAATAATTTCAACTTTTTCAGTTTTTGAAAATGCAGAGAATTCCGCCAAAAATCGGCCATGCTCCAATTTTTTATAGGTGTCTTTTCCTCTATTCTATGAAAAAATAATTTGGAACAATTGTTGAGAAAAATTAAAAAATGTTATTTAGGCTTTGTGTAAAGTTCCTCCCAAAATTAAAAATACGTTTTTCAAATTCACCTACAAACCCTATAAACACTCAGAGTTTTCTCTACTTTTCATAAACTAAAGAGTAAATAATACTTGTTGTAATATTTTCAAGGATTTTTTCGCTGAGGTGGTACAATGTCTTCCACAACAGTTTCTTAATTATGAAACTTTACATTCTTGCCTCAGCGGAATAAGACGAATTTTATATTAAATTCATAAAATACACTTTTTAAATATAATAAATTCTTGGATTTATTTATATTTAATAATTCTTGTAATTTATATTAAATTAAAGCTTGAAATCTCTATTTTAAGAATAGTGCTTCGAATAATTTTACCATTTCATTGCTATCGGCTAACAATTTAGCCAGTCAGTGCCATCAAAGTTAACGAGTCACATTTGAGCCGCGCTGCTGTCTGATTTCTTTATTTACTTTTAGGCGCATTGAACATGTCTGTGAAAATTCTTGGAGGAAAAATACTTTAGAGAACGCTACATGGCGTTGGAAGTAAATCGGCGAGTGGTTTTCTGTTCCTGCGAATCCAACAGAGCCGGTCTCATTGCGCGCCCCGCCCCGCCCCGCCCCGGGCGCCGCACTAATCCATTCTGAAGAGTCACCCTTCCCATTTCACCCCATCCATACACATAATGTTCAAAGAAAAAAATGATTCACAAGTCATTATTATATCTTGAGGAATTTCACATTGGAGTGTTAAAGGTCGTGCGATAACCTACGTAACAAAATATCGTTCTCCAAGTCTCTAGTTGGTGATAATACGACGCTCACGTACCAACATCATGGAGAGAGAGAGAGAGAAAATGAAACAAAATTTTGAAAAACATGTACATATTTCACATTTTACAGTAAAATAACGAATAAACCAAACAAGGCGAAACCCATTATAGGTAGTATATTCTATATCTAAAATGATTTTTATAGTGGGTTAAAAGTTGTCAGCTGCTCTCTAAATGAGAGAGTATTTTACAGATATTTCCACCAAGAATTAAGGTGGCATAGGATTTCAACTGATGTCACTGCAGTGCCTCTGAACTTGGAGGTCCTAGGTTCGAGTCCCGACGGCGGCAAGATTTTCGACACTAGCTTGTCAGCTAGGTCGAATTCAGAAGCGTCTGAAGGAGAATTCTAGCGGCCGGCTGCTCTGATCAGTAGTTTACCGTGGTTTCTCCGATAAACATCAAGCGAATGCCGGAGCAGTACCATAACGAACGGGGCCACCGACCGCGCGCGCGATCTTTCCTTCCTCTTCCTTACCATATCCTCGCCCCCTTACATACACACACACACACACACACACACACACACACACACACTGCACTACCACATATGCCGGGAGACCTGTGGAGGGATCTGTCGGGGGCTTGAAGCTTGTCCCGGCTGGGACAGTGCCCTAGTTGGGGAAACCCCGCTGGGCGACGGTAGGTCGGCGCCGGATCTCGCCATCCAGCGGGGGAAGATCACCGCCACCTCCCGATAAAAACATGCACTACACTTAAGGGAATAATGACCTTCGTAGTCGTCGCGCCCGGATGCACTAACAATCACCTATTAATTTATTGTGAATTGTCTCAAACATTTTTATAGTTATAACATCACAAGAAGTTTTTAACTTTCTCATTAGAATGTCAAAATTGTTTGAATGAGGAATTGGATAATTGATTTATCCAATACTGAAAGATTCGGTTATTTTATACATTACTAGTTGGACTTGTGAAAACGTTCCGAATTTTGTAAATCATTGTTTTAAAAGTGAATATAGCTTCATACTCGAATCAATATAGAATAGACACGCCTGACTTGTATATTACATACTCGTAGCAAAAGTCGTGGGTAAACAATATAATGAAATACAATATAAATTTACCTTATTATGTTAGTTGAGGTTAGAGAACGTATTATTTGCTTCAAAAATTAAATTAATTTAGTGCAATTATTGCACAGAGCCCTATCCTGATATTCTGTTCGTTTACAATTAACTACCTGTAATATCGTCTTTGAGAACCGAGTTCAATAAATATAGTATTATTAACAAATATTTTATTGCAAGCACGAAGAATGCCATAGATTGATGGGACAAGCTGTGAGCTTGATATTTAAATCCGCTATGATCATACGTGCTTCCAACAAGTTTCGCTGAATCATCTACGTTCTTTCTGTCTGTGTTTTTTGGGTTTGTTGTTTTACTCTCTGTATTTACTTGTAATATTTTCATAAAGTACGCGAGCTAAAAACACAAGATAAGATTTCAAAATGTATGGTGTTAAAATTGCACATACTTTCTCGTATTATTGGTAATTGTTACGTAATATTTTAACACAAAGGGTAACTGACGGGAATCAAACTCCCGTATTAATAATTCATTACAGTGATTAGTAGAACACAATTCAATTTTTTTGATACTCAATTTACGTTTTTTATTCATTTCAAACTTTCTTTGATTATCAGTAACGGGTTTTAAATTAACGGACCTTCAGGTGACCTGGAAGGCGCTTTAGGGAAACCCTGAAGGGGCCACCAGGTGAAATTTTGCGTCATTTGTGATAGTTGCCATGTTCCACGAAGGATTCGAATTTAGTTCCTCTGGTGTATGTTATAGTCGTTTAGATACAATGCATTCTAGGATTCCAAAAGTGTGTGTGTGTGTGTGTGTGTGTGTGTGTGTGTGTGTGTGTGTGATCAAAAATTAGGTCCATTGCGTTCCTAGAAATCGCACGTACGTGGGCACGGCCCGACCGTACGGGCATCTTCAGTTTCCGCGAGAAAATCGCAGGGCAATTTCACAATACAATTGTGTGCTACGACGCATGTTCTTCGAGAAAAAGTTTCGATTTTACTAATTCATAGGGACTTTAGTTGAACCTGACTTACCTCTACACTTGGGCTTCTGTAGCTTTTCTGTTATCACAATCACTGTCAGAGATGTTTAATTCTACGCTTATGTCCAGTTCCGAAACGTGCAATTGCCCCGACGTGTCCCTGCACAAATGTGCAAGAGCGAGTGACACCCCTTCAGTCAAACTGCGGAAATGAATTGCTCGTCGTCGAAAACTATAGATTGTCCGGCAGCCGCTGTTTCAGTAGCACCACGTTTTATAGCGACCCCGTCCGTTTTTAATTTTTTATTGTTCATGAAATCAATCTATCCAAAACATAGATTAGAAACTTTTTAATCTAGAATTAATTTTATGCAAATAATCCCTAACTAGAATTAATTTTACCGAAAAAATTCCAAGTTTCTATCTTGCTACAGTTGCTCAAACTTCATGACACAATCTCTGCGATGGAGAAAATTATGTTATAGACTGAAACTTGTACTAAATTATTTACACCGCTAGAGAAATTGATTAAAGTGAACTACTGTTACTGATTTCTTCTATGACGGAACAAATCCTCTACAAACCCTCTAATCCGTATTTGCGAAACCAACGCTATTGTGACAGAAACGGGAGGCCTGACGTGACAGAGAATAGATCAGATGTTGAAAGATGATTTGGAACGCGCAGTCCTACACGAATTTCGAAAAAGAATATTGTTCTCCGGAAATATCAAAGTCCTTCGGTGTACTAAATAAAGCCAGAAGTATAAAAGCTTCGTTAATTCAATTTATAATGAGGACATATCGTCATAACAAACCAATAAGATCTGAATGTTAATATCACGGCCAATAACGGATTTAGATAGTGACGGCTGAATGCAAGGCGACTGTGTGGACAGGGTCTGCCCGCCCGCCCGCGCCTCAGGGTCACACGGCCACGCCACTCGGCCACTGCTACCGAAGTCAGCTGAGGTAATTGAGAGCGGAAACAGTCTTGGGCAACATAATAAGTGAACAACAAAGACCAAAGAAAGATTACAGGAGGTTCTTTTCTAATAGGAAAAAATAGATGAATTCGTAAAGAATTTCCCACAAATAGAATAACAGAAAATTATTTAAATTTTGAACATTAGTATGAAAAATAGGAGAGAATTGAAATTGAGATTAAATGGAACCATTTCGGCAGTTTTATTTCACTCTCCTAGGAAAAACCATTTTTCGCAAGCAGAAATGTCCAGACACAGATTACTGTTAATGATCTGAATAAATGTTAAACGCGTATTCAAAGGGGATTTCTATAATATTGTTTTTAAGTAGGATCGATTTTTTGCCAGCACACAAGAGAAATATCATTTTTAATTGGAAATCAAAAGGTGTAGTATCAAATCAAATGGTTCAATTGAATACGAAGTATCAAATATTCAAAACCCCGTTTCAAAGTTGTCAATCAGCGACTCGTCGTAAGCCTGGGTGCGTCCGCCAAGGGTTCCGGTGGTTGTCGAAACGTTTGGCACATATGGAGCCAGCCTGACGCAGATCCGAAGGAACGACGTGCCAGCCTTCCAGCACTGCGCCTGCCCAACAGCAGCTCGAAAATGATTCTAGTTCACGCTGGGATACAGAATGTAGCCATACGCACTAGATCGTTGTTTATATCTGGATGGCATTTTTAAGTCAGCTCTTCGGCCAAACAGTATATGCCGGTTGATCAATTTTCTTGTCTCTACCGAGCATGCTACTATTGGCGCTGTAGTAATACATTATTGCAATAATAGAATGAATGTGCTTATACTACATTTCCTAGCAGGAAAGAAGAACGCTTCGCATCCTGCACTCGATGACCCGCGGCAGTCCGCATCGAGTTAATGCCCTCGGCGGCCGCTCGTCCAGGATTTTGTCAATGGCCTTTGTGGATGAGTTTCTTTTCGTAGAGTCGGCGTCTGTAATCAACATTAAGCAATGTAATTACGTGTGACAGGTGACGAAGGAGACTGTATCAGCATGGGTTTGATTCGCGCGGCGCTGACGACGGGCGCCATCTTGTCGCTGCTGGGGGCGCTGGCTGGAGGCGGCCTGTGGCACTACCTCTCGCAACCCGTCCCCCGGCCCTCCCTGCCCGCACAGCACTGGGGCCCCGGCGCCGCCAAGCCCGACAACCCGGCCGTCGTGCCCTTCAAGATCAGCGCGACCGCCGCCCAGCTGCAGGACCTGCGCCACCGCCTGCAGACGCTGCCGGCGCTCACGCCGCCCCTGGAGGCCGCCAACTTCCGCTACGGCTTCAACTCGCACTACCTGCAGCAGGTGGTGAGCTTCTGGCGGGACGAGTACAAGTGGGCGGAGCGCGAGGCCTTCCTCAACGCGCTGCCGCAGTTCAAGACGCAGGTGGGCGGGCTGCAGCTGCACTTCATCCACGTGAAGCCGAAACAAGTGCCGGCGGGCGCGCGCGTGCTGCCGCTGCTGCTGTTGCACGGCTGGCCGGGCTCCGTGCGCGAGTTCTACGAGCTGATCCCGCTGCTGACGGCGGCGCGGCCCGGCGCGGGCTTCGTGTTCGAGGTGGTGGCGCCGTCGCTGCCGGGCTACGGCTTCTCGGAGGGCGCGGCCAAGCAGGGCCTGGGCCCCGCGCAGATGGGCGCGCTCTTCCGGGCGCTGATGGAGCGCCTGGGCCACAAGCAGTTCTACGTCCACGGCGGCGACTGGGGCCACGCCATTGGCTCCGCCATGGCCACGCTCTACCCGGACAGGTGAGCTATTACAGAGACAGAACACTAGAGCGCAGACGGGCACCTAGACCACAAGGAGTTCTACGTCTACGGCGGCGACTGGGGCCACGCCATTGGCTCCGCCATGGCCACGCTCTACCCGGACAGGTGAGCTATCACAGACAGAACACTAGAGCGCAGACGGGCACCTGGACCACAAGGAGTTCTACGTCCACGGCGGCGACTGGGGCCACGCCATTGGCTCCGCCATGGCCACGCTCTACCCGGACAGGTGAGCTATCACAGACCCAGAACACTAGAGCGCAGATGGGCACCTGGACCACAAGCAGTTCTACGTCTACGGCGGCGACTGGGGCCACGCCATTGGCTCCGCCATGGCCACGCTCTACCCGGACAGGTGAGCTATCACAGACCCAGAACACTAGAGCGCAGATGGGCACCTGGACCACAAGCAGTTCTACGTCACGGCGGCGACTGGGGCCACGCCATTGGCTCGCCATGGCCACGCCTACCCGGACAGGTGAGCTATCACAGACAGAACACTAGGGCGCAGATGGGGGCCAGACCACAAGCAATTCTTCGTCCACGGCGGCGACTGGGGCCACGCCATTGGCTCCGCCATGGCCACGCTCTACCCGGACAGGGTGAGCTATCACAGACCCAGAACACTAGAGCGCAGATGGGCACCTGGACCACAAGCAGTTCTATGTCCACGGGCGACTGGGGCCGCCATTGGCTCCGACATGGCCACGCTTCTGCCCGGACAGGTGAGCTATCACAGACCCAGAGCACTAGAGCGCAGATGGTCACCTGGACCACAAGCAGTTCTACGTCCACGGCGGCGATTGGGGCCACGCCATTGGCTCCGCCATGGCCACGCTCTACCCGGACAGGTGAGCTATCACAGACCCAGAACACTAGAGCACAGATGGGCACCTGGACCACAAGGAGTTCTACGTCTACGGCGGCGACTGGGGCCACACCATTGGCTCCGCCATGGCCACGCTCTTCCCGGACAGGTGAGCTATCACAGACCCAGAACACTAGAGCGCAGACGGGCACCTGGACCACAAGCAGTTCTACGTCCACGGCGGCGACTGGGGCCACGCCATTGGCTCCGCCATGGCCACGCTCTACCCGGACAGGTGAGCTATCACAGACCCAGAACACTAGAGCGCAGATGGGCACCTGGACCACAAGCAGTTCTACGTCCACGGCGGCGACTGGGGCGACGCCATTGGCTCCTCTATGGCCACGCTCTACCCGGACAGGTGAGCTATCACAGACAGAACACTAGGGCGCAGATGGGGGCCAGGGCCACAAGCAGTTCTACGTCCACGGCGGCGACTTGGGCCACGCCATTGGCTCCGCCATGGCCACGCTCTACCCGGACAGGTGAGCTATCACAGACCCAGAACACTAGAGCGCAGATGGGCACCTGGACCACAAGCAGTTCTACGTCCACGGCGGCGACTGGGGCGACGCCATTGGCTCCTCTATGGCCACGCTCTACCCGGACAGGTGAGCTATCACAGACAGAACACTAGGGCGCAGATGGGGGCCAGGGCCACAAGCAATTCTACGTCTACGGCGGCGACTGGGGCCACGCCATTGGCCCCGCCATGGCCACGCTCTACCCGGGCAGATGAGAGTTATGATATTGATACCAATCTATAGAGTCCGCCAGGAAATCTCTCCGTAGTGGAACCAGTGGCTGGTGAGAGTGCTAGTAATAGAAATTATGTTGGTTTAACACATTTTTGAGCTTGCAAAAATGAAAAACTGATTGCGTATTCACCACATTCATAACATGCTGGATATGTTATTCCCTTTACTTATTTTCCAGTGATCTGGTTGCGACGAACGTAAATGCAATTGTTAGTAAGCGTCCGTGATTCGCCACAGTGCGGAGAGACTTTCGTGGCACAAGTTTTTTTTTCTGAAAAGTAATTTCACGAAGTAGTTGAGAAAGAGTTTCTCTCATGGAGTGTTCGAAAAAATTGTGAACCCAGGTGGCGATTGTAATTCCCGTCGCCTACATTATACGCTCGGGTGGGAAACTTAAGTCGTGATGGAAACATCTGATCTAATTCGGTCATTGATTACATAACATACTGTAATGAGAAACATTTGACCACACAATACGTGTTGGGTCTATAATCTCTTACACTGAATGGTTAGTCTAAGTTTATCAGAGAATAGTCAAAACCATCAAACTGGTTCTTTTAAATGAATAATAATAATAATAATAATAATAATAATAATAATAATAATAATAATAAATGTCTTTTTGGAGGCAATGCGCCAGTGTTAAAATAAATTCGTGAATGTAGCAAAGAAAAAACAATTTTGTATCACCGCATCACCTACTACTAACCTTAATGTATCATTAAGTGATTTGTATACTTGAAATAAAATAAGAGTGGCAGTCAGTTTGTAAGATACACGTGGTAAAAGTGATTTTATTTTGTTCTTAGGATTGCGTTACTCGGTTTGTCTAGTTGGTGTCACAACATTCCCTACTCTCAAAACAAAATGACACATTTACCACTCGTTTCATAAATAAAAAATTTTCGAGTTATGATACTATTAACTAATGGAAGATTTAGTCCTTTTTCTACGAACGTTAACAAGAAGCGGTTGACTTGTTCACGAGTGCTTTTCATGCTTGTTCATCAGGGCTTTTCTTTTCGTATGTTGCAGTGTTTTGGGCTTTCACACGACTGTGTGCTTCCTGAACACAATGAAGTCTCTAATAAAGCTGACACTTGCTGGATTCTTTCCAACAAATTTTATGAGAGAAGAGGACGTGAAGAGAGTGTATCCACAATCTGAGCATTTCATGTTTATGTTGGAAGAGATGGGATACATGCATCTTCAAGCCACTAAGCCAGATACCGTTGGTAAGTAATCTTTATAATTTAAACTACTGGTGCCACAGAATGACAGTCTGTACTATTATCCGCGCACGTTTTCTTGAGCTCTCGTTTCGCTAGTTGCGAGAGGAGTGGGGAGTTGGGTTATTTTGACAAAAGGAATATTATATCAAATGTGTAGATCGTATTCGATGCAAAATCAGTTTCCATTTCACGGCAGAAAATATATCTGGTTATCAGATTTGGTCTATAATGCTAGTTGCTATCATTTATTCTTATTCAACTTATTTTAGTAAAGGAGTGGGGGTAGGTATTAAGGGCTCAAGAAAACGTGCGCGAGTAATAGTTTATCTCTTGCGTGAGGGCTGGTTCTTTGGTTCTGCAACTACCTCTTCTCAGGTACTACCTATAGTTGACTAGAAGACTTTTTTCTATTTTTCGGTTCCCCAACAGAAAAATTGAAATATGAATTTAAAAGTATTATACTAGAGAAAATATGGACTATATGAAAATTTTAAAAAGAGGCAACTACCATTTTTTGATCTTATTTTGATTCTGTAAAATGCAACCTGTTGATCGAGCAAATCAACACCAGCCATGTGAATGTTGAATTCTGAGACTTAACATTGGGACTGGAATCGATATTTTCTTTTTTCTCTGATTGAATTTTTTTGAGGATCTAAACGTTTCCATAGCACAAAATTTGTTGCGAGGGTCACGGTTTTTTCATTGTTCCACTATACATCAACAATTTGGTTATTAATATAAAACCTATAATCGGCATGAACTTTTGGGAACTTCTTTTCCTTCTATTTGGATGTCTGGAGTGGGCAATTGTTTCTCGCGTTTCTCTAACTGTAGCAGTCGCCTTCAATTTTTTTCTAAGTTCCTTTAGAAAATCCACACTGGTGAAAAAATTGAAGTAAATTTAATGTTCTGACAGATCAGTAATTACTGTTGTCAGATTACGAAATATTCTTGTACCGAGTAGACAGACTTGATTCTCAGTTTTACCACTAAGAGGATAAAGTTGAATAGGTTTACATCAGAGCTACATAAGTAGTAATGGTAGACTTGAGCCCATTAAATTTAAAAAAAATAGATTTTTGAAAACAAAGCCATAACATTTTAGAGCATTACTTATTATTTTTACTTTCGCACGAAAAGTGGCGAATTTTAAGGTAGTAAAACACTTACTGACGATTAAAATCGATTGACGGCAAAATGTGAGTTTGTGAACAACGCTGGAGGCTAAACAGTTCAGCCCATTTTCCCAAAAATTGATATTCTCCAATCTGGTTGATGTCGCGGTCCCTGGAATTTGTAACGTTTTAATTTTGGTAGTGCTTTACATGGAGCCCCTGGGATATTTTGAAAATTAGAAAAAAGGCTTTAAGGTTTTTTAGTAAATTTATTTGATAATGTGAAGGATGTTTAAAAGAATGTTGCAGGACTTATGTTCGTTGAAAATCCTGATTATTCACAAATTGCAAAAAATTGCAAATTCAAATTTGTTCAGTATCTTCATAAAAACTAAAATTATCAGAATATATTTTTTTCTTAATGAAATTCTTTAATTGTTTTTAGAAAATTTGAATGCGTGAAATATATGAAAGTTTTAATTTTGTTTAAACATTTTTTCTTTAATCCGGCGCCAAGAATTTTGTATAAATATTGACCTCGGATAGCGTTAGGATTCTTAAGAGAATGGTGAAGGTCTCATGTTCGTTGAAAATTCTGATTTTTGAAAATTGCGAACTTTTAATTTTTTTTTCGGCATCTTCCTAAAACTACAATTATGAAGATAAACATTTTTCTTAATGAAATACGTTCATCAAACACAGATTTTAAAATAATGTAGTTTTCAATTTGTAATTGTGTGTAATTTTGTGTAATTTGGCGACAAACATAGTCGCCCGCTCCGAATTTCCTGTGCTTCGTGAAACAAATAAGAGGTTATTCCAGGCAGTTGGATGCTACGTAAATTAGAACTTGTATATCATTTCATATTTCTTTGTTTTTTCTTACATTCGAGCTTTTGTTATACTTTTACACATTAGTCTTCCAGAAATTATTTAATATAATTTTAAATTGCGCCCTTTTTATTCAACTTGATGTGAAAACGAATAGATGATTTTGCTTTGCATAATAAGATGTGGGAATGAAGAGAAATGCGTGTAAAAGCGCATAGTTGTGATGAATATAACAATTTTATATATTTATTGATTTGTGAGATTGGCCATCCTAGGACCACGCAAAAGCGCCACTTGTACCCACCGACGCAGTCGTATTCTCCCGGGGACATGTGCACGTGACATTTTTGGGGAGAATCAGCCCTTTTATGATTTTTAATCAAGGTTTCGCTACGTATACTACATGAATATATAAACAAAAATGTGAAAATGTCAAGCACTGTAAATCATGAAGTTATTTAAATTTGTGTAACATTTGAAAAAAAATGGAAAAAATACAGCAAAATGAATTTTGTCATCTTAAACAGTGCAATAAGCACTATCCTTACGAAAAGTTTCAGAAAAAATTGGAACAGTTTTTGGGAAAATGATATTTGAGCGTTTCTAAAAATGCTGAAATTCGAGCTCATTTTCATTGAAAATTTTTAGTTTTCGAGAAATTTTATAAGAAAAACCCTAGAACTCGTAAATGTAATAATGTGAACAAATCGTAGATAAAGTAAATATTAACGACGTGAGAGATATCAAAAAAATTATTTTTTTGTAATTTTTTAAAAACAAAAGAATACAGCAGAATGGTGTTTGTCACCGTTTAGAGTACATTCCTACAAAAAGTTTAAAAAAGAGTTTGGAAGCGTTTTCGAGAAATCTTGTTTTTGTTTTTTAAATATTGCTCATTACACGCCATATTGCGCGAAAACTACTAAAATTTCCAAAAGAATACGACTTTAATAAAAGAACTAAATATAGGTAACAAATTTTATTTGATGTATGCGGGGTTTTCTTTTATTTTGTAGCCATACGAAAAAAGAAAAAGTTACAACTTTTGACATTCTCGAAAATTCAGAGTTAACAGTGAAAAACGTACCTAGGACACTTTATACGTGTATTGTACTCTATTCTTTCAAAACATTTAAAGGACAAAATATGGACTTTAAATAAAACTATGAAAAGTAGGAAAACGATACATTCCTTAAGTTGCCAGATGCAAATTGATTACTAATCACAGCAAATAAGAAGTTTTGCTTTAATATGTAACACTGACGAATTAAAAAGTTAAATTTATTGACACCTTTTAAATATACATTAATTTTCAATTTCTTAGTCTAATTCTGATTTTGCACCTTCAGGGGTGGTCTTCCGCGACTCTCCTGCTAGGTTGATTTCGCACATCCTGGATTAATTAAACACATAAAAGGACTGTCACAATTGGCTGATTTTTGCATTTTCTCTGTCTAAATCTCACATCTGGATCCCAAGGAGTGGCCCTGCTGGCTCCCCAGCTGGGTTGGCTGCCTACATCGTGGAGAAATTCTCCACGTGGACGGAGAAGGAATGGCGCTCCTTGCTTGATTTTGCATTTTCTTAGTCTAAATCTCCCTTACCTCTGGATCTTTAGGAGTGGCTCTGCGAGACTCCCCGGCTGGACTGGCGGCGTACATCCTGGAGAAGTTCTCCACGTGGACGGAGAAGGACTGGCGCTCTTTGCCTGATGGTGGTCTCACAAAGAAGTTCTCCCTCACTAAGCTGCTGGACAATGTGATGATCTACTGGATCTCAGGCTCCATCACCACCAGCATGCGCCTCTATAGCGAATTTTTCTCTTCAAAGAATATGGCTCTCCAGTTGGACTCGTGAGTACAGAATAATTTACCAATCACACCTCGACTCCCTGATTCGCGGAGGCCAACGTTACTCTGTATTCCAGAGTGTGGGAGATTCTAATTAAATTTGACAGCGTGAACTTTCGAGAAACATTTACGCAATTTTTGCAAACGAAAATGAACAGAAACTTCTTTTCAACAACTTCAATGTAAATAATTCTTTATTAGTTTATTGATAATTCATTATTGTTTATAGCAAGAATTTGTAAGTTTTTTCTGATATTTATAGATTAGATAGCATGAATTATTTTTGTTTATCTCCCATTGCAATTTCTTCACAACCACTTTTTAGAAGTAACTTCATACCAAAAAATCTTCATTTACATTTACAGAAAGTCCAGTAATATTAATAAGATTTTGATAGCCGGCAACATTTTATACAAGGTTTAAAATTTACAGAAATAAGAAATGAAAATTTTTCTTTACAGGGACAATACTGTTTCCAGAAAAATACGGCTTACAATTAAACAATACTTGACGAATTGTAAACTTCACTACCTTATCAATAAAATTAATTATTTAGAAGATATAACACGATGTGCTATTGCAAGTGCCCTTGATATTTTTAGTGTGATATTTGTTTGCCTTAGGGTGCCAACGGATGTACCGACGGCGTTCGCCAACTTCCCAAATGAGTTGGGCTTCATGCCCGAGTTCGTCGCGGCCGACAAATACACTCGCATCGTCCACTTCTCCCACCCACCTCGCGGCGGACACTTCCCTGCGCTGGAGGAGCCTCAGCTGCTGGCGGACGACATCTGGGACGCCTTCCCCAAGCTACTGCGCGCGGCGGCCGACAGGGCAAGGCAGCACAAGGCCAAATGACCCCTCTCCTCTTTCTCTGTACATAGCACTCTGCGGTGAATAAATTTTGTATACAAATGGATACTTGCGGTGACTTTATTTCCTCTCAAACTAGTTCTCTTTATCTCTTTCCAATTGTTTCTCTCCTTTCACACTCTTCCAGCGCTGGGGGATCCACAGCTGCTGGCCGACGACATCTGTGAAGCCTTCCCCTAGCCACTGCGTGCAGCGCCCGACAGTGCTCTCCCCATCTCCATCTGCGCAAAGCGCTCTACGATTCAAAATATGTGCGAAATGACGTCATAAAACAAAATGCACTTTATAAGTTAAATGTCTGGGTTTCCTTCAAAGTACTCTCCTCCCCCACGCACACTCTTTCCCTACGGAGTTTCCATTTGTGGAATCAGTCCTGGTAAGTTTCTTTTGTAATGTCGTTCAGGTCCTTCGTTGCATTTGCCATAATGTCCGGGATCGTCTCCCATCTTCTTCCTTTCAAGGGTCTTTTGAGTTCGGATAACAAGAAATAGTCACAAGGAGCAAGGTCAAGTGAATACGGGGGGTGGGGAAGAACAATGGAGTGTTCGGCGAAAAACCATCTCTCCACTCGCCGCCCTGCGTCGGGGGAAACTCGCACAATGCAGATTACCTCGCCTTCGCCGTGAAGTCGTGGGATTGCCCCTCTACCATCAATGTCCAGTCTGACGATGCCAATATGTGGGTCCTCCCGAATAATGACATCTTAATGAATGTCCTCACGAACACAGCCTTAATGTGACGACAGGTCTTAGCCATGCCACGTGGTCGTTACCCGTTTCTTCCAAACACTGATCGTTGCCGCATACTGCACAAAGCAGATACGCCCGCACTCATGTCCGATGCAACCGGTCTTTCGTTCGCAGGCTCCACGCGTGCGCGCCGAGAACGTTTACCTGACGTTCACGTTCCACGTTCTCCTTATTCTTTCAGCGGGAACACGGGTGTGTACCAATTTCACTTCTGTTCTTGTACATTTTATTATCATTTCACACTTTACGTACACAATCCACTTCGTCGTAACCACTGACTTCGCATCAATTGTTCAACTATTCTGTCACGTTTATTAACGTTCATTGTCTACCACACAAGCGGACGACTCGCCGCCTTCTCCTGCAGCAGCTTCGTGTCTCGCGAACTCCGTTGACGACCGATTCGCGCGCTTGTTAGCTCTGCCACTGGCTACGTCGATCATCCCCAATTTCCTGCTGTTTTGCATTGTATTAGTTAATCAAAAGACCATTGGTCAATATTCTTTTACGTACAGATCAATGGTTGGGTAGCTTTTTAGT
This sequence comes from Teleogryllus occipitalis, assembly GCA_011170035.1. NCBI lineage: Eukaryota > Metazoa > Arthropoda > Insecta > Orthoptera > Gryllidae > Teleogryllus > Teleogryllus occipitalis. The sequence continues at coordinate 30,200 of BLKR01001245.1, forward strand.
CAAGTCGGCATGAACTGAAAAAAGGGGGGTTACGCGGAAAATAAAACTCTTTGAATATGTTGTATGTACCAAGAACCGGTATTTTTTTCTTTTTCGGACTTTTCCTTTCTTGCAAATTAGTTGAGTGACATTTTGAGATTAAGCGAAAATCATAAACCAGCTTGTCAATAAACTCATGTCTTTGAACTACAACAAAAAGCGCTTTTTGTTACGAAGACATACGAGCTAAATGTTTCTCTTCATGAGCGATACCAAAAAGAACAAAGAAAGATCTCGTTCGTGTATATCGCATTTATTTATTTATTTATTTATTTATTTATTTTACGTCAAAAAATAGTTAAAAGACGTGCTATGCATTCATACCAGTAGTACCAACATAAGACTTTTCACTTTGAACTAACTTAATCTGACTTTTACTAAACTAATACCAACATTATAATTTGACTTGACTTAAGTTAACTTGCAAATAAATAATTAATTTTTTTCTTAATTTAGCAACTTGATTCATTCGCTTTTTATTTTTAAAAATTTTTACGTCAAAAACAACAGTAAAAACTGCGTATGACGTGCTATGGGGAAAAGTGAATTGTAAGTGTTAAAATGAAATGAAAGAGTTGAAAAAAAAATTATATTTGTCGTTTTTATCAACAGTATTATAAACCGCTTCCCATGACTCCTGCATCAAGTAATCAATGAATAATTTTATTTTACTTTTTGTAAACAATCTAGTCATACGTGTATTATTTATTGTGTCAGTGATCGCATTTCTTATAATGGTAAGAATTTGTGCATCGTGGTCACTGTATCCTAAATCTTTTGTTTCAACTTCAAATTTAACACTCTTTAACTGTTTAAATTTAACACTTATAGAAAATGGTTCAAATTAATGTAAAGTGGATAAAATTTCCTACAACTTTTGTATGAAACATTTCTTAAGAAACCAATTACGAAGTGAGCTTACACTTTTTTAGAAAATGTTTTTCATTTCTCCAAAATCTGTAGCTCAAGGGTGTTAGGGTGGTGAAAGGTGGTCATTGATAATGGGCTAGGTTTCTGTGAGGCTGCCTCAGGTTTGATTCCCGATCCGGGCAAAACTGTGACGAAATAAAAAGCTCAGGCTGGTGAAGTTAGCTAGATGCGGTGAAAGGGAACGTCATACTCGCCACGTGCCTCCCTTACCCTCACGCGAGGATAATAGACAGGGCCCAGGCACAGGAACACCGCTAGCTGGCAAAAGCAGGATTAATCTGATCATAACCCCCCCCCCAGTGAGAAAAAATGTGTAATTCCATTTAAAAAGTTACAGATGAATAATAGAAATATTACTAACAATATCTCTATAGCATATTACTCGCCCCCATGATTCCGCATTGTTGAGCGAAAACTGCATTTCGATATCGCGAACCGTTTAGAAATTATGAAGGTGACTCGTAGTTGGTGAGACACCCCGTATAAAAAATTAAACCAGCAGTCTACAGTTGTGCACCAGTATATCATAGTTCTGAATTGTTTTACTTTCGTTTAATCATTTTATTTTTGAAATAAAATATAATTAAGAACGTGGGGCAAACATTGCCAAAAATGAGTAGCATCTATGGATATCAACAATTTCGTGAAATTTACAGATTCCTTCTTATCGTTTCTCTGTGACCTGCTCATCGATCGTTTGCATGTCATTGAGACTCTCCTTGCAAGACCTTCAAAATCCTTATCGGAGTGTCTGCTTCACCAACCCATGTTATCAGTCTTGCGTAACTGCTAGTCACCGTGATACTCGTCAAATGCGAAGATGGCAGATCGAAGCGTATTCGTCACCATTACTAAGGGAAGATGAGGCGTCTTCTAGATATCTATCAATTTTAACTTAAGTACCTTAACAACAATTTTCAATTTTTGCAAACAAAAAACCTTTTCAAATCTTACGATCCATAGTGGGAACCTGTAAAAACTTGACCGTACGAATCGTCAGAAAAGATACAACGCTGTGGCCAAACACATCGCTTACACGGCAAATACTGAAGCAAAAAGAGGTAATAGCTAATCTCTTAAAATATAGTGCACGTATCTTAAATATATTCGTTTTTTTCGTATCATTTCTTTTCATGTCATTTCTTTTATCAAATTTAAGCACACATTTAAGCGAAACCTACTATTTTTTATAGAAAATTGTACATGGTAAATTGTAAGAAGTGAGTGCGAGAAAGTAAAAAGAACAATAATGTGCACTTCGTTGCTGCCAGGTCGTTGTCTACTTCCCCTTTCGTATAGAGTTTATCTTACATATTTCTATAGAATTTCGAGACTCAAAAATAGTTATTTATTATACGAGTGGTAAAAGAGACCTTTTATTTTTTGAGAAGGGAAGGAAACAACACGAGGCCGATAGGCCGAGAAATAAAAAACTTTTACCACGTGTGTCGTACACTATTTTAGACAGCCTTACAGGCTCGTGACTTTAATTTGATTATTCTTCAAGTATTTGAAGACCAGTAGTAGCTGGTGCCGGTCAGGCGAACATACTTTGTTGCATTCACAGAATTATCTGAACAAGAACTGATTTCAACAATTATACAGATGTAACAAAACGAGTTACGAAACGTTGTGTAATTGTTGAAATAAATGATTGTCATAAAAAACTTTGGATACTTTTATTTGTAAACATATATTGACAATCAAGAAGAAATATTGATTTACTAAGAACTGATTTCAACAGTTTTCATAAAGTTCTTCAGTATGTTAACATCATTGTCTTGTAATGCATTGGTACTCCACATTTTGTGTTGAGATGGTTTTGCATGGGAATGACTCGTACCTCGCTTCTGGGGCGAGGGATTTATGTTGTAAGCGCATTTTGTGGCGGTTCCGTGCGTTCGAGGTCACGCACATCCCTTGTAAGTATGGGCAAATTTGTCATTTTTTTTATTTATTTAGTCAAAAACTGTATGTGACGTATGGGGGAGAAAATCATCTGCGCACGCTTTCTTGAGTTTCAGAATCCCTTCCCAATAATTTAACTATTAATAGTTGAAAGTGAAAAAATAATAGTAATAATAATAATAATAATAATAATAATAATAATAATAATAATAATAATAATTACATCATTAAACATACGATATTATTATTGAATATAAGCAAAACGGATTTCCATACAAACCACACGAACCGAGAGAAATTATTACGGAACAGATTACATGAGACTTCTAGTAGACTTCTTGAGACGAATGAAAAATTCTTTAGACCTGAAAATACAGCAAACCATTTTGTATATGAAAAGGAATAAGTAAATTTGATGCCCGAAAAATAACATTTTATAACACCTATGAACACCATAGCGATGCATGAAGACCTCTTCAAATATAAAAATTCACTAGTTTAAACGGAAATGATGTTGGTAAAATGAATGGGTTACATCTTGAATTCTTTGAATTATGAGTGATCGCAATATTAATTTTCGTAGAAACTTCACACAACTTATATCAATTCGGTGCAGTCTGTACCCTGTATGGTCTACTAACTCCATACTTCTTGTTCTTACCAGGGGAATTTTTCTCCCCAAATGTGGACACCGAGGCATTGCCATTTATCACCCCCCCCCCGGCGGGCGCACAAGCACGCCTTTGGACATCCGGATACACCGCAAAACAGCACCCCACAGCCGCAGAGGGGCGCCTTCCAATTAAGCCTGGGTGGGGCCACTCTGCCAGATCAGAGCCACTAGCTGTGTGGGCTAGCACCGCAGTCTGATTGAGCGCCAATCACCTAGCCGGGACGCATCGCTACTCAATAACCCGTGAGTATCGAGCTCTGCCACGACAAAGCCAAGGGCCCAACTGGGGGCTACCCAGGTCGAGGCCCCAACCGCCTCCTCATTGCACCCTCCGGGCACTTATGACGTTTCGCCGGAAATCTAGAGCAACCTGATGGGAGTTTCATGGGTTCTGTGCGACTTCTTTTTTTGGGTGCAGGAAAAAGTCCCGCCCCCCATTCTGCTCCAAAGGTCGGAAGGTTGCGGCCCAGCTGGTGGGTCACCGGGCAAGCCCAAGTAACCAGGAGCTTAACACCGCCTCCGCACTGCATCTACTTTGTCGCTAACGATGTGAGTACATCGATGTGAGAATCGAGGGTCCAGATGAACTCCACTGCGAAGCTAAGGCCCTAAGACCCTAGGTCCTCCCCGTGAAGGCAATTCCGTGCACAAAATACTCAGCTTCTTTTCTGATCATATATATTCGTTGAATGTTTTTAGAGTTACGTGGGCGCCAAATAGCTCTTTCGCGCAGTCCGCTGATTGATTGATTGATTGATGTTTCCAAACGTATCAGCTGCTTTGGTCAGTATCCGTTCGCTTGGTCTCACGCGTTAGAGTAGCACATGTAATGTCCCGGGTGGTGGTGGTGGTGGGGGGTGATCCACCTTTCCGGTGTCAACCACCCGCTGGCTCAGAGAGGGTTTCCTTCCGCAGGTATCGCTCCCAGTGGGCACCGACCTCCTCACATACGCTCGAAGCTCCCGACTGCTTTCTCGCATGTGTGATAGTGTAGTGCAGGTTAATGTGTGTGCTAGTAAGGGGTGAGGTTAGGAAAAGGAAGAGGAAGGAGAGATCGCGCGCTGTACGTAGACCGTTTGTTACGAAATTGCTCCGGCATTCGCCAGATATTGATCGCATAAACCACGTCCCATAAATCACATGAAACACCGATCACAGCAACTTCATTCCTCCTCCACGCAGCGGCTGAATACAACGTAGCTATCTCGCCAGTGCGGAAAATCCGTCACCGCCGATGGGACTCGAACCCTAGGACCTCTCGGTCAGAGTCGCTGCAGAAACAACGGTATCACAACCAGCCCGCGCAAGGGGAATGGTGACGGAGCTCGTTTTCCCGAGATTGTGTGTGCTTTTTGGCTGAGAGGGCAGGACAAGTTAGATGATCGGGAGGCAATAAGAATCTCATCTGTGGAGCAAGTGTTACTTTATTTCAGCACTTGCGGGCGCTTCTGTACAGAGCTGTTGTACGATGCAGGAGGCATGGTGCTCAGGCGACAGGAGCGCTGCGACGACGAGCAGTGGAAGCAGCGCACACGGTGCAGCAACCACGTCAGCTCACCTGCGACAACACGATTCATCACACACCGCAGGCATTGGCGCCGGGGGACAAAATCAAATAGCGACAGAGCAATATCAAGACAACAATTTTTCCACTTGATAATTATCACGCAAGTAGTTTTCCCACACTAAAGACCTTAAACATCATAGAAATTCATCGGTCGAAATACTCAAAGCAAACACTATTTCTTCACATAATTCTTTACTGAAATTTAAACTTGTGAGCTGTTCTAAAATTTGGGCATAAAATAATAAAATTATAGTAGAAACGACAGAAACAATGCAGAAATTTTTTCCTGACACAGCATTAAAATCTAGAATGATAGATGATTGAACTTCATATGTACATTCATAACATAAACTCATCATTCATATCTGCAATTATGCTCAGAAGACATGATAACGAAAACTCAAACTTAGAATTGATTATCTCTTGAATCTGTACGAAAACTGCTTGATATTCTCTTCATGAGCAAAACTTTAACAGGACGGAAAAGAAGTCCGAACGCATTCGATTTATTTACTCTGCATACCTGAATAACATTATGTCAGGGATAGTTTTCCATTAAATGAAATTCAATACAGAACCACTAAGATCGCTCTTGCGATGCCAAAGCAAACATCGAAAATAGTTCAGTTCAGATAGTCTTCAGCTGCGAATTCAGAATATTTATGTGGTTATTATTGGTCCAGAGAGGTCTCATTCGCAGGAACGCAAGGAGTCTCTCAGAGCATCGACTTGCGACGCCTTAGTCGATTTAACTAATTTGCTAAAGATTTAACTAATTTGCTAAAGCAAGGCCATTACGTATTCATCGAGAAGTTGATAACAGGTTAATGATGATGATCATCATGATTATGAGAGACTCGAAATGAGTTTCGTGGTCAGAATGTTGGTTTTGGAGGGCTGAGTTTAGTATGAAAGACTTTTCGTCGTTATTTTTATTCCAAATACTACAGTATATTGGAAAATTGAATAATGTTCGCAAAAGCGCAAATTTATTAGAATTGGATTTAAATGTGTTCCAAAGCAGTTAGAATGAACTTCTGTATTGTCATCTGTATATTTTTTTCCATTTTAAGTTCTTGTTAAAATAAAATAAATCAAAACAAAACACTTCTCCAAAATATAGAAGCACAGTTGTGAATGCAACGATTACATCTTGATAGTTATTGATAAAGTTTTCTTAAACCTTTTTGTAAAATTATATCTAAAATTAGGGAGTTTTAGCCCCACGCGTAAGGAAGCGGCGCTGTGCACTAACAGACACGTGACGGACCTTGAAGTGATAACGTCTTACCTTAGGCCTAAGGTACGGTCTTATACCTTCATAAACAGTGCACGCCTACAGCAGTCTCTACGGTCACGTTACAAGGGGCAAAATGATCGCATAAAAACAAGAAAGGTTGGATTTTTCCAACTCCGATAAACAGATTCTCGTATGTGAGGCAGTTACAATTACTCCTTACCAACTCCACAACACTGACAAGAATTAACGGGAAATATTTGAGAGGTAATAGGAAAGAAATTCGCGAAAAAGAAGTTGAAATCATATCTTCGGGTTAGCTTATGTCTTATGCTCATAATGAACCCTGTTTTAAGATATTTCCTACATTCTCAAGACAAGCTGATTCAAAATTCCAGAGTGCGTACTCATCGCGGAGGGCCACAAAATCTAAAACTCTGTGCACAATGCGTGCATGGAGTACTCCGTGTAGGGACCTACGTTGTGCACGGATGCCTACACTCAGTGATATAATATGCAACTTCTTTGTTCAACGCTTGAAATGCTTCTTTTGTTATAATGCATAACGCATTGTCGCAATTGCTAAAACACTTCTGAACGTTATTCATTACGACCGTATAAGGTCGTTAGTCAGGTGACCTTTAGAGTTTAAGGATGTCTCCTTACGCCTGGCGCTAAAACTCCCTATTATTCCGTTGAACTTCCGCTGGACTTTGCCCGCAAGCGGGTCTACCCCTGAAGAAGGAGCAGTGGTGGATTTTATGCGCACTTACGGAGGGGAGGCACTTTCGGGGGCGCCATTCGGGCTGCTGGCTTCCGTAGGTATCTCAGTTGAGGCACCGGTCGGTTCCGCAGGTGGGGGACTCACTTTGTCCTCAGATGGCTGGACGGCCTCATCAGCGCACTGAAACAAGACACTCAGCTCGCCCACTCACATTTTGCCACAAGTGACTCTCAAGAGACCTGTTAGTCAAAATATTCAGTCGATAATATCCCATTTTAACATACTAAACTTCACATTTGTTAACATAGAATTGGAATTTTCCTGAAAGATATACGATTAATGAAATATTTTTAGTAATGGTAACAGAACATGTGCAAACCAAATTCATTGATTACTTTCAAACAAGGTGCCTGTATTGTCGCTGTACAAATACGCCGTATGTCCATGTACTTGCTCGAGCTGGGCTGCAAGGCTTTCGGAGACTCAGATAGCACTGGACTTTTCTTGTTCGAGTTTATGGTTTATGAAATTTTTGTCATGTTCCTAAATAGACATGTGCCCACTACTCAGTAATGAGAAGGAATTTCGCTTATCTTATTATACACAATAGAAGGTAATGTACACAAATGTAGGTAATGATCAAATAAGTTCAGGTGTACTTTAATTTCATTTTCAGCAAAAAAGTTTACTTATAAGCTTATTCACCGCTGACAATGGCATAAACATGGCAATACTGACGTTTTTCCTCGAAGGGTGAAATGCAGAACTTTCAGCTCGGCAATGCAGGCATAAGTTGCAGTTTACGTAGGGGAAGCTCGCTGCCTGGAAGTCTGATAGAACCTGCCTTGTTTGTTTTCAAAGGGCTTGTCCCATGGAAGAGTGCGTGGAAAGGTGGAAAGAGCGCTGTCCGCGAAACAAAACGAAATGACAGCGCGCACGAAGACTATTATTTGCATATGATACTAGGTTTAGGAATCCGGAATCGCTCGGGCATTTATCACAGTCGTCCATTAGATAGCTGGATTACAAGTCGCCCAAGTTTCTGAATTATTTTCATACGGTATATGTGAAGAAAAACTGACAAAGAATACTTTTTTTCACATAGAAAGAATTCACATTTTACATTTGAATATAAAATAAATAATCATTCACCAGGGTCAATGCACTTTTAATAGTTGTTTCAATGTCATTTGTAGTAATATTCTTTATTAATAGAGGCGTTCAGCAGAATAACGGTCTATGATAGAATATTTGCAAAACATGATTTTCGTGAAATAATGGTATAGTCTTGTGTAGCTCGCGAGTGTATGTATATTACATGATATCAAACAAAACATTTTCATGGAATAACTATGTTGCCAGTATACTAATAAAACTCGTGAGAGGAAGTATCATATAGGCTGAGGCCGCTTGTCCCGTAAAATTTTTAAATTGTATCATAGACCGTTGTTCGACCCAACGCTTCAATTAATTTTTCTATTAAGCGTTTTACTTCTAAGTGCTCCAGGACAACAAGTAGACAGTTACAGTTCCCTGCTCTCAGTTCACTTGTTTTATATTTTAATTTGAACAATAGGTAAGTTATGTTGCATATTATTCCAAAGCAATTTTGAAATTTTGTATTGTAGGAAATGTCATTTTTTAGTAGCATTTTCAATCACAACTACGTTATATTTGATTCTTGGTCGTCAAAAGTATTCGTGCCAAATTTGGAAGCAACCCTTCCAGTGGTACTAATTTTTGTGTGACGCATCTCACTGTAAAAAATTCAACAGATTTTTTCAGTGAATCCGAGAACATTTTAATTTGTGAAAAGAGAGATAACTTTTTTAATGCAACTTTATGAAGTTCTTTTTAATCAAGGCTGGATGTAACGATAAGCAAATTAAGCCTGGGTACTTAGGGCCCTCGCTAGAAAGGGAATCTCAGAGATTTTTTATTAAAAATGTATATTAGTTCACAAATATGTAGAAACAAAGTTCACAATACATACAACCGTAAACTTAGAGCAATTTTCCTCTATTCATTTCTCGCATACTACACACGTAGTATAGGGTAGTACATGTAATGCTGCAACGAAAACGGGTGATTTGTCGACAGAAAAACTATTGGGAAAACTATTTTGGGGTCCAGAAACCAAAAAGTGGATTATTTTAGATCCTATATGTAGTAAAGGTTTTCTCAGAAGGTCGAAAGACACTTTTTGTAGTGAGAATTAATATCTTGTGGGTCTTTGATACCGAAAAATTGGTTTACGGCAAAACGTATGTCCAACCGTCCCTCTATGAATAGCTAGCAGCTAAGCCCTATATAGGATTTTCATCAAAATTGATATGCCCAAAGGTTTTGGCTGATGTCACCGAATTGATGTCACCGACCCTAAAATGGTTATTTTATTTTTGGGGGGTACTTTACATGAATCCACAAGGACATTCTCAATTTTTTCTCAAAAATGGCTTCAAATTTTGTAATGAAATTTTATATCGGAAAGAGCAAAGTTCGCTGATAATAATCGCGCAGCTCCGATTGTCGTTGAATTCTCCGAAAAATCAAAATTTGCAAAAGTTTAACAATTCTGTCGGCATCATCCTACAACTACAATATTGAAGATAGCAATTTTTCTTTTGAATGAAATTTGAAATAGCGGGCGAGTTGCGCATGCGTAGTCGGCGCTGTACTCACCTTGGCACTCAGCACGAGCGCCAACAGGCACAGAACGAGCACGGCCTTCTTCATGGCGAGGAGCGGAGCGGAGCGAAGTGGCGAAGAGGACGAACCGCGGGCTGAGCTTGGGTGAGCAAGCGATGCTCTGGACGGTCCCAGCGGCGCTTATATGCGCCAGGCCCCGCCCCCGCCCCCGCCCACGCCACGGGCGGGCAAAAACAGCGCGTTTGGATCTGAAAGCACCGAAGAGCCCCGGATGTCCGGAGCCCTTTTTGACACATCGCCGGAGGGAAACCGCTGCGAAATTGTTTAGTAAATGACGGCTGTGGAAATGGCCGTTCCTTTTCAAGTCACGAACAACGTCCTTAAAAAAGCAGTCACACAATTTCTTTTGCTGTGTGAGTGAGCTGGGGGAGAAGATATGTTACGACGCAAAATATTTTGGTTGGTTTCATTTCGTGTTTAGTCGTTCAGGAGAGGATCAAACCATAGGCTACGAAACGGAAATGACCCAATATAAATTAAAATTCTTCTATTATTAATTCTGCATGATGTAACTGAAGCCGAAAGCAGAATTTGAAATCGAGGAGCAGAACGGAATTTTCCCATCGGATCATCCCTCAAGGGATGCAGAATTGTTGGCCGACGCCGTGACAAATAACTACGCATTTTTCATTATTTTTTTACTTTTTATGTAGACGAGAGACGCTAAAAATATAATACACGAATTGAATTGAATGCGTAGTTCAATATATTTATTCAAAAGTAGTTTACTATTACAATCTAACAAGGTACATAACACCAATAGAAATTTCAACAAAATAAGGAATTACAATGAATATGAATGTTTTCCACAAGTAAGCAGAGAAGGGTAGTTCTCTCCAAAGTTGTCTTTTCCACAAATGTTGATTTTCTCGGAAAATGTGAACGAAACTATGATTTTATGATAGTCATATTATTGATCAATAAAGATCCATCGATCGTATCTAATTCGTTCCGATTAAAGAGATCTTTGTGACATTCAAATAGTTTAGATAACAAATACATACCTCTTTAAAAATTAAGAAAGCCTACCTCTTTAAAAATTATAAGTAAAAAATATAAAGTATGAAATGCAAAGCAAGAACACGAAAATATTTTTGCATTCGTTTGAATACATCGTTTCCATTTCTACTTGAAATGAAACAAAAAAATTCAAACTGAAACAAATTGAAACAATTCAAATTGAAACAAAAGATTTAGGGTACAGTGACCACGATGCACAAATTCTTACCATTATAAGAAATGCAAACACAGACAATAAATAATACACATATGACTAGATTGTTTACTAAAAGTAAAACAAAATTATTCATTGATTACTTGATACAGGACTCATGAGACGCGATTTATAATTATGTTGACACAAACGATAAATATAATTCTTTTTTTTTCTTTTCAACGCTTTCACTTCATTTTAACACTTGCTTTCCGCTTTAAAAAAGAAAATTGAATATTTCACGGAAGAGCAATTCTTGGATAACACAAGGGATTTGGACACTATGTAAAAACAAGCGAATTATTTCTTTCATTTCAAAAAGTACAAATCAGTGCCAGCATTAGTTGATACATACGAAAAGAAATTTTTTAAAAAAATTCTGCCGTTTGAAAGAAATGTGTTTAAAACAATTAAAAATTGCCTACATTTCTCGATAAATTAGGCGATAACTACTGAAATTTTTGAAAAATTTTTGAACAACTTTATTTTAATATGTCTTCAAGGAGCAGATTTCATTTCGAAACAATTATTATCTTCAATATTATTGTTGTAGAAACAAAAATTGCCCTTTTCCATTTTTGCACTTTCACCCCCAAAAATTGTACTTTTCCAATTTTCAAAAATCTGGGATTTGAACGAACATGAGATCTGCACCATTCTTTTAAGCGTCCTATATACTATCCAAGGACAGATTTTAATTAAAAAAATCAGTGTCCTTTTTTAGAAAAGTTTGAAAATGTTGTGGCTTCATGTAAAATACTCTCATAATATTCTGTTGGAACTCCCAAAGCCACGAGTCCGTTTAGAACGATTGGGAAATATTAATAATGAAAATCGGCAGAACAGTTTAGATGGTAGCGTTGACCATATAAGCACAGACAGAGAGTCAGACGTTTCGTCAGACGTCAAAATCGTCAATCGATTTTGCTGTATCGAGGACCCAGAAACCATTGATTTTGGCTACATCACGTGTTAGAGGAAGTAATTTACTATGTATAGCAACAGGATTTATCCATCTTTTCGTTACCAGGGCTCGGCATTAAAGAGATTTGCTGCTGAAAATTCTCTTTTTTTGGCGCATGATTACATAACTTTCTCCTTTTAAGAAGGGCGGGAAAATAAAAGGTGCTGGTCCATAACGCAACACGTGAATAGAAATATTTAAATGCGGGCGGCGCGTTCCTTTGAACCTGGCTGTCGCATGGCGTCAGCCGAGTCGTAGGCAAGGGCGCACAGCGCGTGAGAATTGGTACGCGCAATATAAAAGTAGGCGGAAAAACACAATAAAATATTTGCCTTTTTAGACAACATTAACGTACTTCTTTGCGTTTGATATTCTTCCGAATCCCTTCGTGTCTAACGAAATCAATAGGCAACTCGCTCACGACCGAAGGGGTAGTTGTTTTCTTTCAATTTCTGTGCGCGTTGGATTTTGATTGATTGAGAACTGTTTCCAGGCGCGTGATCTGCTATGGTAATTATTCCCGTAAGTATACTGCATGTTTTTATCGCCAGGGGCTGTGATATTCACCCAAAACATGGCGAGAGCCGGCGCCAACCTACACGTTGTTTTGCAGTGTTTTCCCTCCCAAGTATCCTCCAGCAGCGAAGCACCGTCTCAGCCGGGACAAGTTTTGAGCTCCTGTCACGTGGTGGTATAGTGCATGTAAGTGTATGTATATGTGTAAGTAAGGGGTGAGGATAGGACAAGGAAGAGGAAGGAAAGATTGCGCGCGGTCCGTAGCCCGTTTGTTAGGATACTGCTCCGGCATTCGCCTGGTGTTGATCGGAGAAACCACGGAAAACTACCGATCAGAGTAGCCGGCCGCTAGAATTCTCCTCCAGACAGCGGCTGAATTCCACCTGTGAGGAGCTAATGTCGACCGCCGGAACTCATACCCTGGCACCTCCCGGTCAGAGGTACTGCAGTCAGCAGTTGATGCCTTGAGCTACCTAAACCGGTATACGCATGGGAAATTAGTAATATAGATTATTATAATACATACACTTCATTTTACAATGCACTGACTGATGACGTTAATTAAAATACATATACAGGTTTTAGTGCCAAATACAAGAAATATTTTAGGTGATAAAACAAAACCAAAACATTTTAGGTGATAAAAGATCTAAATTCATGAAAGAATTAGGAACATTTCTAGGAAAGGTTCGGACCATTAGGGAAACTAAAATTAGGGAGTGGGAAAACAGCACTGGTTAGTACGAGCGGAGCCTAGACTGGGGAGACATAAATAAATAAGTCAATAAGCTAACAATAATTAAGTTAATCGGTAAGTTATGTTAAGTTAGTAAACAGTTAAGAAAATAGGTCATAAGTCGTAGTCAGTTGTTAAGTATAAGCACATATATAAGTCAATAAAATAAAATAAAATAAAATGAAACTGTTAAAGTAATAAGGACATTAGGAAGCGAAGGGAAGTGGGAATCGGAAATGTAAGGGCAGAGGTGTTGGTACGGAGGATCTTCTGTGGCGCTGTTTGTTTTCAGGTGCTGAGGAGGCCAAACACTGGAAAAAGAATGCGTGACGCCCGCGCCAAATAAATAGTTTAAAAACAAAAATCGGATAGATTAGCATGTATTCGGCTTCTGACGGCAGGTTTTTCCCCCTTCAGGAGTTTTTTTCCTCAGCCGTACCTTATGGTCTCTTTTCCGCAGTATTGATGCGATGGAGAGACCATTTGAGGTGAATACCAGACTACGAAAGGTTAGAACGCGGTAAAATGTAGGTATTGTAATGGCTTAAAGGCCTTCGGCCTAGCCACTTAGCATCAAGTTTTCTAATTTGTATGTAATAATTACCTATTAAATAAATAAATACAAGAAATATCTATTCTGCTCCATAACTATGTCTTAAAAACTGTACTGAGTGTTCACAACAAAAAAGAATGTTGAATGGAGCTTAATTAAATGGGCACAGATTATATTTCTCCCGCATGTGTAACGTACTGTTCATATTTTCCTTTCATATTTCATATTTATTTATTCTATATGCATCCAGCCATCAAAATATTGCATCTTAGTTCTCCTTACGTTTTCTCTTCCATACATCTATTCTATACATTATTATAAATAATATAACACCTACTGTGTTAATGCTTATTGAAGATAAAATTATTTCAAAAATTAAACAGAGATTTACCGGAATTTTGGAAGCCCTCCTTTGACTTCACTAATCGATGCGAATTTGTTCTGGTACCAAAAAATTACTAAAGTATTTATTGAACTAAAATTAATATTTAACGTTGTGTAAAATTAATATCCCGACTTAATAATAATAATAATAATAATAATAATAATAATAATAATAATAATAATAATATTATTAATGTTTACACATTGCTGGTTCACATGAAGACCTGGTTCTCAAATAACAACGAGCTTTTCGCCAAGTGTGTTATTTGATATTTATTTAAGGATATGTATTGAGAAATTTCCGGACAATGTGGCAAGATGACAGGCTTCTGCATAAATGAGATGACAGGCTTCTGCATAAATTTTAAAAGCGTTGGAGGGGTATCAAGTTTTTGAAGGTTTTCTTTAGTGTGTTTTTCTATAAGGCCATTACTGGAGATAATTATTGTGTGAATGGTTGTTTGGTCCTGTTTCCATTGATTTTTGATTTGATATGCCTGATCGCTGTGCTTCCTTATTTTTTCCGTGAATGCTTTTTACATGTTTATGTAGAAAGGGACCGCAACGTCAATGAGAAAAGTAGTTTTGGGCTCCTTGAGAGTTTTTACAATATCTGGCCAGTTATGTTCTAGAGACTTGTGCGTCAAAATTGTGCGATCGAAATAAATTCTGACCTTTTCATTTTCCAGCACAGATTTTTGAATTCCATTTTCAGAGAATTTTTAACAAGAGAATCTTTGACACATCTTGCATTATTCTCAGGTACTTGTAAAGATCACCACCTTCAAGATTAGGTATTTTTAATTCATTAGATTCTCTTATATCAATTTTACCTTTTTCAATATGCAGAGTGGGACATTTATCTAAGCTCAGTTCTATCTAAATATCATTTGAGAATGTTTCAACACTTTCTATAAGACTTTGTAGGTTCTCATTTGAAGGATCACGTAGTTTTATATCATCCATATAAAAGAGATGACTGAGAGAGCATTGTGTTTTTCTTTGGTTTCTTATTGCAACTCCATCATTATTTAACATAAAGCCATGCAAAACCAGAGTGTACTCAAACAGTCACCCTGACAGATTCCTCTTTTAATTAGGATGATTCCAGTTACAATCTCTGAAATACCTTTCCTCAGGTGCACCACGGTGTTCCAAGTTGTGATTGTGGTCTGAAAAAAGTTTCGGATTTCCGGACTTATTTTGTAAATATCAAGAATTTTAAGAAGCCATGAGTGTGGGATTTATTTATTTACTTATTTATTTATTTTACGTCAAAAAACAGTTTAAAAAACTGCGTATGACGTGCTAAGGGGAAAAGTGAATTGTGTGCACATTTTCAAAATTCTGTGATCCCTACACTAAGTCATATACTACTTAAATTTTGAATTTTGAAAGGGAGAAAAAAAACAAAAAAACTCCCATGTAATAGAATCTATTTTCAAGGATAAATAAGCAATAAATTTTGAATTTTGAAAGGGAGAAAAAAACAAACAAAAAAAACTCCCATGTAATAAAATCTATTTTCAAGGATAAATAAGCAATAAATTTTGGCTCTTATTACTTCCTGCCGCGACAACATGGAAACGATAATTTGAATAATTGTATTTCCCACTGAATTCTAGAAGACGTGCATAGAAAATGAAGTTACATTCCAGAAGCAAAACAAGGGGCCATCTCAGCATTTGCTCAATGGATCAGGGAAACTGGACGAAAAACCTGATCGAGATGGGGGTCATTGACCCGGATGCTGTGTTACAATAGTTGTTACAGGTTGTTTATACTCATTTATACAGTCCAAATGGTAATTAATGCATTATGTATCATTGTTAAAATTAATGTTACTTTTCTTGTGATGATCAGTATAGTCTCTAATTGTATAGAAACAGTTATGCAGCAGAAACGATTTCACTTGTGATTTAAACTTTTCTATTGAATTTAATCGTTTAATGTCATCTGGCAAAGTGTTGTAAAATAATGTACATGTATTGTATGTGAATTTTTGTAATGAGCTGTTGATACTGTCACCTGATGAATATGATTTCTACGTCGAGTGTTATAGTAATAGACTTCGGCATTTTCTGAAAATATATTCCCGCCCTTAAGCAAGTCATTTTTTACAAAAACCACTGATTCGTAAATAAAAAGACACGGTAATGGTAGAATTCCTAGATTAATGAAGAGAGGCTTACATGAATCACGTGGGTGGGATTTGGTTATTATTCGTACAATTCGTTTTTGTAATCTAAAAGTCTGGGAGCTATAAGATGTATTTCCCCAGAATATTATGCCATATCTCAGGCGGGAATGAACATTCGCGAAGTATACACAACGAGCAGTATGAAGGCTGACTGAATTTGCAAGAATTCTGAACGCGTAGCATAATGAACTTAATTTTGTGTTCAATTCATTTAAATGGACGTTCCATTTAAGGTTTGACTGAATTGAGAGACCTAAAAATTTTGTTGCCTTAACATCAGTCAATGGTACACTGTTCATTTTCAATGGAGCACAGAATTGTTTATTTGATATGGAAAACTGCATTAAAACCGTTTTCTTTTCGTTTACTATTAATTTGTTATTTCGGAACCAATTTGAAACATCTGATATTGTACTATTTACGGTTTCTTTATTGCAAAGGATGTTCGTATCATCCGCAAAGAGAACCGTTCTTCCGTTTCGAATCGTCGAGGGCATATCGTTTACGTAAAGTAGGAACAGAATAGGGCCTAAAATCGATCCTTGAGGAACTCCACATGCAACGGGCAAAGAGTCGGAAAGGTGCGTACGTAATGTTCCATCATTCCAGTAAGGTATTTCAACTTTCTGAGATCGTTGTTTAAGGTACGAACATAACCAATCTAGAGCAATACCACGGATTCCATATGAAGGTAATTTTGAAAGTAAAATGTCATGATCAATGATGTCAAAAGCTTTTGAGAGATCTAAAAATAATCCAATAGGTGCCTCGTTTTGATCTAATGATGAGGCGACATCTTTAAGAAAAGAAAATATAGCTGTTTCCGTTGATTTTGATTTTCTAAATCCATGTTGGCAATCTGAAAGCGCGTCGTGTTTAGTGAGAAAGGTTTCCATTCGTACGTAAAAAAGTCTAATATTTTTGAAAAAACTGATAGAAGAGAAATGGGACCGATAATTTTGAATTTCATTTTTGTTGCCTTTTTTGAAGAGCGGCTTAATTTTAGCTGTTTTGAAAATATCTGGAAACGTTCCAGTGCATAAAGATGCATTAAATATGTGAGTTAACGGGTGTATAATGGCATACGCACAAGTCTTTAACAAAGAATATGGGAATTCATCTAAACTGGACGAATATTTATTTTTTAGTTTACCGATTATTTTCAGAATTTCATAGGAAGAAGTTTCGGAAACGAACATTGTGTCTAAAATGTGTTGCTGTCAAAAGCCTTCTTGTAGTTTATAAAGGATATATGAAGGTTTCTTTTGTTTTGTTTAATTTGCTTAAGAATTACTGAGTCAATTGTCAATTGTTCTTTGCAACCTCTTGAAAACTTGGTACATCCTTTTTGTTCCTCTGTCTTATTTTTGTTCTTGGTTAAATATTGATAGATTTTGCAGTTGATAATTGCTGTGAGAAGCTTATAGATTGTTGGGAGACATGTTATTAGGCGATACTTGGACGGGTCATTTGATAGTTGCCCTTTTGGAGTCAGAAAGGTAATTCCTTTGGTGAAAAAGGACGGTAAGTTTGCGGGTTCTTTAATCGCATGTGAAAAGAGAAGAATCGCATGTGAAAAGAGATCAGCCAAAATGGAATGTGTAAATGTAAATTTTTTTCAGCCACAAATTTTTAATTACATGACATCCTGGACCTTTTCAATTATGAGTTCTTGAGAGAGTTGTTTTGATATCATCTTTGCTGATGTGAGATGATTCCATTAGAGACATGATGCTGTCTCTTTCATCCTGCATCCAAGAAGGTTTATGTGATAAGGGAACAGACCAAATACTGCTCCAGAAGCTTTCAATATGTTCTCGGTCTGGGTGTTTATGTTCTCGTACATCAGCATTGTCATTTTGTTTCAAGTTTCGATAGAAAGTTTTCTCATTTCTTGTGAAGAGAAGGTTTTGCTTATTTATTTCATTAACTGTAATGTATTTGCGGCGTTTAGTACATTCGACTGTTAGCTTTTGCTTGCGGGTGTTCTGTGTTCGAGAGCGGAACTCTTCATTATTTTCAAATCTCGAGTGTTTGTTGTGTTTTGCACAAATATATCTAATTTGTTTCAAGTGTTTAAGCGGTTTTCCGTTGTTCACGCAAGCGGCTAGTTTCTCAACGTCTTTTCTAAGATCTTCAGTTTTGCGATTTAGTCTGATAAGCTAAGGCTCCATGAATTTTTGTTGATGAATTCGGGGTTCTTTGATGTTGTCACGATCTTGAATTTTAATCCCGAGAGTTGCAGTTGTTGTGAGAGCAGCACAATAAAATCCAGTGTGGAGAGTCTGGTCTGTGGTATCTGATAGGTATACCGTCAGGATTTGGAAATTGATATAGTTAATTATTTTGTTTACTTTTTGGGTGCATAAATTTTGGGTATTCTTGGCCTCTGATCTGTTGCTCTATTTTCATATTCAGATATTGTGGTTCAGAAAACATCTGAAATTTTGTCTTTACAGGGTTTAGAAGTGATTTCGGTGTTATTGGAGTCACAGTTATCATTTAGGATGTGATTACTCTCCAGTTGGATTTCTTTTGAGAACCGAAATATATCTTGGAAGTCACATAATTGGCATTGGTTTTTCAAATTTATTATTGAATCTCTGATTAGCTCTAATTAATTCTTTGTTTGGGAGAAGATTGTGTTTTCGGATGGCTTATACTTGGTCCGAAAGTCGCTGTGCAGTAGTTGATAATCTGGATATTCTATTTGATATGTTTCTAGAAATTTATCTCTATATGCCGTCTTCTTCGTTTCCAGTTTTGTAATTATGAAATAGTTGTGCATAATAAATGTGTTTATTCCTTTCGTCCATCTCATACGCTGTTGTGTCCGTCCTCTCCCTGTGGTCACTGGAATAGAAGAGTCCAGTGAAACACAATGGGAGAGGGAAGTATTACTATTGTCTTGTGTTTGGCGAATCAGAGTTAACCTGGATTGCCACTGAACTCTGGATCGTTCACAGATTGTCCCTTGAGCAAACGGCACGGGAAGAGGGTTTTTTGTTTCTAGTTGCCATGGATGATCTCACGAGCAGCTAGAGAAATTATTATTATTATTATTATTATTATTATTATTATTATTATTATTATTATTATTATTATTATTATTATTATTATTATAGCCGATTAAGAGCCAAATTTCTTCAAATCTTCCCTTAGTTTAAATCATATCACGGTGTGAACTACAAATTGTTCACCCCTTGAGATGTAGTGTGTTATTTAGCACGCAGTGTGTCAATGTTCTGCATTTCCTGTGCAATGACCGCGCTCTTTCATACATTTGTGAAAGCAATCTATTTCTCTTTACTAATTTTTTCTTGTGAATGGCTTCCCCTGCCCTTTGCCCCTGGGGATGTGCAAGCGGATGTGCTGATTTTTTCTCGCGGATTTTTTCTTCCACTTCCGGAAGGCGAGGCAACACACGCCAGCATGTGCCACGGTTTTATTTGTGTGTTTGCGAGAATTAACTTTGACTATCGCGGAGTTATTTATTTTGAAAGCGGTAGATAGTGCTTATCTTTCTGAATGTTAATGTATTGTACTTTTGAAAAGTTATATAATCGCGCAAAAAATCTGTATCAACATTCCGACGTACATGTGCGTTTTTTGGGTTTCTGATACCAAACAATGTTACTTTTATTTCAAATTAGCCTCTGTTTAGCTCTGGCCGTCTGAACAACACTATCTTCAAAATGGTAAGACCCGATGTTTTGAACATTGATTTTCTCTTCTCATCTGTTTTACCCGGCTTCAGGTTCTGGAAATTAGAAACGAAACTGTCGATTTTGGTGGGTCTTCTAATTTAATCTCATAAAAGATTGTAAATATTTTCTTCAAAATAGCTTTAAATTTTCTATTTAAATATTTCCTGAAACATATTCATTTATTACTCTGTTTATTTACTGTTTTATATGTATGTCCTACACTAATTTTACAAACGTCTCATATACTCGATAATATAACAAGGGTGTTATTTTCATTAACATTACGAATTTTCGACAAACGCACAAGTTCTCTTGTGCTCCTTCATTGCTATGGGGTTTATTCTTTATACGATAATTTTCGAAGTATATTTTTTATTATATACTCTAAACGTGTTCTACATTTCGTTCGAATTAGGACAAGATGTGCTTCAACAAAAGTTTCTCAAAAAATACTTCACATTTTTACTTTCTCACTTTACTTCGAAAGATGACCCTTGTTGCCTGTCCCTTGTGACGAAAAAATGAATAAATTTTGTTCCTATTGGAGTAAATTACTTACTCTAAAAGGTAATGTAGTCAGAACCCATGTTTTCTGCAACTTGTTAGCGAAAAATTGACGGACGGTAAAACGTCTGTCCGTCCGTCCGTCCGTCCGTCCGTCCGTCCGTCCGTCCGATCGATCCCTGATCGATCTAACTCACCTCGAGGAACTGGGAGTTTGAAACGTATATTTTGAATTTTGTGACTTCACATCAGGTCTCAAAATTTTCAAACTTTTCCTAAAAATATGCTCCAATTGTTTCATTAAACGTTCTTAAATAGCGTAAATTAATACTTCAGTTCTACCATTAGAAAACCAACATTATTAAAGTTTTTTAATGTACTTTAAGCGGCGATAGACGGCAGCTGGCAAGAGGAGGGGGCAAGACCGAAAAGTTAGCCCAGCCAAAAAAAAAAGAAAACTAATTAGTACGGGAAAGTCTGTGCCATCATGTCCCACCATTAGTCACTTTCTTCTGTACGTACATACGAAGTAATATACATAGTTCAGTGAAAGTTATGTCATGTTGAGGAAAATCGTTTTCGAGATTTCAACGGAAATACACGTTTCAGTGTCCCCTCATTCCTGAAAAGTTTTTTTTCTTTTAAAACGTCAATCCGACCGTCTGCCCGTCCGTCCGTGATAACTTTTCCTTAACTATGTGTAGGATATTTTCAAAAATGGATATTTACTTGTCGATCTGGCTCCACTCGAAGCTCTGCGATTTCGAAAAACATTCTTAAATTTTGGGGGTACATTGCATGAAACCCCTGGAACATTTTCAAAAATTCCTCACAAATACCTCCAGATTGTTTCTTTACATTTTTTGATGGGAAGATGACATAGATACGATTTCCACTGTTAACTCTAATTTTCTAATACTGCAAAAGTTTGAATTTTTTCTGCGTCTTCTACAACTACAGAATTAAAGATCGAGATTATTATTTCAAATAAAACTTGTTCTGTCTAATTATTTCTTGCATTATGGTCTTGTAGAAAGACGCCCTAAAAATTGCATTTTGGCAATTTTCAAAAATTCTGGAATTTCAACAACATATGAAACGATTCCCGGAATTAGCTCATGGGATTTTTATTAATGCAATAGAAATATTTCTCTTTTGCCCCACGATCGGCAGTCAAAGAGAGCCGTTTCGGACTTGCTCTAATATAATTTATAACAATAACAATAATAATAATAATAATACCAAAATACTACATGCATATACGAATGTACATAATGCATATAAATTGATACATATATATTTTAATACATTTTGATTTAATACAAATAAAAAATACTTCACGACGCCTTGGAACTAATTCACCGTTCCAATAAAATTTATTTGAGGATGTGAACTCAAGAAGCCCCATACGGGAAACTGGATGCTTATCGATTTGGGAACTGAATACGTATTTTGCTCCACTGAAATACTGAATCACACTGAAATAAAATACCAAATTTTCGAAATTGTTCGTTTCCACTGAACAAATCGGTGCAACTTCGTTATATGAAAATATCTACTTGACTTTACTGTAGCTTCCACTAACACAAGTATCCACTTCACATGACGTCGATTGCCGCTAGCTCCACCAGAAAAATCAGCACACGCGTCAGCGACTTACAAAATTAACATTGCGGACGGACATACGGGCGAACTGACAGACGGGCGGACGGACAGACGGGCGGACGGACAGACGGGCGGACGGACAGACGGGCGGACGGACAGACGGACAGACGGACAGACGGGCGGACGGACAGACGGGCGGACGGACAGACGGGCGGACGGACAGACGGGCGGGCGGACGGACAGACGGGCGGGCGGACGGACAGACGGGCGGGCGGACGGACAGACGGGCGGGCGGACAGACGGGCGGACGGACAGACGGGCGGACGGACAGACGGGCGGACGGACAGACGGGCGGACGGACAGACGGGCGGACGGACAGACGGGCGGACGGACAGACAGACAGACGGACGGACAAACGTTTTCCCGTCAATCGATTTTTCGGTATCAAATACTTACAAAACATGTTATATGAAGTATTTTACTAATAGCTGATATACCCCGCGTGGCCGGGATATTTTTCTCAATAGTTTATTAGACAGGAAGAGGTATTCCATCTATTTCCGTCCTGTCGCAGAACGTACTTGCATCTATTCTATTGTATCCTCGTTCCGTCTTCCCTGCCTCTCTTGGCCTTGCTCCTACCTGGACACATCCTGCTTTCCTTACTCACTTTCTCACTACAAAATGGTTATGAATTTTTAAATTGAGTCTCCCGCCCTCAAACTCCACTCACGTTATAACTTACAATAATAGACAAATCTAAACTAAAAAATAAAATACATGTATCACTTAGTATTTTTGTGGAATTCGATATATTATACGCATATTTCCAAACAGTTGTCACATTGTAAAACTTATTCTTTTTCATGTTTTTTCTTCTTGCATATTTATAGAGAAACGTTTGAAATTGATCTTTGACCCCGCGCCACGGTAATTGAAATATAAAACATACAGACGTTGGCAAATTATTAGAATAACTGAAAAAACAGTAATTTACTTTTGAAATATAATTATCCCAATTTATCATAACACGATGCCCTTTTTAGTACTTGGGGTGCCTTCCGTTATTCTTTATAACCATTTGTATCATCTCTGGCATGCTTTCCATAAGGTCCTTGCTCATTTTCTGAATTTTTTTATCGTGAAACTGGCTATGATGTTTCCGATGAGATCAATTCTGGTTGTTATTGTATTCTTCAATCTTGTCTTTACAATGCCTGATAAATTTTCAATTGGGTTGCAGGTTGTTCTAATACCTAGCCATGGCAGTGTCTTTATATCATATTCCTCCACAAATTTCTTAACAGACTTGACATAATGGCATAGTGCTCCATCGTGTATAAAAATGCAATCTTTATCAGAAAACCATCCCTGATCTGAGGTAGGAGGCAGGTTTGAAGCACTTTTTTGTAATGATTCTGCTCCATTGTGGCCTCAACAATGTACAACCTACTACATACATGAAATGACATGCAACTCCACACCAAAACTGAAGTTGGATGTTTGACTCTCTGAGTGATACATTTTGGAGAAAACGCCTCATCGGGCCATTCTCACGTACTGGCTGCTTTTCTTGGACATGGAAAATATAGAATAAATAAAGTGCATTTAATTGAATTCGAGAACGAGTTTTAGGGTCCTTGATAAATAGTAGTAGACGGTGAGGTGCCATTAACCACTTAGACAATTATAATATCTCCAAAAATCCGAGATCACACAGTGAATCCCGTCTTGATGTTTTCTCGGTTCACCGAAAAACCGAGAAAATGTGGAAAAAGTCTTCAATATTCAGAACGACTTCAAGAATATTAAGAAAGAGAGAAAGATGGTATTATATGCAAATTTTCACTGAAAAATTTGGAGCAGTTTTTGAGAATATATTTTGTTCAATCGATTTAAGAAAATGGACAGACAAGACGTTTTGTCGACAACTGATTTTTCGGTATCAAGGACCGTGAAAACGTGAATTCTGATTACAAAACGTGTTAGAGGAAGCAATTTATTCATACAGGGACAAGTTTTATCTACGGTTTAGTTACCAGGACCTATACGAGTTTTTCCGTCGAAAAAAATAGTTATTTACGATACAAGTGTCGTAAAGCATCTGATTGCAATACGAGATTGTAAAATTGCCATATAAATAAATTGGAAAATAACGAAACCGTCGAGTTGGTCGAGTTAAGTAACCAATTGAGTATTGGAGTCAGATGTTACGAGACGAATATCGTACAAAGTTTTATCCATTTTGTAAACATTTGTTATATATTAAAGTGAAATTTCGTCCTACTCCTTCATTAACTATTCACATTTTTCTCCTATTAAGTGGCGACACTGTTCTCAACAAGGAGAACAATTGAAACACACTTGGTGTATACTTTTCGATATGAGTGAATATAGATCTGATTTGGAAATAAAAATTGCAGCAAATGTTGCTGTAGAAACATTGTTACCTAACAAATCAAGAAAGAAATATGAGCGTGAGTATTTAATTTTTAAAAACTGGCGCGAAAAAAGTTCAATCCATAACGGAAAAAGTTTGATTGCTTACTTTTCTGGCAAGTCAGAGGAGAAACTAAGTAGTCATTGGACCCAATATTCTATGTGAAAGAGTACAATATCACTCAATGACAAGATTTATATTAGTAAGTTTACTCAGTTATTAGCGTTTTTAAAGAGAAAAAGTGAAGGATACAAGACAAGTACAAAATATTTTCAAAAGAAGAAAGACTAAGTTCGCCATTACTTCACCGCCCTAGTGTCGTAATGAAGTACATTACTACACTAGGGCGCTAAAGCACATCATTACGAAGCTGATTATAATGACATGTTTGACTTTAACTAACCGAAGTGGATAAACGCCATTTGCAACATAGCCTTACGATACTTTGTCTTTACTAAGACGGGAAAATAAAAATGGATTACTCTCAACTGAAGAATATTTCAGCTGTTTAATACAATTTTGAGAAAATTTTACTCTCAACATTTTAACTTAATTTGTCATTTTTTAACAAGTCGAGTGTACAATCATCCACATTAATTGTTATAAAGAACTTGAATAGCGAACATTTTATTTATTTCTTCACACATTTCATTTCTAAGAAGCTTTTTATAAAATGAAACATTTGAAATTTCTTTCACAAAACTTTTTTGATTTTTTCTTACATGTGTACATATTTATCAACGGAAAATGTAAATAGAACAGAGAAAGTTACTTAATGCTGCGGAAAATCGATTTCGAGATTTCAACAGAAATACGCGTTTTGGGGGACCCCTGGTATCAAAAACATGATATTTTGTTTTTTGTTTTTCAAAACGTCAGTCGCTCCGTCTGTCTGTGTGATCTTTTTTCTGTTTGTTCCTGACACTGTGAACAACACTAGCGCCTGAACAATCCGAAGGATTTTTGTCAAAAAGAATACTCCTTGGCCAGTCTGACTCATCCGAAGCCTTATGATTTTGAAACGAATTCTTTCAATTGTTGGGGTCCTTCAAACGAAACCTTAAGGACATTCAAAATTTTCTCACAAATGGCTCAAAAGTTTTCCTTTTAATTTCTTCTAAGAATAGTGTGTAACATACATATAAAGATGGCATAGATCCGATTTTCTCTTGCCCGTAAACTTTTCGAAACTAGAAAAGTTAGAAATTGCTTGAACCCGCTCGTATTACTACGTTATTTATGATAAAGAATTATTACTACTCGTTATTTAAGAAAAATAATTGTTTAAATGAAATTTGTAACAATTAGTTCATTAAAGAATATCTTGCACTTTTTTGAAAATATGAATAGTTTTTGCGCAGTTTTTAGTGGATATAGGCACAAGACTTTTTCAAAAAGAGCTTCAATTTTTTCTTTAAACTTTTTTCTACAAATAGTGCTAATTGCACTGAATTACATGGTATCAACGCCATTTTAGGGTATTCTTTTGATTCAAACTTACGCAAGTGTATTTTTTAAAATCTCGCCCACAACTTTAATACATGCATTATGGGCATATTTTTTCCATTATTTCATTTGTGAATACAACTACATCAAATTATTATTTTATATTGTTTTTTTCAAAACACGGTGACTTTTCTGTGAAAATGAGCTCAGATTTTTCGCATATCTAATAAGCTCAAACAAAATTTTGTCAAAAAGCGCTCCAATTTTTATTTTGTCGTGCTTACTTCGTAAGAAGATAAAGTTATGTAATCATGCGTCGGAAAACGGCGAATGTTTGGTAGAAAAACTCTTATTGTCGGGCCCTAGCAACAAAAAAGTAGGTAAATCCTTTTGAGATATATAGTACTTTATTTCCTCTAACACGTGGTGTAGTCAGAATCCACGTTGATTGAGGGCAAAACGCGGTCAACTTGGCGCCTGAACCGTTCAGCCGATTTCTCCAAAATCGATATTCGCGGATCGATCTAAACTGACTCGAGGCTTTGGGAGTTTTAAACGGATATATTGATTATTCAGGGTACTTTGGATTAAGCCCCACAAACATTTTCCAAATTTTCTAAAAAATTTTGCTAAATTTTTAATTAAGTTTTGTCCTTGCGTAGCGTAAAATAGGGTAATAAAATGATGCAGGTCACATGTTCCTTGAAATCACAGAATTTTTGAAAATTGCAAAAGTGCAACTTTTTGGGCATCTTTCAACAATTATAATATTGAAGATGAAGATTTTTCCCTAAATGAAATCTGTTCCTTAAAGACAAATCTTGAAATAAGGTCGCATACAGTTTTTTGAAAATATGAGTAGTTTTCATGTAATTTTGCGCAAAATTTAGACATTTCAAAAAATGTTTAAACATGTTTTTCTATAAAACGGCACAAATGTGTTTTAAAAATTTTCTCCTCGTTTGTGTTGAAAGACGGTAAAAGAAATATTGTGCTAGTCCAATTTTTGGCAAACTCTCCGTATTTTCGAAAATTGCAAAAACTGCTTGTTGGATATATTGGGTTGGGACAATTACATTTGAAGCATCGACGCGCGTTGAAACCTTACCGTTCTTCTGAAGCGTAGTGGTATGGCTGACGGCGAGCTAATTTGGAGGATCTGAGCACCAGTTTCGGCGGGAAGAATAATTTTTGCTGGCTGAAAACACTTTTGCATGTGTACGTAGTAGTATAATA
Source organism: Teleogryllus occipitalis (assembly GCA_011170035.1). Classification (NCBI taxonomy): domain Eukaryota; kingdom Metazoa; phylum Arthropoda; class Insecta; order Orthoptera; family Gryllidae; genus Teleogryllus; species Teleogryllus occipitalis. Next base: position 57,491 of record BLKR01001245.1, read on the forward strand.
CAGCTGGGCACTTAGAAATAATGGGACAAAACATGTGCTGTTGTAGCATTAGTTTAAATATTTATATTAGTGACATTTTTATATCTAAATTGCAATTGTGAGTACAAGTACTTCAAATGATTTCAGATTAAGTTTTTCGGAAGTTGTCAGTGAAAATTTGCTGAAAATTGCGTTTCACTTTTTCCGGGTGAATTAATATGACAGGTGGTGTGAATGTTGGTATTAGACAATAAACTTATTGACACTCATTCCCCGCAAAGGAGATTCCCCGTGAAGGACATTGTCCGTAAAATGAAATGATGATATGAAGTACTACAGACACAATGTCCCTACTCTGTAAAGCGTGAGACGATGGTGACAATGCCGCTAGGATGTTACTGACGAATTCACAGGCTCGTTGTCACATTTTCTGCACCTCCTTCTCGAGGCTTTCGTACTACGTTTTCCCACCAGTTTTTTTGAACTTGAAGCCTTGGAAACCAACGTTGATTACGAAAAAGGTTGGGGTCTCGTGCATCAACCAGTGTACCTACTTGACAAAATCTTCTGTCTAGCTTTGGACACTCGGAGGCAAAACATTTGGCAAAAAGTGTATTCGACGTCGTTTGCCACCAGGAAGATTGTTGAGCCGCTGGGAAACCGTTCTGTGTTTCTCATCGTGTCGTTTCCATAAAGGCGATTTTCATCGGTGATCTCAAGGAAATTATCCTGCAAAATTATCACATTCTCATCCAGGATTAACAGTACCTATCCCCAAAATGGTCGCTAGCAACCCTTCGGGTCAATTTGTACTTTCTAATGAGTCGACATGTTTATTTCATTTACTTACTTGCTTACATTTACAAAATTGCCCTGGTATGAAACTGTTCAACACTCTGATCCCCCTTTTCTTTCTTTTTTTCCATTTCTTAAGATGTTTATTCTATTTTTTAAATTAAAATTATATAATTTATAACCATGGGCTATTAGTAATCTGTTAATTCTAATGTTTTGATTTGTTTGTATTTCATGTATCAGGAAACTGATGATGAAGGCTAAGCCATCAAAAGCTGCTCTTGTAATGAATGGTATTATTGGCAATATAAACACCTATAATTATTTAATTTTAAATGCCAACGCAACTCACTGCTAAACCAATAGCAAAGATTTCTCTAGATCAACAAATATTTTTTCTTCTCCCATTGTATAATCCTCTGATTAGATGGCTGCAGATCATTGCTTAATGATGGACACTATGACACAGCTTCATTAGAGTAGAAGTGTGCGAGATCACAAAGATTACTGATGAGAAGTTATCAATCATTAGTCATCGTTTACTATTGCACTGACTGAGACAAATTGTGAGTTGGAGACTGTAAACTGCACACCCTCACCCGTTTTCAAAACCCGGAAGAAAATCAGAATATTGAAGCCCTCTATAGGGACTATATAAATTATTAAGCAGTTTCAACAAAAAAATTGGGGGTCGACAATAACTAAAACTGCACTCTCCTCGCCACTGACTACTAATTAAGTTGCTATTTAATAATTGTTATATAATTATTATTGTCATTATTGTCATTATTATTATTATTATTATTATTATTATTATTATTATTATTTTTATTTATTCTTCACAGTTTTTACTTGTCGGTATGTCAACCACTCACAGGTATGATGACCAGGTGTGCGGTTGCTTTATTGAAGATTCAGGTGGCTTCTAACAATAAGGCATGCATTCAAGATAACTGCCTTCTGCATATTGTATATTCTCCTGGAATCCAAGTGAAGACACCAGTGCTCGAAGTGTCATTTTCGGGATCACTCCTGTAACTGATGTTATTATTAGCACAGTTGTCACTTTGCTGAATTTCCAATGAGCTACGACTTCATGGGCAAGATCGGTATATTTTTGGATCTTTTCTTGATGTTTTGCCGATATGTTGTGGGTGTTGGGTATTGATACATCACTAGGGTCCGCCTGCTGATGGTTTCTATCGATTTATGTTATATCAGGTCTATAGCCGCCGACTTGTCTGTCAGTGATAATGGAGCGATCCCTGTAGTGTGCTCATACTTTCAAGCACGTTCTGAGGAACATATTTATAATATGGCAAGGATGTGGCGAGTAAACCCGTTTTCATTGCCAATAATTGGTGGGCCTGCTAGGCTACTTCATGTTTCTTTTTATATTCCAACTGTGCGTGGCCGCTACATCCACTCGTCACACGTTGGATAGTTTCGCTTGCAACCTCATGTCTTCTACATGTGTCGGAATGGATGGTTGATTCCTCAGAATGAGTTTTTTGGAGTTCAAGGTTGGCATCACGTGGTCCTAAATAGCTACCATGAAGGCTTGTCTCCGGAAAGAGATCTCCATGCTGGAGCCACACGTGCGGCGCAGCGCCTTCTGGTATGCTCAGCTCATGGGGGTGCCTTCCGTGCAGTGCTATTATTATTATCATTATTATTATCATTATTATTATCATTATTATTATTATTATTATTGTTATTGTGTTGATTAGTTTAAAATATTCCGATTTAAGTAGGTATCACCAAATTAATTATAAACATGAATAAGTTTAATGTCGTCTACAGAGTCAAAAGTGTCTCATGAACGAACATTCATATTTTTGTAGAAAACAACACCCATCACGAGCTTCACACACATCTGTGCACGATCAATATCAACGAAGCAAATCAATTGTGGGAATAGAAAACGATGCATGCACAACCGTGTGATGCAGAAATAATATGATCAAATTTCTCTACACTTCCATTTTTATAAAGTGGTTTCAATTTGTGAACTTATTTTAATTCCAGGGTCTTTTACTTTCTCGCTACGGAGTAGAGTGTTTTTAGTAAAACCATCCGTTTCTTTAAACAAAAAATGATGACCCCGATTGACCCATAACAGAAAGTCGTGCACCATCGTAAAGATAACTTCTGATGTGTCATGCATCACGTCGGTAATTTTTCGTTAAAAGATACGTTTCTAGATGGAACTTTCGAAATAGATGCCAGAGAAAACATCTTTTAAATAAATCTGAAGCTGAAAACATTTTCTCGTCTGAAATAATAATTTTAACAAAGAATCCACTATAACAAAACAATGTAAATCTATGTACATTTCTACTCTCTACTAACACATATAAACGAGTTATATATTATAAATACAATATAATAAATACAAGTTATATATTATAAATACAATACATACAATACAAATCATTGCACTTGTTAATTATTACCTGGATGAAAAGGAGCCTGACGTCCATTCATTGCTGTCTCCATCGTCGTCCTATCTTTGTACACCTCCGCCATGCTGTAGTCAATTGCAACCTCAATATCCGAAATGTTTTTCTGGTTTTCAGTTTTCCACCTTGACTTTTACCTAGACGACATAGATTTTTGGACGGATTTTTAGATCGGTAATTTATGTGACAGAAGACTCCAAATATTCTCCATGCACAATGCTGGCCATACCTGCTGATATTTGCAAAAACCAGGTTCCCGATATGGATATTTTTTTAACTGATGTTTCATACGAGTATATTTAACTCAATAAACAGTTAAATATTTTTATGAAAGCGCAAAAGAAAGAAATGGTCTCAGGGTAATTTGTACAGCAGCTATTAAACATCTGTTATGATCAATAGTGTGTTCCGTACGCGCAGAGCCCATTCCGTTAATGGATCAGCTCAGGCGTTGAGGGCGACGTGTAATTGTCGTAAACATAACAGATGTACTAGCTTTTCCAACAGCGCATTTTTTATGTCATACCCCACACTCCCGGATAGCAAGAACAATTTTCACTCGGTTCCCAGATGGTGACTATTACTCTTTCATCACATTCCCAGTGGAATTATCAGAAGTGATTATATCTTTAGATTTAGGAACATTAATACTATACGGAAATCCGGTATCGACACCTAAGAATAATGCAAATGCTGTTATTAAAGAAAAAAGAACTATTCAAATTTGAGAACACAGAGATTTTGGCAATAACAATTTACGAAATGAAATTTTAAAAAAACTTTTATATGATCGTATCGTGCCCTTTTCCATTTCCTCCTTGCACAATTGTTCTGGGAGGAAATGTTTGGTGTCTGCTCAACAATACAATCTCCACTTTTGGGTAGTAAATCCGTGTTTAAGTTTATTCTGAGCTGCAACTTACACACGCGTTGGGGTTAAGGACTACAAGAGTTTCTCCAAAGATGGTTGGAATCGGTGTAGATGGCGAGAAGCTACACGCAATTTTGCGCCCGAAAACCGGGATACACTAATGGATGTGACACTCTCAACTCTGTCCCATTCGTAGCTTCTAGACTTGGCAAACCCGTCAGGAAGAAGATCTAGTTCCGGAGATTATTAATATATTTTAATTTTGGCGGTATTTTACAGTAATCCCCTGCCATATTTTCAAAAGTTTCTGGAAAATGGCAGCAATTTTTTTCTTTACATTTTTTGCTCGAATAGAAGGGCAATTGTAAATATGGTACAGTATTGATTTTCATTAACATCTCTTCCATTTTGAAAATTGTGAAACTTCAAATTTATTTTAACCAGCACTTTACCTTCAATGTTAAGGCCAGAAAAGTTTTTCTTAAAGCAATCTCTCTCAATTACAGTTATTTCTGATGTCATGCACTTTTTAAAAACATTAGTAGTTGTTGAGTGATAGGAAACGTTCCGGAATATTGCGCTTTAACACTAGTGTTCTAATACTTCGTCAGAATTTGAAATCTCAGAACCGCTTGAAATGAAATGCATTGTTAACAATTGAAACAAACAATAGTGGAATTATTATTTTCAATGAGGTTTGATACACATTGTAAGGGCAAGGGTGCATGTACAATCGATGTCAAGGGCTAAAGGTAAACAAATCGATTATTTCAAAGTAGCCTCATCTCTTCCAGTTGAACGACGCGCTGAAAATGCCCCATCTCCCAAAGTGGCATATTCCAAGTTATCAGGGGACCAAACTTGCTTAAATTATATTCACGAAAGGCCTATTTGCCACAATTCACATTTAACAAAGCTAAAAGAACATTCTGAACCAAATGAAGGGCTTGCATTTTCGCAAATATTGTAGATGTGACATTTTTGAAATCATCGATTCAATTGAACCCAGAATTTAAAATCTACGTTTATATTATTCTCAAAACGTATGGTGCGAATAATGCCAGGAAATAAGTTTTCTTGATCGATTTGATAAAGATTGCAGAAATCTATTCACAACGCAGATAAGAAAATATTTTACTGAAAATTTTACAATTTTGTACGTTGAAAACGTTCGTCGAAACGTACTTCTTGCCACTCGTCCCGCGAGCAGAAATCAATTTACGATTAAAAACACAAGCAACTTCACAAAGTGATTATGTTTCAGTCCTCTGTTTGCTGTCGACGTGATTTTCTTCGCTGTCTTTCTGTTGTGTGCCCACCGGCTTCTCGTCCTCGCTCTTCGCCGCCTCGTCCTCTCGGGCTGGCGCAGTGTCGCTCCCGTCTTCGGCCGCCGTCCGTTCGTATTGGTCGGGAGCGGGGGGCGGGGCCTTCTCGTCGCCGGCCGCCGACTTCGTGTGGAGCGCGAGCCCCTTCTCGAGCGCGGGCTGCTTCTCGAGCGCGGCCGCCTCGGCGCGGTGGTCGGCGCCCGCGGCGGCGTCGCGGCGCTCGAAGTGCGCCTGGATCTCCTCGAGCGACCGGCCCTTGGTCTCGGGCACGCACACCAGCACGAACACGCAGCTGGCGACGCACAGCGACGCGTACACCCAGAAGGCGCCGGCCTCGCCCAGCGCGCCCGACAGGTCGTGGAACGTCTTGATCACCAGGAACATCACCGCCAGGTTGAAGGAGCCCGCGGCCGAGCTCAGCACGCCGCGTTGCGCCGCAGGCAGCATCTCCGACATCATGAGGTAGGGCAGCGTGCACAGCCCCACGGAGAAGCCCACCATGAACACGATGAGGCTGGCCAGCGGCAGCGCCCTGCGGACCACGCAAGCACAATCCCTTGCAACCGCCAACGCCATGGAACAACACGCCCCCTTTCACTCCCAAAACCCCTCACATGAACCAACATCATGGCGCAACACGCCCCATTCACTCCCACAATATCTCACGTGCACCAAACATCAGGCTGGGGCGGTACCCCTCTGGTGGGAGATTCCTAGTTGGAGAAACACCGCTAGCTGCCAGGTACGTCGGCGCTGGATCTCACCATCCAGCGGGGGGGAAAAAACCTCCCGTGGAAAACATACACTTCACTTACGGGACTAGATAAAATATTAACTTCTAGAAACTTTATTATGTGTCAATTTCAACTATCACAAATCATTATGTGAAAGTAGAATGCACTTTTTTGAAGCAGGTACGTGAGTACAGTTTCTGAATTACAAAATGGTTCACATAATGGTTTGTGATAGTTGAAAGTGACACATAATACGGCTTTTAGAAGATGATATTTTATCTACTTGTACAATTTTCTACATAAGTAATATGCCTGAAGTTGGAGTCAAGGAATACTCCGAAACGTTGCCAAGAGACGATAATGCTGTGTAAATTGACTAAAGTATACTAATAGATGATGCATAAATAAATTTAGTTGTTTGGAACGAAGTTTTATTTGGAACACAAGTGTATATGAAAAGACAACTTTTGTAATTCACGAAAATATTTGAAAACTAGAAACGACTGTTCCCGTGAATTAGAAGGTATTTTGCATCGAAAACAAGCTACAGATTTGTAATAATAGTCCTACCGTCAAAATAACAAGAACCCTACTCCCCTGAAGCGAAATGGGAGCTCAAGAAAACTTGCACAGATAATAAATGCACACATATATACACTTTTATATACGAAGCAGAAGAGTACGATACACAATATGCACAAAATTTTAAGTTTTGGAAATTACGAACAAGCTATTTTTGACAAAAAATGAGAAATTCTTGGCTTCGTCACCTAAGAAATTGGTTACTGGAAAAAATATGGGCTGAAGAGTTAAGCATGGAATCGAAGAAAAACGATCGGTTTGGTACCTTGATTAATAATAATAATAATAATAATAATAATAATAATAATAATAATAATAATAATAGAAGATGACCTAGCGTAACATTTTACTCAAGCGCAGAAGAGAAAGGCCTGGACGGACATGGAACCAAGCAAAAATAAAGGTAATATCACGGTAAGCGAACGTAAGATACAATTTAAAACCTGGCAAACTGGCCACAAAAAATAGTAGCGCATAATACAAACCAAATAATAGTTAATATGCAGTGCAATATTTGTTGGTTTTACTCAAATTTCAGATAAGAAAAGATGGAACTTGACAGAAATAGAACCGAATTCAACCAAAAGAGAAGAATATTATCACTATTTTAATTGGGTAAAATCTTGAAATTTTCCCATGCAAATTTCCTTCTTATTTAAGATTTTATCAGATGATAGCTAGAACGGCTTAATTTAAAATCTCAGTAAGCTAACGCACTTTGCTTTACTTAACATTTGTTATCACTTAATTAAATGACAGTGTTAAATTAGTATTATTTGGAATTTATTATTGACGCACAATACGAAAAGACTCGCTGGCCCCATGCGAACATTTCGCACTTAGTATATAATTCTTAGCATATCATTCTTTTAAAAGAGAAAATAGCATCCTATTGAATCCAAGCTTCAGACCAGAACGTGAACTGCACGTAGAAGCATTGAAGGCCTGTCATGATGAGCCTGTTTACGCGTCAATTTAATTTTACATTCATTGGAAGGTTCTACTCAATTCTGAACGCCCATCCATGCTACTAAGAAGATATGAATCTCCAAACATTGTAAAAGAAAGTTTTGTAGATAAGTACTAGAAGAAATCTCAGACTCCCCCCACGTTTCCCTATATGTTCCCCCATATTTTTCTTGCTCATTCTCCACAGTTTGCCCAGCATGTTCCTGGTATATTCTCAGGATGTTTCCCGCGGAGACGATGCTTCCGTTCATCGATAGAAGATCAAACAAAACTACTAAAATGATGCATTTTCAATATTTTAGAGCAGTATTCAAAATTAAAAACAGTACACATATTTTATAGGAAATAGTATGAAACAGCATAGAAATAACTATGAAAGAACGAGAAGTTCACAAAGGATTCGCCGTTATAAGTGCATCAAATTGTGAGCCGGCCACCGCTCACAGTGGCTCATCAGGCCACTTCGTGTCGTACTTTATGCGCAGCGATAATCACTCCAGTCATCGCATCATTCGCAGAATCTTCACTGTTCCGGACCTTGCGCGGTGAAACACGCCATTAAGATGTAGTATGAACGAGGAAAAGGATATATTGCTTTTCGGACTGTCCTGCTTCTTGATTTCTTTTACTGAATTTGTTAGGTTTTTTTTATTAGTTGTCATGCTCTGTCAAGGAAACTTTAAGATATAGTAGTTTAGCTCAAACAAAAACTTTTTCAAGACAATCCCTATGAATTGATTGATTGATTGATTGAGTTTAACGGCGCTTCAACAGCTAAGGTCATTAGCGCCCGTGTCAAATTATTTTAAGTCCAGTACACTATATTGCAGTGCCGAGCTAACAAAGGAAAATTAAAATTTTTAAACGGAAAGCAAAGTAAAACTGTAAAGGAACGTATCCTAATAAAAGGGTTTGGCAGAAAATTTCAGATTACTTTAAAATCTTGGGGTAAAAGCCAATAGTTGGCATTATCATCTTCTCTCAGATAAGGCTGTAGAAGTTAGTCTCTCGTAAAAAGCTAAAATGCTTGTAGAGAGAAGATTCGTCATTTCTAAGAATCTCCGCTAGGGAGCTATCAAGGTGATACCTTCTGCGGCTATCTCTTATCTTAACACGGTGCAAGAGAACATGCTCCACGGTAATATCTATTTTGCAGTAGTCGCATATAGGGGATGGGTCCCCGTGGAGGAGATATCCGTGGGAGAAATGGCAGTGACCGATTCGAAGGCGTGTTAAAATTATCCCCTCGCGCCGAGCATTACGAGATGAGGAAGACTAAGGATTTATGGAATCTTGATTCTAGTGAGCTTAAAATCTGAGTTCTGCCACTCTGTTTGCCATTCACTGAGGATAGAGATGTAATAAAGAGCTTAGTGTCTTCTGTGGGGACTGTGAAGATGTCTAACTCTTTTCTTCGTGGCGGACTTTGCTGCCTGGTCAGCTATTTCATTTCCTCTTATTCCCACGTACCCAGGGATCCAACAAAAGACTAAAATATAGTGGCGGATCAATAGATGATGGATTTGGAGTTGGATGGTCATTGTCAGCGGGTCACAAGACGAGGAGGAGGAGATGGATTCAAGAGAGCTTTTGGAATCACTGCAGATCACCACTTTCTTTAATGACATCGATACAGCAAACTTACGTGTCTCCAAGAGCGCATATTTCTCTGCGGTATAGACGCTAGATGAAGAGTCTAATAAAAAATCTCGCGTGGCTCCACTGCAGTAGAAGGCACATCCGACTTTGCCGTTTTGAGAGGATCCATCGGTATAAATGAAGTAGTGGCCAGGATACGAAGATTTTATCGCCTCAAATTCTGATAAGAATATACTGAGAGGAGTTAAGTATTTAGGAAGGTTAGACAGTCTAAGGTCTATTATGGGTCAGTGTAGTTTCCAAGGGGAAACAAGGTTTCGGGGGGGTTCACAGGTTTGGGCAGTTTTATATTAAGCTTCTGTAAGAGCATACGGAAACGGACTCCCAGGGGATAGGGTAACGATGGTCTAAGTGCATACGAAGTCAAGTGGGTTGGATGGAGGACTGCTTGGCGTGAGGGAGTATCAATATTGGATAATTTCGCCCTAAATGAGGCAATCAAAATATCTCGCCTTCGGCTCAGAAATGGTTCTCCAGCCTCTGCCAAGAGGCATTCGATGCGACTCGTGCGGTAGGCGCCTGTACTAATCCTTACACCGGCATTGTGTATGGTATTTAATTGCCGGAGACGCTGACCCAAACCCTATGCATCCGTAATCCAAGATGGGGCGGATGAGGGTTCTATACAAGCGCAAAAGACACACACGGTCTGCGCCCCAAGAACTACCAGTAAGAGTGCGGAGGAGATTTAAAGGTGATACACATCGGCCCTGTAGTTTACGGATAAGTTTTCGCCAGGTTAAGCTCTTGTCGAGGAAGGTTGCCGATCTGAGCGGGTGGCCGCCAGAAAGAGAGGGTCGAAAGCCAGTTGAGGCGGAGGCCGTGCGTACCCGAGGCCCTGGGCGCGTCCGTGGTCCAGCAGGTAGAAGTAGGCGCCGAGCGCGGCCATGGCGGCGGCCGAGACGGCGCTGGACGCCAGCAGCAGCGGGCGGCGGCCGGCGCGGTCCACGGCCAGCAGCGCCACGCCGTTGGCCGCCAGCTGCACCGCGCCCACCGCCGCCGCCGCCACGTGCTCCGGCACGCCCCCGCCCGCCGCCTCGAAGATCTCCACGGTGTAGAAGACGACGGCGTCGATGCCGCTCAGCTGCTGGAACACCATCAGCGCCAGCGACAGCCCGAACGGCACCAGCACGGAGCGCCGCAGCAGCCCCTGCAGCGACAAGCCGCCCGCGCCAGCTCCAGCGCCAGCCCCCGCGCCCGCGGCCGCCCCGGCCTTCTCCGCGGCGCCTGCAACGGGGCATCGCGCCACACGCGTCAAGCACAAGCAAAACTGCAATTAATCAATCCATCAGTTAGGCACGGGGGCAGGTGGCACCCGACATTTCCAATTTCATTCAATCTACACAATCATCTGATCAACGGTTAAACACGTATTAAAACTTTTCGATTTGTTTAAAAAATTACAAGTAAATAGAAATGTAGGAAAAAAGAATTGTACAATGAGAATTATACAAAAGGAGTTTCCTTTCCATTACAAGAAATAATCTTCGAAACATCACTTTAAACGTCCTGTATTGCTAGCAGGGGCAGCAATACAGGGTGGGGATTGGGGAAGTTTCGACCTTATTTCAGATTATACTAGGTACAATAATAATAATAATAATAATAATAATAATAATAATAATAATAATAATAATAATAAGAAGAAGAAGAAGAAGAAGAAGAAGAAGAAGAAGAATACGAAAATGTAGGGAAGATGAATATAATAGACAAGTGCAGAAAATGTGATAGATAGGGCGAATCCATTAAACACATTATGCCAGTATTATAACACGATCTGGGCTGTCCAGGTGCCGACGTTTCGACCGACATGTCGCGGTCCTCTTCGGGGCTGTACTGCGCCAGGACGATGGGCGCTCTGATTTATATAGTAGGTGGGCCAGGCTGTGATAGGCGTCACCCGGACAGCCCAGATCATGACTCTGGTCGCGGAAGCCTACGATATCATTTAGCATTATAACACAACGCCTATCTTGGTTACAACCAACTGGAAACTTACTATCAAACCCGGGCTATTTGACACTCGTACTCTATATTACAAGTATTATCCAGCCCCGGTATTGGAGACAAAAAACCAAGTGATGTTCTGGGACTGATATGTTATCATGAACAATACATGCATTGCAACAGGCCTAATATCATCCTTAATGATAAAACCAATAAGAAAACCTCTATAATTGATAATGCAATTCCTGACTCATAACATCAGGAAAACAATTATAAAAACTCAGGAAGTATGATGAGGTTGCTATGCATGTAATAACTCGTATACATATATAAAAGAGTATATACGATATAGAACGAATGATTTCAACGGGAGGAGTGATGCCGGCAAATTTTAAAAATAACTTGAGAAATTTAAAACTGCCAATATAATTCCAAACTGTTGGACTAAAGTAAGTTTTACTTAAGAATTGTCCCTATGTGTGAAAGTTTTTCTAACAATAAGCTCAAGTAGGATAAGGTGACTTCCCATTTCATGAGATCTGACCTGTGCCTAGGATTCGGCATCTCCCTGACAGCCAAGTAGCTTCTGACTCCAAGCGAGAAAGCCCACGCTCCCAATAAGACTTTACATTTAACCTTTGTTCTACAACGAACGGATCAAAAAGACCAGAAGCCGCCAAAAACGCGCATGCGTTTGGGTAGTGGTGGGCATTTATTTGGCGAAGACGAGAATTTATCGATCAATGAAATTAGGGAAAATGATATATTTTTAAGAAAAAAAGAAAGTTATTGTTGGCTAGAATGGTAAAATGGAGAAATTCCACAAAATGATGTGAGTTGGGCGGAAAGGAGCCGCGTCGCGTCGTACCTGTGAGTGGCGCGAGCGGCACGGCGTGCGGCGCGGGCGCGAGCGGTGGCCGCTTGAGCCAGCTGAGCGCCGCCTCGGCGTCGCGCGTGCGGCCGCGCGCGCTCAGCCACGCGGGCGACTCGGGCAGCGGCAGCAGCAGCGCCAGCAGCGCGGCCGGGCACAGCGCCGACGCGCCCGCCAGCCAGCGCCACGGCACCAGCGCGCCCACCACGTAGCCCAGCAGGATGCCCGCCGACATGAAGAGCGCCGGCAGCGACCCCAGCACGCCGCGCGCAGACGGCCGCGCGCACTCGCTCACCTGCCGCACGCACCGCGCGCGTTAGCCGACAGATACGGCGCCGACCTACCAAAGCCCCGCGAAGCGCTGTGCCCGACGGTTGGGATGTTGTGTACAAGGAAATCGAGGTGAAAGACAGCAGTTCTTTCATAAACAATTTTATTATAGACAAACCACAATCCAAAAATCTAGTCCAGAAATACAGCCAGGACAAAAAACAAAGTTCCAGGAGATGTACCTACTCGAAGCAAATTTACAGTCCGCCGGAGAATCACTACCGTAGCACGCACACGTCAACAAGAACTTCCAACTCACACTCGGCACTCTATCAGCTTCCTAAACAGTCACTGTCTACCGCCCCGGCCCGGGGCCCTTATATACGCCCCGGGAGACCGGGGCGAGTCTCTCACTTGCCCCCTCCGTGGCGGGGAATCGAGGGGAGGTGCCCCTTCGGAGACCGCGTTGGCGACGCGGTCCGGTGCCCACGGGAAAGCGCCGTCGCTCGCCTTGCTCTTGGTGGTGTCATTCGGAACTACTCATTCCTACCCTGGTCGCGCCCCATGGCGCAACCCTGCAGCGGCCACAGTGGGCCGCAACTACACTGCCTGCTACAGTGTGCCCACCACACCGATCCTCGTGGCACACTTGCTGTGGTACACAGCACGGGAAAACCCCGCGACGGCTTGCGGAGTTTTCCCCAACCAGATATCTTCCACAAGTGAGGCACCACCCCAGCCGCGACAAGCTCCAAGCTCCCGAATGACCTCCCGGCGTGGGTGGTGGTGTTGTGGTGTACAAGTGTAAGCGAAAGTAAATAAGGGGAGATGAAGGGAAGATATCACACGGGTTGTGGTCCGTTTATTAGGGTACTGCAACAACATTCGCGTGGAGTTGATCGGAGAAACCACGGAAAAATACTGATCAGAGCTGTTAGCCTCTAGAATTCTCCTCCAGGTAGCGACTGAATTCCACCTAGCTACCCGCTGAGGTGACTCACTGCTTCAACTGATGTCACTGTAGTGCCTCTGTGCGAAAGGCCCTAGGTTCGAGTTCCGAGAGTGGCAAGATTTTCGACACTAGCTTGCTCGCTAGGTCGACTTCAGTCGCTGTCTGGAGGAGAATTCTAGCGGCCGGCTGCTCTGATCGGTAGTTGTCAGTGGTTTCTCCGATCAACACCAGGCGAATGCCGGAGCAGTACCCTAACAAACGGGCCATGGATCGCGCGCGATCATTCATTCCCCTTCCTTGTCCTATCCTGTCCCCTTACACACACATGCACTACAACAGGCACTACTCTACCACACATGCCGGGAGACCGGTCGGGGACTTAAGAGGTTTTTCGGCTGTGGCGGTACCCCGCCGGTGGAAGATACCTGGTTGAGGGAAACTCCCCTAGCTAACGGTAGGTCAGCACCGGATCTCGCCATTCAGCGGGGGAAGATCATCAACTCCCACGGCAAAATATGCACAACACTTACGGGACTAATGAGCTCGGTAGTTGACACGCTCGGAATCTCTAACAACCAACCAACCATCCACCTAGATATCTAGCTAATGTAGAAAATCCTGTCACCGTCGGTCAGTGACACTAGTGGCATCAGTTCACGCCCTGATCCACCTAAGCCTGTCCCTGTCAGGGCGGACGTAAGCGTGGTAATACGCACAAGTAAGTCATCAAAAAGGTAATTGATTATTGGTAAAAGGTAAATGGCTGGTGAGGTAAAAAAAGGTAAAATCTATTGGTATAAGGTAAAAGGTAATTGGCTGCACTATGTATTAGAGGATTTTTTTCTCAATTTAACAACTGGATTTGTCCACTTTTTTGTAACCAGACTAATAATACGATTTTTTCTGTGAAAAATTCGCCGTTCTTCCGCGCAGCATTACATAACTTTCTCTGTACTCTGCAGGGAGAAAGTAAAAAACTGGCTGAAGGAGCAGGTGCTCTTCTACTTAATCTTCCCCCCTAAATGCTGCACATTCGCCACGAAAATTGTCATAAAACATCTGAAAGCGCTGGTCGCTTCAATACACACAAATGATGGAACTACGAAACATTTTTAATAATAAAAATATATGTTGCATTCACCTTGCTACTATTAGATCATACAATATACGAGTATTTATGAATCAATGGACTTTCAAGAAAAAGTTTCAACCATTAATCAAGTCCTCAAGTTTCCTTTATGATATGTTAGCACATAAGTTTTGCATTTTATTTATAAGACTACTAAAGAGACAGTCTATACTGATTTTATAAACTCTTGATAAATATTTGAACATGAGATGCAAAGAAAAAATATACACACAGTATTTGCCAATGCCAAATAACTTTTCCTCAGAATAATAATTATGTAATTCCTTTAAGACCTTAAGTGAATTCCTCCAAGAGCGAAGCTGCAGAGGGTGAGGTTAGTGTGTACTCACGTAGACCTGCGCGGAGGGGATGACGAGGCCGGCGCAGAAGCCCGTGAGGATGCGCGCGGTCAGCAGCGCCCCGTAGGACTGCGCCAGCGCCAGCGCCACCCACGCGCCCAGCGCCAGCGGCGCGCTCAGCAGCAGCGTCCTCCGCCGCCCCGCGCGCTGCAGCAGCGGCCCGGCCACCAGCGACCCCACGCACGCGCCCAGCGGCGGGATGGAGCCTACGCACACGCCCGCACCTCAGCCACCTGCGACCCCACGCACGCGCCTAGCGGTAGGATAAAGCCTAGGCACACGCCCCTACCTAAGCCACCAGCGACCCCACGCACGCGCCCAGCGGCGGGATGGAGCCTACGCACACGCCCGCACCTCAGCCACCTGCGACCCCACGCACGCGCCTAGCGGTAGGATAAAGCCTAGGCACACGCCCCTACCTAAGCCACCAGCGACCCCACGCACGCGCCCAGCGGCGGGATGGAGCCTACGCACACGCCCGCACCTCAGCCACCACCGACCCAACGCACGCGCCTAGCTGTAGGATAAAGCCTAGGCACACGCCCTTGCCTAAGCCATCAGCGACCCTACGCACGCGCCCAGCGGTGGGATGGAGTCTAGGCACACGCCCCTACCTAAGCCATCAGCGACCCCACGCACGCGCCCAGCGGCGGGATGGAGCCGCCGCACACGCCCCCACCTCAGCCACCAGCGACCCCACGCACGCGCCTAGCGGTAGGATAAAGCCTAGGCACACGCCCTTGCCTAAGCCATCAGCGATCCTACGCACGCGCCCAGCGGTGGGATGGAGTCTAGGCACACGCCCCTACCTAAGCCATCAGCGACCCCACGCACGCGCCCAGCGGCGGGATGGAGCCGCCGCACACGCCCCCACCTCAGCCACCAGCGACCCCACGCACGCGCCTAGCGGTAGGATAAAGCCTAGGCACACGCCCTTGCCTAAGCCATCAGCGATCCTACGCACGCGCCCAGCGGCAGCCCCACGCACGCGCCTACCTGTAGGATAAAGCCTAAGAACTTTGCCTACCTCAAACCACCAGCGACCCACGCACGCGCCCAGCGGCGGGATGGAGCCTACGCACACGCCCCCACCTCAGCCTACGCAGCGACCCCACGCACGCGCGCCTGGCTGTAGGATAAAGCCCTGAGGCACACGACCTTGCCTAAGCCATCAGCGCGACCATACGCACGCGCCCAGCGGTAGGATGGAGTCTGAGTACGCCCCTACCTAAGCCATCAGTGAACTCATGCACTCCCAGCGGCGGGATGGAGCCTACGCACGCCCCCACCTCAGCCACCAGCGATCCCACGCACGCGCCTAGCTGGCAGGATAAAGCCCTGAGCACACGCCCCTACCCCTAAGCCACCAGCGACCCCACGCACGCGCCCAGCGCGGGATGGAGCCTACGCACACGCCCCCACCTCAGCCACCAGCGACCCCACGCACGCGCCTAGCGAGACAGGATAAAGCCTGAGCACACGCAGCCCCTGCACCAAAGCCTGGCGACCCACGCACGCGCGCCCAGCGTGCGGGATGGAACCTACGCACGCCCCACCCAAGCCCCCAGCGACCCCACGCACGCGCCCTGGCTGGCAGGATAAAGCCTAGGCACACGCCCCTACCTAAGCCACCGGTGACCCCACGCACGCGCCTGGCGGCGGGATGGAATCTACGCACACGCCTCCACCTCAGCCACCAGCGATCCCACGCACGCTGGCTGTAGGATAAAGCCTGAGCACACGCTACCTAAAGCCACCAGCGACCCCACGCACGCGGCCAGCGGCGGGATGGAACCTACGCACACGCCCCCACCTCAGCCTGGCGACCCACGCACGCGCCTGGCGCGGATAAAGCCTGAGCACACGCTACCTGAAAGCCACCAGTGACCCCACGCACGCGCCTAGCGCGGGATGGAGTCTACGCACACGCACGCGCCCAGCGGCGGATGGAGCCTAGCACACGCCTCCACCTCAGCCACCAGCGACCCCACGCACGCGCCTAGCGGTAGGATAAAGCCTAGGCACGCCCCTAGGCACAAGCCATACCCAAGCCACCAGCGACCCCACGCACGCGCCCAGCGCGGCGGATGGAGCCTCTCGCACACGCCCCCCCTACCTAAGCCATCAGCGAACTCATGCACGCTCCCAGCGGCGGGATGGAGCCTGACCCCACGCACGCGCCTAGCGGTAGGATAAAGCCTAGGCACACGCCCCTACCTAAGCCACCAGCGACCCCACGCACGCGCCCAGCGGCGGGATGGAGCCGACGCACACGCCCCACCTCAGCCACTCGCGATTCCCACGCACGCGCCTAGCTGTAGGATAAAGCCTAGGCACACGCCCTTGCCTAAGCCATCAGCGACCCTATGCACGCACGCGCCCAGCGGTGCTCCAGCGGCGGATGGAGCCTGGCCCCCACCAAGCCCCAGCGACCCACGCACGCGCGCCTAGGCTGTAGGAAAAACACGCCCCTACCTAAGCCACCAGCGACCCCACGCACGCGCCCAGTCTAGGCACACGCGGCGGGACCTAAGCCACCAGCGACCCCACGCACGCCTAGCGGCGGATAGAGCACACGCACACCCCACCTCAGCCACCAGCGACCCCACGCACGCGCCCAGCGGCGGGATGGAGTCGCACACGCCTCCACCTCAGCTACTCAGCGACCCCACGCACGCGCCTAGCTGTAGGATAAAGCCTAGGCACACGCCCCACCTGCCACCGGGATAGAGTCTACCGCGGCCAGGCGCCGCCCAGCGGCATGTTTCTGCCACGCCCGCACCCCCACCGCACGCGAGCGACCCCACGCACGCGCCTAGCGGCGGAATAGAGTCTAGGCACACGCCCCCACCCAAGCCCCCAGCGACCCCACGCACGCGCCTAGCTGTAGGAAAAAGCCTAGGCACACGCCCCTACCTAAGCCACCAGCGACCCCACGCACGCGCCCAGCGGCGGGATAGAGTCTAGGCACACGCCCCCACCCAAGTCCCCAGCGACCCCACGCACGCGCCTAGCTGTAGGAAAAAGCCTAGGGACACGCCCGTACCTAAGCCACCAGCGACCCCACGCACGCCTAGCGGCGGAATAGAGTCTAGGCACACGCCCCCACCCAAGCCCCCAGCGACCCCACGCACGCGCCTAGCTGTAGGAAAAAGCCTAGGCACACGCCCCTACCTAAGCCACCAGCGACCCCACGCACGCGCCTAGCTGTAGGAAAAAGCCTAGGCACACGCCCCTACCTAAGCCACCAGCGACCCCACGCACGCGCCTAGCTGTAGGAAAAAGCCTAGGGACACGCCCGTACCTGAGCAACCAGCGACCCCACGCACGCGCCCAGCGGCGGGATAGAGTCTAGGCACACGCCCCTACCTCAGTTATATGCGATCTCCCGCACGTGCCCAGCGGCTCGCGCACCCCCCTCGCAGGACCTCGCCCCCTCAGTACCTCGCTACTCAGGACCTCGCCCTTTCAGAACCTCGCCCCCGCAGGACCTCACCCCCGCAGAACCTCGCCGTTTCAGGATCTCACTTCCTAAGGACCTTGCCCCCTCAGGACCTCGCCTCCTCAGGATCTCGTCCCTTCAAGCCTTGGCCCCCACTCTGACCTGGCCCCTTCAGAAGCCCGCCCCCTCAGGAGCTCGCCCCTCAGGACGCGACTCCAAATGGAAACTCGGTAAACCTTTATTTTATTATCTTGCGAATTTTCTTGAGCACAACAGAGGACCACCTTTGAGTTATCTTTGGAATTTCTAGAACCGCACATTTCATTCTGCGAAGTGGGCGCCATCCTTCGGGACGCAGGCGCAGCGTCGGTGCGCGGGCACTTACTGATCCAGGAGACGGCGCCCGGCGCTTCGAGCAGGTGCGGGTCGCGCTGGCGCATGGAGGGCACCCCGGGCGACGAGAAGCCGCGCACCAGCCCCACCATCAGGTACCCCAGCGACGCCACCATCGCCAGCAGCAGCTGCAACACCCACCATCCGCGGTCACAACCCCGCTATGCAACGCACGAACCTCGTTTCATTTCGTGCTTTTCGGTGCATCCAATAACTATTGGTCCCGTAACGATAGATGTAGCTATCTAGTTAATGTCGAAAATCCTCCATTGTCGGGACTGCAACCCAGAATCTTCTGCTAGGTGACACTTCACCTGCAACAAATGTTTCCCTAAGCCTCACTTGAAAATTAAAACAGTAGAATCTGTATCCATTAATCATCTGCTTTAGAGTTTAAGCCTAGCTTATGCTGAGACAGTTTATATGCACGCCTAGGAGAGTATGTGTATGATTTAATGTTATATTTGATTATCAAATTCAATTCCAAAAATTATTCAATTAGAATAATATAATATCTGGTATTATTCAATTAATTTATTAAGATCAACAAAACATAATACCCACTTATTTTTTTGCACCACTGAGCCATTTTTGTTTTGACTATTTTTATGTCTTCCTCCAAAATGTGACGTACTTGGCGATCCCTGCAACGCTAATTGTCATAGTACTGCCCTTCCCCACTCAGCCGTTTTACTTTTAGTATGGGTTGATATGAAACAGATGGTTTGTCAGAGACAAGTGCTATTATCGTTTCAAAGGCCCTGTGTTCATTTACGAAAACTGCTTCACTTAACGTATATTCGTCTCTGCTACCGAATTGTTTTGTACACTGCCGCTGATTTCACGTCGCAGTACTTTTTAAAACGTCATAAACAAATGGAGGAGACTGACATCTGAAGTGTATGTACAGCGTAATAGAAGAATCAATGACAATTCCTCTGCGTTCAATGCGCTTGAAAATTAACGTTTGATCGCTAAAACTAGGGAGACAAGTATGTTTGTTCCCTTTATTGTACGAGAGGCGACAAGGTTTTCCTCTTGACAGAACAAAGGAAGCTGCTCACGAGCTATCTTCGTGACTAAAAATCACTTGCAAAGTTACCATCTTGGGTTCAAATATACAAATCATTCATCAAAATATTTATTTTACACATTATGGTTTGTTGAAAATTTCAATGTTTTTTGTTTATTCCCAACACTGTTTTATTAATAAAAATTTCAAGAAAAAGAAATTCAATTTACTTGCACGCTGGAATTGTTAAACCAGAGTACACCTGTCTGGCATACCAAAACTTCTTCGTTTCAGACTTCTGTGAACTGCAGTATTTTAGAATTTTAATGATTTGTTGAAGGATCTGTGACAGTTTAGAAAAAATTCTTTTAAAAAGTTTACAATATAAGTAATATAATAGAATAACACTTTCGTTGAAAGGCGCAATGAAACCCAGAGCGTGCTTTCTTGGTGTCATCCCGCCTCCCACCCCGGCCCTCCTATTGTCCCCGCTACACTCGGTGAGGCAAAGCGTAAGAATTTAGTTGCCTATCTTAATATTTCATTAAAAGGTAGCATTTATTTTCCAATCAGTTACATCCAAGTAAATCATAAGGAGGTAATCCATACTTCCAGATTTCGAAAACATTGTGATTTGTGCTCCTAGACGGTGTTAAATTCTGCCAATTCCGCAAATTTCGCCAAACAGAATTTCCGCCAATTTTTATGCACAATAAACAGTAGGAAACAAACCTTTTTTCTTATGTGACAATAAAAATGCATTTATTTTAAGAGAAAATAGTATTAAATTTAGAGAAAACAATCGACTTTTCGCCAGGAACACCAGAAGTGCAGAAAAAGTCTTTAACATGGTGACGTAACTAAACGTAATTAAACATTTATTTCAAAACTGTCGGGAGAGTTCACCCCAACCCCATAAATCTTCGCCACTGCAGGAAGGTATAAAATTGTTTTCAGAACTCTACGACAGAATTATTAAGTAATGAATTACGTAAATATTAAAAAGCAGTATGATTTTAACAAAACATTATTGGTGTATCATACATGCGACAAAATATCTCAAATATTCTTTTTTTTACTTTTGAAGTTGTACCTCCAGTCATCGAGATCTATGATTGCTTTTTTTGGAATAAAGGTAACATTCACTACAGCCTTTACCCCACTCCCGGAGGGAACTGGTTCTATCCGATTCGGAGGTTCCCGTTATCAGCGCTTTGCATCGAAAGAGCCCTCCAGAAGGATCTTTTATCTCAGAGCAGACTCGAGATGTGAAAGTGTTTCCGAAAGGGAGTTTGAGCCCTGTTATGCCGGAAATTTTATGACATGACACATCGCGCCTTGTCAGAGGCAGCGAAGACGTCACTTGCCAGGGTCACACGAAAGGAATTTGCTCCATGGTAGGCAAGTACGTAAGAATTGTTTGCGAATGCACTCCTGCTTTCTGAGTAAGATACTTTGACAAATTTATTTACTTGTAAAAGTTAGATTATGTTAATTTAGAATATCCACTCACACTTCTCTCCTCTGGAAGAAAGGGAGTAATAGGAAAAGCTCAAACAACGTTGAGGGGCCTACATGATGAGGCGAGACTTGCTTCAAGGATTACAGGTCCACTCGCTAGAGCATTGCCACCCCCTCATCTTATTTCATTTTCATCGACGACTTCGCATATCACTGCCGATCAAGAAAATTTACCCTTTTTTCTTCTTAACTGTATTGTTCTTCACTCTCATTTTTTATTTTTATAACATCTTGGCTAATATTTATCGAACAGGTTCAGGATTCAATTATTGTCCTTACAACAGTTAACTCAAGTGTAATCATGTTTGATCTCAAGTGTAATTTTACAAGGTGAGGTAAGGTGAGAATTCAGTCTTTTTGTGTTGGATACCGCCTAATGTACTTGTCATTAAATAGAATATACATTATTGAAATAAAATGTATTGTTATAGACTGATGAAGGAAATAAAGGGTATAACCGATTAAGGCGGTGAAAAGTGTTCACAAACAAAATCGATAATCCCGATGCTCATATGAAAGACAATATAAAATGACGTAGATTCACAAAAAATCAGCCTCCAAAGGCAATATGTTACAGAGATACAACAAGAAACGTGTTTTGCATGGTTTATTTTTTTTCTCGGCATCTATTGTGCGTATCAGGCTGCGGAAAAGATTTCAGAAACAGTGAAACATAGTTTAATTCGAAGATATTTTTGTCAACAAATTTTGACGCCAAATTCATATAGAAACATACAAATAAATTGTTGAAATTCATTTTCGACATGATAACGGAGTACTGTCTCGATCCCCCCCTAAAATGGGTCTTATAACATTCTATAACATATTTTTTCAGATTTTTAAACAATGTGCACGGTAGTGAAAAAAATTAAAACCATTTTTTCAGTTTAAACATCTGAAATTCGCGCCAAAATGTGATTGGAAAACTTATTTCACCAATGTTTAAACATTTTATATTAAAATCATTGAAAGGTCTTGCTTACCAGGATGATTTGGAACGTTTTGCTGTGTGTTCCATGTGGAATATATCGTATGGAACTGAAAAAATTGGTTTTAATTTTTTTCCACTACTGTCGAAATTTTTTTTAAGTCTGAAAAAATATAGACAGAAAGACAGACACAAACGGACAGACAGACAGAGACCGATAGACAGAGATAGGCATACACAGAAACTGACAGAAACAGTCGTATAGACCGGGGCAGACAGACGCAGACACAGGCAGAGGCAGACTCGGCCACAGACAGACTTGAACATTTGGATCGAAGGTACACAACATTACCACCGGCGCCTCACAAAGTTTGGTGCTTGGTCATGAAAGTCATGAAAAGAGAAAGCTGCTTGCTTCGGTCGTCACGTCGGTTCTGCTCTGAGGATCACCAGGCTGGGCCACCGCTACAGATTTGAAGAACTACGTAACAGGAATGGCGTCTACATATCGGCTCTCAGGGTTGTATGCGAGTTCCGCACTGTCTCAAATGAAACAGTTTGCATCATAGCCGGGATGATCCTCCATGGATACTAAGGTCATTCAAATATAAACTAGAACGTCGTTTATTTGTCTCGCGTGCTTGCGTGATCAGCGTGGCGTCCCCGAGAATCTGTGTTGGAAACCTAGATTGATTTTTCATGTTTCCGGGCGCGTCAACTACTGTGATCATTAGTCCCGTTAGTGTAGTGCATGTTTTCTTTCTCGGGAGATGGCAGTGAACTTCCCTCGTTGGATGGCGAGATCCGGCGCCGACCTACCGTCGGCTTGTGGGGTTTCCCCCTAACCAAGATTCTCCCACCAGCGGGGCACCGCCCCAGTCGGGACAAGCTCTAAGCTCCCGACCGGTCTCCCGGAATATGTGGTAGTGTAGTGCATGTTAGTGTAAGTGTGTGTGTGTGTAAGGGGACAGGATAGGACAAGGAAGAGGAAGGACAGATCGCGCGCGGTCCGTGGCCCGTTTGGTAAGGTACTGCTCCGTCTTTCGCCTAGTGTTGATCGGAGAAACCACGGAAAACTACCGATCAGAGCAGCCGGCCGCTAGAATTCTCCTCCAGACAGCGACTGAATTCGACCTAGCTGAAAAGCTAATGTCGAAAATCCTGCCGCCGTCAGGACTCGAACCTAGGACCTCCCGGTCAGAGGCGGAAACCTAGAGAGGAGATAGCCATGCACACGGCCCTCATACTACGTCTGCCATTTCAGTATCACTAGAATGAAGAGAAAGTGTGTGCCGGTTGCGCAATGAGTAAATATTCTTTTTATCGCCAACAAAGATATGATATTGAATAAAATTTTGAAGAGACTCAGAGCACAGCTTGGTCATGCTCCTCTGCGCAAACACGAAGTATTTCATTGCAACCAGAAGTGTCGAAATGGCCGTGGTAAAGTGGAAACTGAATGCCATAAACGGTGTCCGGAGACCAGCGTCAATGGAGGCAATATTCAAGCAGTGCGTGATCTTGGAAGCGATCGCCGCATTGCTGTTGCCCATATTGCATCAGTGATGGGTGTAAGTGTCCATACCATTGTACCAGACGTGAATTACAGACGGCTGGCGGCGGATGGTTCGGATGGTGGCTACCGATTCTCTATGTCATTTTGCGTGACAACACACGGCCACCTACAGTAGCTCTGACTGTTATAAATTCACGATATTACACTGGCTACTCCTAGAACACACACTTTGAAAAATATAATAACGTCATATATAACGTCACATATAATATACAACGTCACATATAATATACTAGCTGAAGTACCCGGCGTTGCTCGGGCATTTATTACAGTAAATTATTATAAAGGAAGGGGAATTCAATCTGTTCATGCCCTGCGGCGGGACCTATCTCTATATCTTCCATTGTATCCCTTCTCCACCCTACTCCCTGCCATGTTCTGCCCGGCCACGCCACGATAGCTGTCTTCTCTTGACCCCCATTTGGAAATTTCCGAATTACCTCGCTCACTTTTCCACAAATAATTACATTTTTCTTATTTGAAATTCCAGCTTCTATACATTCACTTTATAACTAAAAGCAATAAACAAATCTAAACTACAAAATAAAATACTTGTACTCACATATAAAATTTTTGTGGAGTTTTATATATTCCAACACTATCAAAACTGTCACGTTGTAAAACTTGCCCTATTTTTATATTTTTTCTTCTACTGTATTCATAAGAAAGTTTTGAAATTGATCTGTGAACTCGTGACCTTGAAAGCACTTACTGTTTTAAGCTGAGTATAACATGCGGAAGTTCATGCACGGGTACGGTAGTAGGTAGATCCGGAGTAATAGTTATAGATGTCATAACGCAATTGATGATTCATAATCATAAAAATAAATGAAAATACTTGTATCTATTCTGAAACATAATTACCAGTTTTTATAATTCTAAAGATGACAAAAATATATATGTTTAATGTCCTGTGTGATAGTAACACGTAGTATAAAACTTATTTGTTCATGTAAATCAATTCATCATGTGACTGATTCAATAGAAAACTAATGATCCACCAACATTACATTATGTGTAAATAATAAATTGACAATGCACTCAGCCACATAACCAAACAATATTAGCATCATTATTTTATCTCAAGTGATAGACATTATGGATCCCGAAATATGAATAATAGTAACCAAAGACTCCCAGATATTATTTGCTTGGCGTGGCGTTATGTCAAAAAGAGACGCGATGCAAAACTTCTTGGAACAGTTAGCAGAATGGCAGAAGCAATGGGACTCTTCCTCTAAGAGAAGGTGGATCTACCGACTGATTGCTCCAGATGAATCGTTGAGCAGTCGGAAGCACAGCGGGGAAACTTATCAACTTCTGTTGCGATATAAATGCCAACCTTCCCACGTCCGAACTGGATGATACGCCATACCGTCTTGTGTGCGAACCTGCTGTCGAGGACCCGAACACGTGAGTTCTCAGTGCCCACGTTTCGATCCTCAACAATAAGTCACCATTGAAATGCTTGGAATAGGCCAGACGACTCTAGAAAACCTACCTTCATGTACGCTTGCTTTTGAAAGTAGTCTGAGACTAACTCCACGATATAATATATACGTCATGTGACTGTGTCACTACTTCATTCCGTGCCATGTAACGACTAAAGGCGGTTCCTCGGAGAGGATGGAGGTGAAGGAAGGTTTGGTTTTAGAGAGTAAAAGTCTCACACGCAGGGTTGTACGGAATACCCAGTCTTTTTTGAAGATTGCCACCTACCCTCGTTAAAAAAGACAGATTGACACAGACTCAGACCGACTCTGACAGACCCACATAGAAATACGGAGGAGTGTTTTGAAACAAAAAAACACTTTTCTATATCAAGAGACCCCAAACTGTGTATTTCCTTTGAAATCTCGAAATCGATTTTTTCAGCATTACATAACTTTCTCTGTATTTCGTTTTTCCCTCCGTACATACATGCCTATATGAGAACGTAAAAACTCCGTATTTCTTCAAAAGGAACCATTTTATGTAGACTGTAAAGAAAGAAAACTGCAAAGTTATTAGAACGTAGTGTGACCACCTTCAGCACGAACTAAAGCGTTAATTCGTCTCGGCATGCATTGAAAAAGTGTTTTCATAATTCGACAATATCGTCAACTTCATTCCAAATTATATGTACTCCAAGAGTTATTCCTTTGTTGTAGGATTTTAGACCTTTATTGCTTTTCAAGAACACTCTATAGTGATCCCCATGAATTCATACCCTGGATATTCCCAGGCCAGTCGAGCACACAAATGTCACTGGAATCCAATTCATTCTTCCCTTTTTTATGGAAAACAGCAATCGTGCAGGAATATTCCATTGTCAGTAGGAAACCTTTCATTCATTCATTCATTCATTCATTCATTCATTCATTCATTCATTCATTCATTCATTGCTAATACAACTCGGTCTCTGATGACCTCTTTACATTGTTCGCTATTCATACTGCCTTTTAGTTCGTTACGTTTCGTCCGGTTCGTATACTCGAAGTCTCCAAACTCATCTCTTAAGCGGAAATCTTCACTCGCTACACCACACATTCACAGCAATAAACATTTAAATTGCGGACTGCATTTTGGAACGCGTACACAATACCTTACAACGATTTTTCCCATGCGACTTACACACTTTCATCCTTAGAGTCATAATTTACGATAAAAAGATGATTGTTCTAATACTGTTCACGTCTGTACATTTATATGTATGGTCTATGTCTATTATGGTGTATTATGTAATCCAAGTCTGTTTATAGTGTCCATGTGCAGGCAAAGATTCTAAGGAGGTACATTAAATTATCCGTTTAACATTTTTTACAACTACTCAAATTTTTACAAATTGAATTAAAATGCAGAGGTTGAGTGTTTTCGCCAGTATCGTACTATGTATTAAAAATCCTGCTTCTGAACTCTAGAAAATATTCTTTCAATCTCCACTGAAGTTAATAAGAAGGCTCCTGTCAGATCTTCCAATTTCGTGTCGCTGATGTATCTCACGAGTATGTATTCTTTCGCAACATCGACTCATCATCGCATTCAAAGCATTCGTTGTAGTAGGACCGCTCATGTCAAAATTTCTCCACCGGTGAGTTCTAAAGATTTGAATGCGATTGGCACACAAACAACGTTTGTTAACCAGTGTTGAGAACGTATTACAAAGAAGAATATTTCTGTTATATAATTATTATATACACATGTATTATTATTATTATTAATTATTGTGTTTGCTGTTTTAATTGTTAATATTATTGCTTATATTATTATTGTTATGTCACACTTATAGAGATACGTGTGCGTGTATGTATGTAGTGTAGGGTAGAATGATGAGTTAGGTCAAAAGAAAATAAGAATGTTCATTTAGAGTTAATCAGAATTATATAATACATTTTAATTTAGTCATGTTTGTCATCAAGCATTAGCTCAAAACAAATTGAAATAAATCAATCTTGAAATAATAAATGTATCTAAACTTGAGTTTGCCAGAAGAGAACTTGAAAATCAACAGTAATCGTAAAGAGCACAAGTAAATGTGGGCGATTCACTTCCAACGCAACGGAAAGGTGCCGCGGCCACCTGTGCACTGTGTACAGAGCGACGAAGAGGAAATTCGCCTGCCAGGGCTGCAGCCACAGCTCGTGTGTGGGAGGAGGAACGGAGGAGCAAATGCTCTAGAGCAGGTGTGCGGGGGTTGGAGCACTGAGGGAAAGAGGCCAAAGGGGAAGCGACTGGGTGGGAGTGGGCGACAGACTAGAAAGGGTTTGGCAAGAAGAAAAGCTGAGCTTCAGAATGAGCGGGAAAAGGCGAAACATGATATATTGGCCGAGAAAGAGACGGGATTGTTGAGTGGGACGAGAATGTTTTTTTTTTCTTGTTTTTTTTTAAGGAAGGTATCTCTGAAATATACGTGCGTATGAGTACTCTGGGACAAACTGCAAAGCGGTCCACTTCTGCAAAAGAAAGTCTTAAATTCTGCACTTGACAGTAACTTTGTATCACGTGTTCTACGTATATGGAAACGAAATATATTTTTCGGACAAAGTTTTCAATTTTTACTGCAGAATTCAAATCTGTAACAAAAATAGGAGATTCCGTTTAAATTTTCGAAGCTACCTCCGCCTAAGCCAATCGAGAGGCAGGGGCAGGTAGTTTATTTTCGTCTGAAAGATTTTCATTACAAACATTATTGTTGTTCGATGTGTATTTCTTCAGATATTTGGATGCCTGATGTTAAATAAATAACTCTGCAGTATGTACACTTGATATAATAATATAATTAATGCCTTATTTTTCATTAATAAGAGGTTTCTTGAGCAGTTTCATACTTTCTCCATTAATTTCTATACAAGACTGGATCTTCAGCATCTAGAGCTCTACCCTTCTACTATCTATCCAACATGTAGATTCTCTTACGTCCTTTTTCTTTTTCTAGCAATGTATACTTTCATGACTTTCTATATAATCCCGAACATAATCTGTCAAAATGGCTTATCCAGTTTCTTTACCGTCAATCCCAATAGTAACTTCCTTCCTCTAGTCTTTTTAATTCTTTATTTTTCATCAGGTATTTTCAAGTAATTTCCTCCGTTCCTGTGTCCCGAGATCAAATGTTTGCAATCGCTTCATTATGGTTATTATCCGGGCCATGTTTCTGCACCGTATATTAAAACACCACACAAAGGACTTTATTATTTTATTTCTAACCCCCTTCATTTTGCTTTACACACCTGAATGTAATTAATAATCCGCAGTAATTTGTCAATGGAGAGGAGAGAGGAAAGTTCTTATCATATATTTTCTTCTGAAGGTAATTATTGAATAAAATATTCGCTTTGATGTTGAAGGAAAATGTATACTTTTTCAGATGATATCTGTAAGGAAATTTACTTTATCGAGTTTTGAAGAACGCGCGCTTACAAGGGAAATCGCTCTGTGGAGGCACTAACAGCCTTTTCTCGTCTCATGTGGTAGTAGACCATCACCTACAGCGCACTTGAGGCCAGAAGATCAAATGTTTTTTAACGAGGATAACTGCCCAAGGGATGATCTCCTCTCTTGAACTGCCGTCAACAGGCATCTCTTTTAACTAGATCTTCATGGGACGTAAACGGCGAGTCGTGCCTTGACCCCGTGCAGCCGGGAGAGCCAGAAGGGGCAACGTAGACACGCAGCTGGTGGAGGGAACGCGAACTGATCATTCTCTCCTATGGCGTCGCGAGTCAACGCATAGATTCTGACTTGTCGTGGGTTTCGTTTAAAGAAGTTTATGCAAATGAATTCTTTGCCTCTCCACCTCTTAAGACAAGTGCGCGAGAGTGATTCCTTGATCGGTGTTTCTGGACGCGTCATCTGCTTTGGTTACTAGTCCCATGCGCATTGTGCTGTTGTATCCCGGGAGGTGGCGGTGTTCCTTCCCCGCTTGAACGGAACCGGTCTGCGAGAGCATCCCCTCGCCCCCTGTCTCCCTCAGCAGGGAACCTCCCAAGCCAGGACAATCTGTAATCTCGCGAATGCGTGGCCGTTTGTTGGAGTGCTGCTCCAGCACATGAGCGCAGGAAACGCCAGTGCTACAGAGGAGTTACTCCAAGACGGAACCACTTTGACGGATCGGGAAACAAATGGACTTCATGCAGGGCGAGGACATTGCAAGAGATATTGATGAAGCCGTTTACAAATGAGCTAGCTGGAAACGAATACACTGACAAAACAGTGCGTGCATGGATTGATTGATTTTTTCGTGTTTCCGGGCGCGTCAACTGCTTTTGTCATTAGTCCCGTTAGAGTGGTGCATGTTTTTCTCGGAAAATGGCGCTGATCTTCCCCCGCTGGATGGCGAGATCCAGCGCCGACCTACCGTCGGCTAGTGGGGTTTCCCCCTAACCAAGACTCTCCCACCAGCGGGGCACCGCCCCAGCTAAGCTCCCGACCGGTCTCCCGGAATATGTGGTAGTGTAGTGCATGTTAGTGTAAGTGTGTGTGTAAGGGGAGAGGGTAGGACAAGGAAGAGGAAGAACAGATCGCGCGCGGTCCGTGGCCCGTTTGTTAGGGTACTGCTCCGGCATTCGCCTGGTGTTGATCGGAGAAACCACGGAAAACTACCGATCAGAGCAGCCGGTCGCTAGAATTCTCCTCCAGACAGCGACTGAATTCGACCTAGCTGAAAGGCTAGTGTTGAAAATCCTGCCGCTGTGGGGAGTGGGAACCTAGGACCTCCCGGTCAGAGGCGCTGCAGTGACATCAGTTGATGCACTGAGCTACCGCTCCCAGTGTGTGCATGAACATAATCTGCAGTAACCAAGCAGATGTATCTGTCAAACAGTCCCTTCTTGTGGTAATCTCTCTCTACTCCGCGCGGCTGAGGATAGGGAAGAGTAGCTCCGGCGTCGCGTCGCCGAGCTCACTCATGCGGACGATCGGCGCCTGTTGCGCCACCGCCCCTCCGCCCCCGCCCCCGCTGCCACGCGCCGGATGGCTGCCTGCGCCGCGCCGCTCCGCTCCGCGATGGCCCGTGTCACCGCCCGCGCGCCGCGTCACGCCCACCGCCCTCCGCCTTCTTTGGGCCCGCGAAGTCAGCGGAAGCCTGCGCTTTGGAAACCGGCATTCGACACTGGAATGCGGGAATAGGACACTAATCACCATTCAATTTTCCATATTCAATTATCCACTTTGTCGTTGGGGTTGTGCTGGCTTTAGGTTGCTCAATGTGTAGACCTGGTGCCTAGAGACAAGAAGGGCTGCGAGATTCGCTGACTAGAATTGTATTATTTGAGAGGAGTTTAAATATACTTTGTCGTTGGGGTTGTGTTGGCTTTAGGTTGCTCAATGTGTAGACCTGGTGCCTAGAGACAAGAGGCGTTGGGAGATCGCTGACTAGAATTGTATTATTTGGGAGGCGTTTAAATATGAAGAGTTCCATTTCTACACTTTGCAATATCATTAATCGTATTAGTGGGAAGCAGTCATCACCACCACTTTGAATTACAGAAAAAATATTTACCTTCAAATGCTCCCTTAAAAAAAGACTCCGATGACGAAGAATGCCTTCCGATTGCACCACTTCTAACTTTCACCTTACGAAAAACGCGACAGAAGGACCTTAGGCAGTCTTCTTCCAAGAGTTCTTTGTCATTTCAGGTAATATTGCCTACAGAATGTAAATTATTTGCTATGGATCAAGTTTAATAGTAAATGTCTTTAAGCAGATGTTTATTTTGAAATTTAAATAAAATATTTTAAGAATATTTTTGTCCTTTAATATTGCAGTATTATCTAATGCAAAAGCTCTAAGAGATTGGCATCTTCTAATTCAAAAATATATTTTTAAGAAATACAAAAATTAACTTTTCACGCAATGACATGATCCTGAATTCCTACTATACCTATTATAGAACAGCAGAACCGCTATATACTTCGAATATTTTGGCTGACAGGTCAACAATAAAATGTGTATTGCAGAGAGTTTTGTTACTTCCAATATATAAAGTACATATTTTTGGTTGAGGAAAAATTGAGTAAAAAAATAAACGAATAAAATTATGTATGTACACTGTGTCACATATATTCTTCATTCATTTCCTTTAATCAATGAGTTACGCAGTGGTGACCAGTATGGAATCTATTGGGGGTTCCAGTTAGTGAAACAAAACATCGATGTTACTAATTATCGATGTTCAAAATCAATACGTCGATGTTAATAAAACATCAATCAAAAACTATCGATGTTTTTAAATATCCATGCAATGTTTTAAAACTGGTTTAGTAATCGCCAAAATAAAATTCGTGGGGAACAAAATTAAATTTTACAGTGATCGAGTTTATTAAGTTATAATGAATATTAAACTGAAAACAAACTAAAAATAATAAGAACAAATAAAAACACTGAGCGCGCACAGTAATATCAAGCAGATACTGAAGAAGGGCTGAGTTCGCCGAAGAAGGGAACGGGAAGAAGAGAAGCCTTACGCCCACAGTGTACGCAGCCTCTCCATATGCGAAATACAAGAAAGACGTACAAAATACCAGGGAATCGAGATCATCCTGAGGGAGAGATAGTCTGCTCGATGAAAATAGTGTCATTAGTGCACTCTATGGAACATAATGTAAACTACTGTACCAGTTCGATTTTGTTACTGTCTCATCCACAAGAGATGCATACAAACCAACAGAATGTTCTTTATACAGCTTTAAACGGGCAGAGACTGTGTCAATCCGTAGGTGGCTCGGCGGTTTAGAAAGAGGCCGGCAGATTGCTCTACGGCCTGGGTGTTTGACGGGAGTATTGATAGAGCATCGAAGGACTAAACGCTCGTTCAAATGAATTACTATAAATAAAAACAGTTTCAAGAAACGATATTTTATACACATACTTGTGGTGAAAATTGTATTTTCCTTTTCGTTGGTGGCCTCATTGCACATTGGCACTCCCCTACAAGCCGCAACTGTAGTTAAGTATGATATACAAAAAGTTAAATATTTGTAACACTCAAATCACTAGTCCATAATCTTGAAATCAATAGTAAACTCCATCCTAAGAATGAAAGAAGCTAGCGATGTAATTTTTACTCACCTTCACGTAACATTTTCAGTGGCCGGATAAAATTCAATAATTATTTTGTTTGTTATTTCTCAAAAAATGTCACAACTACACTTTTAGTACACAATGTTTAATTCCTCATTTGTTCTGAAGATCCACCGCACATACTATCTCGCATCGTTGTTCAATGTTTTGAAACAAAACAGTGGTTTTCGCGTATTTCTTCTCGAAGTTAATGCAATTTATTAAAAAAAACAATTTCACGATACTGCACCAAATTTTTTTCTTTAAATTGTTCCTCGGATAGAAGGGACGCTTAAAATAATACTATAGGTCTCATTTTCGTTGAATACACAGAATTTTCGAAAATTGCTAACAGAAATAATACTAGAAAGTATTTGTTATTGTAACACCACTCGTTTCTTTACAACAGCCCGTCAATGGAAGTTTTTCTGACGAAAATCCGCCGTTTTTCAGCGCATAATTACGTCACTTTCTCTTCTTGCGAAGTAAGGTGAAAAATTAAGACGAAAAGGATTGCCACATACATTCCCGTATTTATAAAAATTACCAAAAAAAAAAAAAATGTAGTCATGACAATACCAGAATACTCTACCAATTGTATGTGAACGATCAATTTTCACACAATTGTGCAGAAAATGTAAATTTATATTTTAAAACATTTCATTACACAACTTTGATTAGTTTCAGTGATTGCAATACTGGTAAAGACGATGTTTTATCAAAATGCAGACGATTCCACGGATTTATAGTATGGCAATCAAAATAAGGCTTTTGGAATATCACATAAAAGCTTAGTTTCTTTTCAGAAAAAAAATCAAGGAAAATATCATAAAGTCATTTTCGGCAGAATTTTTAAAAAAGTTTGGTTGCTTTGGATTCAAACTGCTTCGGATAGAAAAGTTGGTATTAATTTCTAAAATATGATATTGGTTTTAGTACCTACTAATGATGACCTCCTACGAACGTGATTTTATTTTGAAAAATATATTTTCATTGGGATCTGGAACATCAAAATATTTCCGCTAAAAGCTATTAGAATCAATATTTTGCACAAATACAATATTTGCTTTGTACTACATACACGAGAAAGAAAAAGGATATAATGAATTTCACATGCATATTTTAATACATACACGAATATTGTGGAACTTACTGATAAAAATAAATTTGTAACGAATGAATAATATTCTCCGAAAACGTACACAAGAAATTTCTGAATTATTAAATATAAATACTTTTTATTTTTGAACCTTAATTATTTTTCTTACTCCTTTCTCAAACTTCGTATAAATTGGTTTATTATATGAAATAAATTCCTCTTACTTGCATTACCCCATTTTCCAAAACAAGCTTGAATCAGAAATATTTCTGAGGGGGAATATGAAATTAACATCGTTGCAATAATCCTTTTAGGATGCAAGTAGGAATGAATCACTTCGTAAAACATTTTTACGAACCTTGGACTTGGTGTATCAGAATATCGGCACATGCATGTCCAATTCAACTGTACCTTTATCTCTACGGTTTTCACTTGTTCGAAACACGTTTAGCACTCTTGTTATAGTTCGTTTACGTTGTCGATCAAATGATTACACCCAACAGCTATTCTCTTAAATGCAATTGTTACTAGAAATGAAAGTGAGAACAGACAACAGTTAGCTTTGTCTTTCCTTTCAATTAGATTAGTGATGACAGTTCGTATGGAGACTCTGACACCGGAAAATTCCAATATCACTTGCATTGTTAGTAGAGTCGTTCAGGGTCATTGACAAGAAGCACGAACAGTTTTTCGAAGCGTTATTATGATTGTAGTGGGATAGTCCCAATTTACTTGTATATATAACAACTGGCTACTTATTTCTTTTCAAGAAGTGTAAGTTGATTGACCTCTGCCCATACAACAGCAATTGTTTACAAATACATTTTGTAACACTATGAAATCTTGGCTGATCGGGAGCGCGTATGTGTTCTGCTGAAGGAGAACCAGGCCACAGATTCTTGCTCGTTGACAAGAGATTAACGACGCCCCTGTTTTTAAGTAGTTCCTTCTACTTTTCAAACCACTGAATCAAATTATAATTTTTACCCTCATTTTCGTGTTTTACCTAGCTCTAAACTGCTTAAATTACTCATGGTGCTTTAAGTTTCTGTGCCTGTTTCACTTTTGACGAATACAATCTTGTAATTACAGGGTTGTACACGTGACTACGAATGTTCGCGAACCTTCGCGTTGATTTCTGTGTTTCTTCCGCAAGCTCTCTGCTGGGTAGAGAGAAACTGATTACCCGTATCACGCAAACTTGTGAAAGTTATGGAAATGAGAGTTAATACTTTCAAACTGTGAAGTGCGATTACTTCTTTTCTGTCACAGTGCGAATAAGTATCACACTAAAATATTGTTATACAAATTTATGAATTTCGTCAAGGCAATTTTCTTGCAGAGGTCTCTACAAACGCAGCAATGAGCATCAATACACAGCAATAGAGCATAACCACAAAGCAATTAGATATTTGCTTATTTAAAAGAGAAGATTAAATATTTAAGCCTCTTCAGCGTAGATGATCACCACGAAAAGCATTCATAAACAATAAATTTATCAAGTTGTCGAAGCATTAGGATTGTTGTTAGCATAAAACTTTTCACTTCCAGTTTAGTATGTTTAGTTTACGAAAACCTTGCTGTTCATATTTTCTTTTGCAGTCACATAAAATCAAAAGAACAGAAAACGAAGTACACAATGAAATTAAGGGGCATGGACAAAATAAATTAACTTAACAGTACGTCGATAAATAATTTCAAACTTTTGTATAATATGCAGGGTGTTCAGGGAGGAAACGTCGAAACTTCGAAAATAAGCTATTAAGACAATTTTAAGCATATTTTGTCAAATAAACTACTTGGATATTCCAAATGGCTGAGTCGTAATAAGCACTCAAAAGTTGGTTTGAAAAAATTCTTTCTTATAAAAGATGTGCATTATAGAAGCATATAAACACTTCAGAAGCATGTAAATTCTTTATTTACAAAAGAAATTAATACATTTGTTCAGAAAGAAAAATTAACACAAAAAAGGACCCAACTTACACCATTCGTCTGCTTTTTGTAAATAAACAATTTACATGTTTCTGAAGTGTTTATATGTTTCTGAAGTGCAAATTTTTGCATAAAAAGCATTTTTCAGACCAACTTTTGAGAGCGTAGTGTGTCCAGCTATTTGGAATTTCCGAATAGTTTATTAGACAAAATATGCTTCAAATTGTCTTGATAGCTTATTTTCGATTTTCCTCTCTGGGCATCCTGTATATTATGCGAATTCCGTCAATAGAGAGCATTATGACCCTGAAAAAGGCCACGGTATGTTTGGTAGATCAGCCTACAATAAGCGTCGCCCTAAGAGCCGAAAACAATTGGAGAACTTATTTCGAAGAGACATATCTCCTTGAAACAATTTTTTTGGAAGATAAAATACTCAAATTCAACCTCCTGGTTCAAGACTGGATTTAACGGTTTTCGGACACAGTTAAACTCAGGTTAAATGTCAATATTTCACATAATAATGGAGAAACATCTTAATAATATATTTTTACTTGAAATTAGCCTGCAGACGGAAATGGAGACACGTCACTTTGGAAAATGGCCGTTCAATTCCAATGATAAACAGAAAAACAACTCCCACCACTAAAATGTCCATGTTTTGAGAAAGTGAAACCATTAAGAAAGAATCACACTATTTATTTCTTGTATACTGAATGTTATTTTACTATTTAAATACATAATATTTCGTCCAAATTATTTTAGAGAATCAGGTTATCAAGTTCACAAATACTTTTGATAATCTTTTACACAAAATCAAATCGCTTCTACTGGCCCCCACCTTTCATTTAAATTATCCATTTCCCTTTTTGTCTTTCCATTGACATGCGTTTCTCTCGTGATTGAAATGTTTTTCACAGCAAAATGCCAGGGGTAATTTCATTTTATACTTGTACATTATTATTATAAAATATAGTTTAAATATTTAAGTTTAATTAATTACAGAATGCCTGATGGTGTAAACAAAGTAGGTTCTCGAAATGTTGCGCATAAAATATTTAAAACACATTTTTATTTTGAAATTACTTTCTTGATTCTCTAAAATAATTGGAACTACATATTATATTTGTATTTGCTGCCTCTATATGTTACGTGTGTGTTATATGAGTGTTAAAAATAATAGTTTTGAGAAATTGTACTATTATATATTTTTGTTCTATAAATCTATCTTATCACCATATTGACATCTGTGATGTAGTGTTATCAATGAACTGACTTCCAGTTCATTTTTTTTTCGACTCATTTGCAAATAATCCTCTTTAATAGCAACATACACATATTTTTCTTACACATCCAAAATTCACAAATGAATAACTCAGTGACAAGGGGTCTGGGATTTAGTTTCTTATACCCAGAAATAAATTTAACTCTTTTACTTTCTCATACATATACGTATATGCGGAGTAATGTACGTAATAATATACGTAATGTAGAGAAAGTTATATAATGCTGCGGAAAATCGATTTCAAGATTTCAAAGGAAATACACGATTTTGGGACCCCTAATATCGAAAAAGTGTTTTTACTTTCACGTGCACGTATACGGAGTAATATAAGTAGTATTAAGAAAATTATGTAATGCTGCGCGAAAAAACGGCGGATCTCGGCACAAAAAATTCATTGCTGGGCCCTGACAACGAAAATGTGGATAAATCCAGTTGATAAAAGCCAGTTGCTTACGAAAAAATCCCTAACACGTGGTGTAGCCAGAATCCCTGTTTTGTGGGTCCTTGATGCCGAAAAACCAATTGCAAGCAAAACGTCCGTCCGTCTATGAACGCTACTAGCACCTAAACCTTGCGTAGGATTTTTTCCAAATTGAGGAAACCCCCTGTCCATCTGACTATAGTTGAAGCTTTGAGGTTTTGTAAAGCATTCTTAAAAAATTGAGGGTACTTTACATGAAGCCCCCCGAACATTTAAAAATATTTCTCATAAGCGGCTCCAAATTTTTTCTTTAAATTTCTTGTAAGAATAGAGTAAAATGCACTTTTAAAGGCGGCATAGGTCAGATTTTCACGGTTAACTCTAAATTTTCGAAAATTGTAAAAGTTTGAATTTTCTTCGGCGTCTCCTCACAACTACAAAATTGAGGATAGAATTTTTCTGTCAAGCGAAATTTGTTGTCCATAAGTAGTTCTTTCATTAAGGTCGCGTACATTCTTTTGAAACGTTTAGCCACGCAGACCACGAAAAGATGGTCGAAACGTCGGCAACACAGCCTTCGACGCGGCTTCACCCGGTCTGCCAAGATCATTTACATGACTCTAGCCGCGGAAGCTTACGACTTCACCTGTCTTTCTGCCTGTCTGTTTGTCCGTCCGTCTCCGAACACTACTAGAGCCTCAACCATCCGTACGAGATTTTTGCAAATTGAAGAAACTCCTGTCCATCTGACTCGAGTCGAAGTTTTGAGATTTTGCTAAATATTCTTTAAAATTTGGGGGTAATTTACATCACCCCCTTCCCCCGGACATTTTCAAAATTTCCTCAAAAACGGCTCCAAATTTTTAATTAAAATGTCTTGTAAGAATAAAGTAAAATACACTTATAAAGGTGCCCTGGGTCCGATTTACACACTTAAAACTTAATTTTCGAAAATTTTGAAAGTTTAAATTTTTTTGGTATCTTCCTACAAATACAAAATTTAAGGTAAAGATATCTCCCTTAATTAAAATTTGTTCTCCATATTCAGTTCTTTCATTAAGATCGAGTACATTTTTTGAAAATTTTAGTTGTTTTCGCGCAATATTGCATTCAATATGTGCAATATAAAAAAATAACATAAACAAGGATTTCTCAAAAATGGCTTCAAAATTTCTTTAAAGTTTTGATAGGTATAGTGCTAAACGCACTCTATAAGACGACATAAACGCCATATTGTCCTATTCTTTTGTTTTTTCAAAATTTACAAAAATTTTTTTTAGTAGTCTCTCACGTCGTTAATATTTACAATACCGGCAATTTGTTCTCATTATTGTATTTATGAGTACATGTGCTTTAAACAATGTAACAAAGTTTCTCAAAAACTCAACTGTTTTCTGTTAAAATGAGCTCAGAATTCCACATTTTCAGAAACGCTCAAACGCCAATTTTTTTAAAAACGGCTGCAAATTTTATCAATGAAAATTGCTTTTTAGGACAAAGATTTACTCTTCTTTAATATTATTAAATCAATATTTCGGTTCTACTATTAGGAAACCGAAAAGTTGAGAAAATGTAAAAAAAGAAAAATGTACTTTGAGCGACGATATCCGGCAGCTGGCGAGAGCACGGGGCAAGACCGTAAAGCCAGTCCACACCAAGGAAATTAGAAATCATTACTACGGGGAAATCTGTGCGATTCTGTAGCACCACTGGTTCGTATACACACTACTGACAAAATCTCATTTTTGTCATTTTCAAGATCGGAATAACACTGTTACTGCAGCAAACACAGATTCGTTCAGAGCGTCTCACTACATTGTTGGTGCTGCGTGTGGGCAAAGGTACCTGATTCCGCTTGGAGCTGCCCTTGGCGCCCTCGCTGCCCTTGCTGCCCTTGCCGCCCTTGTCGTCGAGGTGCGCGGGGGCGAGCGCGGGGGCGCGGCGGGGGGCGCCGAGGATGGCATCGCCCTCCGAGGGCTCGTCCTGCGGCCACGACCCCGAGCGCCTGTCCCACGGCATCGCTCCTCCTCGGCCGACCGCCCTCTCAGCACTGAGGCGCCGGCCCAGCCCCACCCCGCCACGCCACGCCACGCCCCCGCTTCCGAACGCTCGGCGCCGCCTCCGCCGCCCGCCTCCGCCCCCCGCCGCCGCCACCACCGCGCCGCGCTCGGAGGCGCACCACAAAGACACCTCTCAACACTGCCCGCTTCGCATCATCCACGCACGACTTGCCCCTTGGCTCCAATCAACAACCCAAACACCCAGCGTGACATATAGGTATTCACATGGAAGCAACGTCTTCAAACCAAACAACACCTACGCTTACAAATGACAAAACACTGGTCGTCTTGCAAATAACAAGCCAAATCGTCACTTGGAAATTTTAATTTATAAAATAATTAAAAGTTATCGAGATACAGAATTCAAATCGGTCATTGTTAGCAAAACTAATTTGTTCGTCTTGCAAAGATATCGAACTATTTTTTTTTAAGAATCACTTCATCTATACCTTGCTTCATATCAAATTATGTATTATACCGAGACCTCGATATTAATAGTCAAGAAAGGATCCATTAATAAGCTCGAAATAATTATTAACCCCGGAAATACATCCCAAGCACCTAGCACCAAATCTCCTCGATAATAGCCCAGAAATATCTCCTGCAATAGAAATTCCTCTCCATCGTCCATACCGCTGACACAAACAAGTTATTTCATTTTATTTTAATATTGTTTATATATTCTCAATATTGTTCTTTGAAAAATTGTCAATAAAATATTCTAATAAAGTCAATATATTTTTCATTGTAGTTCTTGTAAGAATTCCAAAGAGAGTACCAATGTGTAACTATCTCTCTTACATTTAATAGTATATTGAAATTTTATTTTTGTATAATATTTAATGTATATATAAATTAAATGATCTCGCACTATCCTTTAAATTGGCGTAAATGGAAAACATCCATATATTAAACTGTCTGTTTTTTCGATTGAAGGATCTGATTAAAAGTTGTTTCACGTAATAGTTTTAAAGTCGCAAAAATAGGACAACAATTATTTTTTAAACTGTTCAATTGACAAGATTCAAACAGACATGAAAAGAAAGCAATCAAGTGCTTCGTATTCTGCACTACCTTTTCAAATATTTGATCTAATGATATTTAGGTGGTGCGCAAACGTAGGAAACGCTCCTAAATTCATCCAATTTTTAAATTCACATTTCTCAGTAGGCATTGTAAATTTCATTTTTTTCGGCTATTTCCCATTATTTTCTAACCACATTTATAACAAAAACATTTATTTAGTTTCACGATCAATCAAAGTAGCAGGATTAAAGAATTATCCGCAGTGACTACATTTTAACACGAGACGTTTGCTCTTAACGAGATGCTATAGGATATAATAACAATAATAATTATTAATAATTTAATGTGCTAATACAGTAAGCTTGCTGTTTTTGGAAAGCCCTTTCGTGTAGTTTTGATCAGCAGAATTTTTACTGCTGATCAAAGCTGCTGCTGCTATTATTATTATTATTATTATTATTATTATTATTATTATTATTATTATTATTATTATTATTATTATTATTATTATTATTATTATTATTATTATTATCATCATTATCATTATCATTATCATATCTGCCATTTCTGACCATGCTACACGGTCACTTCCCAGGCCAAGTTATATTCCATCCTGGAGAGAGACCTGTGTAATTATTATGGGGATCAACTTTTCGGCTATGTCCCTTGGTAAGACAAGGTTGTTAAGCCTTGAATTATGAGGTGATAGGATGACGATGATTAGAGGTGATCGTGGCCTTTTTGAACCATCCCAGCATTCGCCTGTATGACCAAGGGAAACTACGAAAATCCCGGTCAGGTTGGCCGGCCCGCGGATCGAACCCGAGCCTCTCGACTGCGAAGTCAGAGCACTACGCACTGAGTGACATCGCTTATTGTTGTTGTTAGTATTATTATTATTATTATTATTATTATTACTATTACTATAATATTATTATTATTTTATTATTAGTATTACTATTATTACTACTATTATTATTATCATCGTCGTCATCATCGCAGATACATTCTTTGTACAGAGGACCATGGAAGTGGGGAGAAATCGGAAAACCGGCTAAAAGAAGAGGAGTCTTTACATCCTCCAACCCTAAGCAGGTTAAACCTGCAGTAATATAAAAACCTGCAGTAAAATTTAAAAAAATAATCATTATCATTAATTTTATATTATTATCACTAATATTGTTATGTTATGCAGCTCGATCCCCTCAGTCGACCCCTCGCCTTTGTGCATTGCCGTCGCCCCTCCGCCGCCGGCTCCGAGACGTCTGGCAGCGCTTGCTCAAGCGAGGAAGTCCGGAGGGCGGGGGGAGGGGGCGTGGCATTCCGCGGAAGGAGAAACCGCGCCGGATGGGCGAACTCTCTCGCCGCGCGCCCCGATCAGAACGGCAGAGCGGATAATCATCAGGCCAAGCGTTCGACACACAGGCGCAGCACCTCTGATGCAACTCGGCGGAGTTTGATAGGCGGGAGGGAAAAAGCCCGTCAACTGAAAAATTATTACCGACATCGGAGATCACCGGCTAGTGACCTAAATTTGGCTCGGCAGCTAGGAATCCCAAAGGTCCTTTTGGGGGGTTGTGAGCGGTCTTTTGCAGTCGCTCTGCCAAACTCGCATTTGAAGTCTACGGGAGTTCAGGCGGGTTAAGTCTCTAGGTATGAATCCTGTAGACCCAATAATTGGAAGAGCTGTGACCTTGAATTTTCAGACGCTTCACCAAGTGATTCAGATATTTTTACTTTTTATCTCCTTCAAATTCATTATAAAAAACGATTGTGATGCAAGAAAAACATGTAAGTTGAGAATACATTAATTATCTACAACTTAAATAAACAGCAATGTGTATTTAAATTAACAAGAACATACATTCATGTCAGTAGTGTAATGTTTACTGGAAATAATCTGCTAATACCGCATAGGAAACCTTGCTGATATGGCACGGGAGTGCTTAAGGTTGTAAATTCAAAATACACAATAACGACTTCAGGAATGTAACTTCACTGTCAGAACTTTTACCAATCCTTTTGCAATCATCTGAAGTCAACCTGAACAGTCTTACTTAAGTGAAACTTAATCAATACAACCGGTCCCCAATGCTACGAGGGATTGCACATTGGCTTCCAAAATCAAACCCTTTCGGGGGCAGTGGATTTTTTAAAGGCATTAAATGTTGTGTTTGCTATGTTATGCTTCTGGCATGTAAAATAAATCTAATTAAATTGCTGGAAAAATAAAATCATCGCCTACTTCTCCTCCAATTCAAATATATTTGATCAGGCATGAGATGACGTAAGCAATTATATACATATATTCTACAATCCTTCCCTATCAGTCCACAGAGTTGGAATAAACCTTTCACAAACAACCAAAATGCAATATAAATTTCTATTTCATGTATTTCTCAAGAAATTATCTGAACATGATCATGGCTTGAGAACCTTAAGGGGTAACCACCAACGATTGTAACAGTTTTAAGTTGTAATTTCACAAATTTTTAAGTAAAGTTTAGTTTAGTTGATCTACGTAAAGACGAAGCTTGTAAATATTTTTTAATACATCAGCGAGTCAGTTGTTGGGTCGGTCCGCGCTCCGAACATAGAAGAAAAAAGAAGCAGTTTGTAGCGTAGGGTGGTCATGTGGTGTCAAATTTGAAACGTAATGGAACACACCATAATGTAGATGAGCAATGTTCAAGATTCCAGAGGTTGAGTATAAGACAATTACGAAGCCAACAACAAAAATTATTTAGTCAATACAGAATCACACCTACAAACCAATAATTAAATTAAATTTCCTAACATTTTTCTAGGGCTTTTATCCAGCCGGTTACCCTTTACGTCTTCATGGGACGTAAATTCGACCAAACTTTAAACACCAACGCACTTGCGGGCTTCTCTGATCAGCAGAACGCGCCCCCCCCCCCGCGACAACACATGCACGAGAGACAAGGGACAAACAACTATGCCCAAGGCCAAAAATTCGCAACCGTTCGATCCGAAAAGCTGAGTCCGTACACACTCATCTTAGTCACCTGGGCCGTCCAGGACGGCCCAACATTCCTTGTATTACTGATATTTTTGCCCATCTTTACGTGGCAAATTCATCCAATTTTATAATACAGATTAATACGCCACTTTTATTCTAGTTGAGGAATGACGAATGAATATTTTCTCACTGAAACGTAAAACCAATTACAAAATTATTTTATACCTTAATTCCAAATATCTGTGGTTTGATGTCTGTAAACAATGCTCCCAAATTCAGGTTGAACATTGCCCATATTATGAACTGGCTGTATGTCAGTCAAAATACGTGCTACGTTTACTGAAATCATGTACAGTCAATCTCAATATGCGAAA
Source organism: Teleogryllus occipitalis (assembly GCA_011170035.1). Taxonomy (NCBI): domain Eukaryota; kingdom Metazoa; phylum Arthropoda; class Insecta; order Orthoptera; family Gryllidae; genus Teleogryllus; species Teleogryllus occipitalis. The sequence goes on from BLKR01001245.1 coordinate 100,989, forward strand.
GTGCTCCTAAATACGTCTTCACCTTATCAAAATTTCAAGTGATCAAAAGTATTTAAAAACGTCTAAAGAACTTTTAAAATGCAAAGGGCGCAATAGCTATTTAATAATTAAATAGCAATGGGGGGGCGGGGACGTCCAAGCACGTGACAATGTGGCAGCGCGGAGGAGAGTTTTCAGAGAGTGGGAGCACCGGGTGTAAGAAAAGACAACGAATGGTAAATTTGGCGCAACCACGCCCTCCTCAAGAACTTTCCTTCAATTTTTGATTGACTGAGGGTCATTAGTCCCGTAAGTGTAGTGCATATTTCTCCTCAGGTAGCGGTGATTTTCCCCAACTGAATGGCGAGATTAAGAACCGAACTACCTTTCGGCTAGCGGGATTTTCCACAACCAGGTATCTCCCACCAGCAGGGCACCACCCCACCTGTGACGAGCTCTTAGCTCCCGATCCGTCTCCCGGCATGTGTGGTGGTCTAGTGAATGTGAGTGTAAGGGGTGAGGATAGAACAAGGAAGGGGAAGGAAAGATCACGCGCGGTCCGTAGACCGTTTGTTACGGTACTGATCCGACATTCGTGTGATGTTGATCGGAGAAACTACTGATCAGAGCAGTCGGCCGATAGAATTCTCCTCCAGACAGCGTCTGAATTCCACCTTGCCCTCCTCGTGAATCGAACCTAGGACCTCCCGGTCAGAGGCACAGTAGTGACAGTCGATGCCCTGATCCACCTCTTCCGATACTTTCCTTCAAATTGTCAATAAGATTTCCTCTCCAATATAAAATAGAATCTTTCAAGTTATCGGTAAATTCTCGATGTGAAATTTCGAATTGTCAAGACTTAATTACATTTGAACTCGACATACTGGTGCAAGGATTGAAAAACTCCTTGGATATATCAAAGATTCGTGTTATCGAGATTTGATTGAAAACTTATGTTCACTTTACCATAAAAAATTTAGTTCGTACAATTTAAATCGTGCACTTCCAGGTGAATTACTGATAAATACAGTACATGCTTCACCAACGAGTATGTCCTTAAAATGAACTACAATGACTGGCGATACTCCTGAATGCTCTTACGTGTGTTCCAGTACATTTCCAAGTACGCTTTTTTGGTGGGGAGGTTCATTTTCATACTAGTATAATGTAATGTTTACGTTCCTCTTCCTTATTTCACAGACTTGAACAAAATTAGTGTCGTTAAGTAGTTTCTCTTTACCTGATGTCACGTAAAGCCTCGTCTAATGATCACAAGAAGAGATGTAGATTGTTTATGTAATTAGGTATACATGGCAAGCACTGAATTTGCATCTCTAAATAATTCCCGCATCTATTAGCGAAATAATAAAAAATATACTTTAAAATTACGATTAATTTAACTAAACATATGGTTACAAATTTTAATTTTAATATGTATTTTAATTTACGAATATATCATAATACGAATCAATTGAAGTTTACATTAAATACAAATTAACGAAAAGAGTAGGGCCTACACTGTGGACATCTACTGGATTGACAAGTTGTCCGGCTTCAGAACGAATGTGCGATGTTGCCGCTTCGCTCTGGCACCTTACTCAAGGGGGCCGTGGTTGGACACGGAAGATCTAAAGATTTCGGATGCGATCTACTTGGTTCAAGTGATGATTGCGACTGCAAGTCAGCAACTGATTGTGAGTCAGGGAGGTTCTAGGTCCGAGCTTGCCGGTGGCGGACCTTCCATACCAGCTAAAAATCTGAAAGGCAGGCGATCTGTGAATTTGAAATCTAAGAGGCCGACTGCACATCGGCCGTTTAACCTGTTCCCTTTGATCGATTCCAGGCAGATACCAGCGAAGGCACTTCATACAACTGACTACAGACTCCTCCCTTCATTGTCCCGATGCCATCCCATTTCTAAAGTTTAGGATAACACACATCCCCATACGACTTACCCCATTACATCTACACAGAAAATACTCCGGAGCGCGAAGCCAACACCCTTATGAAGATTATAGATCTAGGTTAACTATAATTGTTAGTCGGGCTCTAATACAAGCTGTAGTAAAATGCATCGTCTTCTGCACTATGAAATTCTTCAACAGTATTTTTTTAAATTTATTGTATTAATGTCTTACATAATTATGTACCGTAAACCACATCTTGCATAGTAAATTTAATTATGTCACGTAAATTGTGAGTACGGTCTAATGCAGTCACGTTCAGACCTCCGAGAATTGTGAGACAATATTTGTTTGACAAGGTTTCAACTGCGACCGTGATATCAGACGAGCGAATGAGTGCGCCTGAGACGTTTGTGTGCTTGTCTTTGAGGTGGCGGCCGAAGGAGCAACAAGAACGCTGTATATCTAGCCTAACAAGCGCTTGGAAACGACATCAAAGTCAAACAAATGTAAAAAATATGATTTATGTTTTCAACATTTTGCCTATAAATCTGAGCGTAATTATGCTACAAGCCACTGTTTTCTCGTCGCTTGTTTTTCGCCACAACGACTCAAGGATTCCATGTCGCAGGTGAATGCGAGAAATAATTCTATTGCGTGAACCAGATTCGAGGTGCATTAAGTGATTTTTGAAGGTAGCGTGCTTGGCCCACTTCTGGGGTGGGTAGAATGAGAAACGAAATGTGACATTAACAGTGCGATGATAAATTAAACTTGTTCATTAATTAAACTTATTATAGATATTAAGTTAAGGAATGTTGGTTTTTGCCATATTTATAAGAAACCATCGACACAAAAAAAATCGTGAAAGTGCTGGTGATGGCAAGGAAATCGCCCCTCCGTCTGCATGTTATAAGACGAAAAAAAATCAGAGTAAGAAATAGGAGGAAAATTAGGCAAAATGCAACCCGGAACACACGTTACACTGCTCCGCGCATTACAATTGCGTTTAAGACGGGAGCTTCGCGTTTTAGGTCTTTGACGCGGAGATTTGGGGTCCCTAATGGACACAAGTTATGTTTATTTTCCCGTACGAAATAAAACTTTTCTGAATGTTTTACATTTTTGTAGGGCACCTCTTCTTCATGGCCCCCCTCGCGGATAGCTCATTGGTCAGCGTGGTCGCTTTCCATGACACGACCCCGAGTTCGATTCCCGGGCGGGCAAGATTATAGTGTGCGTTTTCCTTGCACTGTCCCAGAATATGTTGCTGTGTGACGATGAGAAAACTCGCTTCTCAGGTTGAGAAGACCAGAACACGACGTAGGGATGCCTACGTGTCATAGGGATGCGTACCCCGTAACCCATGGCCGCAAGGCCGGGACGTCGCTGGTACGCCCATACTTCAAATGCTATTGCGCCAAAGCACATACATATATACCACTACTTCGCAGCAAGAGTTGATAGAAAATATGAATTTGGGTTTCTGTATGAAGTCATCACTTCAAGAATGATATGCCAAGTGCAGAATGTTCGATTCCCGCTGGGTTATTGTTATTATTATTATTATTATTATTATTATTATTATTATTATTATTATTATTATTATTATTATTTTTACTTTTTTACTCCTCCCTCGCTTTTGCTACCTCAAAGACAGGGCTGCAATTGTCTCGCCCAAATATCATATCCTTTTCTGAGAAATCTCTCTTACTCGTACACAGACAGACAGACAGACAGACAGACAGACAGACAGACAGACAGACAGACAGACAGACAGACAGACAGACAGACAGACAGACAGACAGACAGACAGACAGACAGACAGACAGACAGACAGACAGACAGACAGACAGACAGACACACACACACACACACACACACACGCACACACACACGCACACGCACACGCACACGCACATATACATACGCATTTTGCAATATCTGAAACTACATAGATATTGATATGATAACTGCATGTGCAATCTGGGGATAATAGATGTGCTGATAACGGTTTCAAAAACGTTTGTCAGAAAGTGACGGAGTGGAAAAGCCAGTAGGCAAACGCCTGTGACAACCCGTCAAACTAGAGGTGCACAAAAGCACGCACTTCCTCGCATTACTTGTATCTCTTGCAATTTTCACTAATAATTCAGAGATTTCACCGAAAATTATCTCTGCCCCACTTTCAGGCATCCTGTTCCCTATTCGAGGAAAAAATTAAAAGAAAATTGTTGAATCTTTTTTGCGAAAAAAATATTAATTGCCAACACTTCAAGCAAAATCAACTCGTTTTTTACAAAAATTATACATGACATTATATAAAGATATAATTTAGTAGACAAGATTTCATGACGAAATAGTACTCGCGGATAAGATCCCTAAAGTTCCCCTAAACCAAATGACATAGGAGTAGTTACATTATAACATAAAAATAAGATTTTTGACATGTTTTAAAGTCCCTTCACCCACACCTTTGGACACTTAAAACTTTATTTATTTAATTTTTTGTCAATTTAACACTAATTTATGTGATTCCAAAATTAAAAATTAAAAATAATCTATACTATAAGAAAAACATTTTTTTATTTTTTCTCGGCGCCAAATTCAAACGCAAAAAATTGAAAAAAAACAAAAATATTTTTACTGCGTCTTTTAACCCTGGAACAGGCTCCAAAATTCTCAAAAGTTCGTCTCAAAAGACAAATCATTACAAGTATTTTTCAGATTTTTTCGATGGGCTGGATTTAGAAATTAAAAACAATTTTCACCATTTTCCCGACTTTAAATCACCTTGACTTTGACTCCTGTAGGGACAAGACTTTTTGAGTGCAGGTAAATCCTGACTCGCTGTGTTTTTGGAGACCGGTAGACGACAAATGGAGAAATGATGTAAGACAAATGTACAGTAAACACTAAAAAATGCACACGACTGATGCAGGCATTGCAAAAGTGTATTTAAAGTCAAGGTGATTTAAAGGTGGGAAAATGATAACAATTGTTTTTATTTTCTAACTAAAGCCAAGCAGTGAAAAAATTGAAAATAATTCACAATAATTTGTGTTTTGAGAGCAAACTTCGAGATTCTTTTTGATCGTCTAGGCTGTGTCAAAAACGCGCCTTTCCCTTGCGAGGCCAGCGGCCCGTCCGACTGCCGTCCGCGCGCCATCTAGCAGCAGAAATATGAGGACACAAATAATAAAGAGGTTGTTGGTTTTTATAGTTTACTCTCCATTTACACCACATATCTAAGGCGTTATCTTCATCTCTGATGTCAGGATGAATACTAACCTGTGACCATGTCCGGAATCAGTATTGTTTTTTTTTACGGGACGGGCGATTTTATGGATGATAATAGCAATAATGTAAATTACGTTCTTCAGTAGATTTTTCATGTTTCAGCAGATATACTGATGCATGTACGTAGTCAGCGTATTGCGAAACGACATGACAATTCAATGCAGGATATGCAGCAGTCGCTGAAAGTGAATAATCAGACCGATCAAACACTGATCCGAACGTTAAAGACCAAAACTTGAAACTTCTCGCAAATGTGAACTGACATGAGATTCTGTATGAATGTCAAGAAAACTTGACTACTTTCTCTAAATACTGAAAAATTCTAGTACATAACGAAAAAGATCGTTGTAACAGGACTTGTTAAAAATGAAAAAATGGGACATAGTAGAAGGAAATATTTTTGTCCAAAAAGGAAGGATTGTAATCTAGAAATAAATTTGAAGTGAGCGAAACTTACATCTCTTGCCTATAAGTATTTTTTGTAAATGTTCCCATATTCCTTTAGAGCTACTTGAACAGTTGCCGTTTAAAGTTATGAAGTGGAAAAGCAGATGCCTTTTATGTAGTGTGCGTGCTCTGCACCGTCAGTGCTCACTTTGATACAGAATGCTTATCAATTATAAAAACATTATTCAATAATACAAATGATATAAATAAAACGCAAGAATATCAAATTGGAACACGGACTCAGAGGACGAGTAAGTGTCACTTCGATGAGCTTAAGTCGAAGTTCATCACATGCAGCACACTTATGGACTGAAGAGGGAAGATAACAGAAACAGGACAAGACTTAAAAGAAAAACAATAGATTAAAGATATTGCTCAGTCAAATGAGGACCCAAGGAACTGCTTACAATTGTTTGCAATCGTCCAGTTAAAGGAAAAATCACGTCAGAAGTAATTAACTTCTGGACGTTTAAAAGGGATTTGAAGAATTTCAAATTACCGCTAACGTTTGGTAAATAATATTTCCAATGGCGGGTTCAGTGTTCAGGCGATAATTGATTGATTTTTTCGTCTTTCCGGGCGCGTCAACTGCTTTGGTCATTATTCCCGTCAGTGTAGTGAAGGTTTTTTCTTGGGAGATGGCTGTGATCTTCCCCCGCTGGATGGCGAGATCCGGCGCCGACCTACCGTCGGCTAGTGGGGTGTCCCCCTAACCAGGACTCTCCCACTAGCGGGGCACCACCCCAGCCAGGACAAGCTCTAAGCTCCCGGCCGGTCTTCCGGAATATGTGGTAGTGTAGTGTATGTTAGTGTAAGTGTGTGTGTATGAGGGAAGAAGATAAGACAAGGAAGAGGAAGGACAGATCGCGCGCGGTCTGTGGCCCGTTTGGTAGGGTACTGCTCCGGCATTCGCCTGGTGTTGATCGGAGAAACCACGGAAAAATACCGATCAGAGCAGCCGGCCGCTACAATTCTCCTGACAGCGACTGAATTCGACCTAGCTGAAAAGCTAGTGTCGAAAATCCTGCCGCCGTGGGGAGTGGGAACCTAGGACCTCCCGGTCAGAGGCGCAGCAGTGACATCAGTTGATGCACTGAACTACCGCTCCCGGTTTCAGGCGATAATGTTGACAGTTTGGGTGAGGAGTTAGCCTTCAGCGCTGACGGCCCCAAGGGCAGAACGCTGACGCGTGCCCGCTTCGCACGCGACACATCCATCACCATCCGGCCATCCAAGACCATCACCATCCGGTCACCGAAAGCGGAAACTGGAGATGGGGCTTTCTGCAATCCTTCATTCTCCTTTACTCTTCCTGAACCTGGAGTAAGCCCGCCAACACGTACACCAAAATTAGTAATAATTTATCCAATACTCTAATATTATTAAAAAAAATTAATCACAAAACGAGCTTGCGTATGCACTTTGGCAGTGAAGCTTCGTGAGGCTAAGGCCCGAAATAGTGTCCAAGCCTGACGGTTAAAGGCTCGAGAGTCGTGCAGTAAGCAGTTCGAAAGCCCTTACATCCTTTATTTCAAAACTTCTCCCCTGGAGAAGCTGTCATATTGTCACACAGGTATATGAACTGAAATAGAACATTGAAAAACGCTAACTTAATATTGTCCTCATCCAGGAATCGAACCTGAGGTCGCGTCATGGAAAACGAGCTCGCCAGCCATAGCCAACGAGAGTCATAATTTTTTTGTGTATACCAGCATTATAACGACCTTTCTTGATGTAATAAATCGTTCATAATCGGCCATTTTACGGCACAAATGATGACGTATTAGATTTTACGGCACGAGTGATTGCGTCATAGCACATTCAGCCAATCGCAGTGAGAGAATCGTGGGGGTAGTAGCGGTAAACGGAACATCCGACAGCAATTTTCTCACACAGATGTCAAACACACTAGACGTAACAAAAACGTTGTTTCGCAAAATGAAGTTTGATTCTCTTATCGTCTCCAATATTTTTTCAGTAGTATACATTCTACCTTTTGCGGCTCTCACAAGCAACTACTCTTTATAAATGAGGTCTCTAAAGAAAAAGAACGGACGTGACGAATGACTTTTACGGAGACGTGACGAATTGCATTTTGATTTTAAAAATAAGAAGGATTTGTTTAAAAAACCCACCTAAATATTCATATTCATTTTCAAGTTTTGCTAGAGTATGTACGTGGAGGTATGTACCACATGTACGTGGAGGAATACAGAATATATATTTACTCCATGAGCCCTTGGTGCTGGTGGCCATCTTTGTGACGTCTCGTTTAGAAGGCTTAGATTCCTCCATCATACATACGCTCTCTGTGTACACCGTGATTTGTGCAGATTGACGAGGTTTATTTCCATAATTATTAATTCGAGATTCGTTCTCGCAGCAACAACTATTAGTACTATTAATACTTGCTTGATACCGATGAATATTCTTTCTAATGCGATTAGTGCGACCATTCATTTAACGTGTTGCCGTGGTCTACCAGTGCTGTGTACCTAATTGTGGTGGGAACTGCCACGGAAACGGACTACATGTTCCCATGTTTCAGTTTCACGATACCCTTAGGAAAAATTAGGGTGGGGTTTAACATGCGAGAGTTCTCGCACAGATATGCTAGTACATTTATAATGCTATTATACAAAACAATAGCGTATGCAACTTGTTTATAAGTTGCTATATTGCATTCGTACAAATCTGAAAACTGGCTTCTATCGTCGCTCGGTTTCAAAACATGTACTCATGCAATAAGCTCAACATTATAAACTAATTGCATAAACTACTAATAATAAACGATTTTCTATGCACTTTCACTACGCATCATGTAACATCATTGTGTCATAATATAGTCCGAATCTTCTATTAATTTTTTTACCCTCGTACTAGAAGTACTGTAGGTTTTCTTGCTGTTAGGGTTTAAAGGATGTTGATTTTTCCTTCTCCGTTAGTACCTAGTTCCATGGCCCTCTGTGCAGTTCATGTAACAAACTGTTTTTGCAGTATCGTTCGATGCCATTGATGATATCCTGCAAAAAAAAAAACCTCATTTGGAAATAATAGTTGTACATTCATTTTCCACTCAAGGCCAAACAGCGCCAGGCTATTCTGGCATGAGTAAACAGTCTCTTTCCGCGACAAGCAATACAAATGAAACGCAGGAACTGCCGCCCCTGGAAAGGGGCGGAAAAAGTCGTGAAAACCACCGATCAGAGCGAACGATCTCTGGATTTCCCATCCAGACAGCGGGATTAGACGAACTACTTACATGTGTCGATTGATTGCTAGTGATTCCGGGCGCGTCAACTGCTAAGGTCATTAGTTTCGAAGTGAAGAGCATGTTTTTACCGCGAGAGATGGCGATGAACTTCCCCCGCCAGATCGCGAGATCCGGCGCCGACCTACGTCGGCTTAAGTTTCCCCAACCAGGAATCTCCCACCAGCGGGGGGCCATCGCCCCAGCCGGGACAAGTTCTAAGTCCCCGACCGGTCTTCCGGCATGTGTGGTAGTGTACTGCATGTAAGTGGAGTGTGGAGTGTGTAAGAGAGGGATGAGGATAGGACAAGGAAAAGGAAGGAAAGATCGCACGCTGTCCAAGGTACGTTTGTTAGGGTGCTGCTCCGGCATTCGTCTGGTGTTGATCGGAAAGTCACGAAAAACTACCGATCAGACCAGTCAGCTGCTAGAATTCTCCTTCAGACAGGGCTGAACCCGATCTAGCTAATGTTAATTCAATCAAACCTCAAAATTACTAATTCAATCAAACCTCAAATGGAATGTACATACAACAAAATTAAACACTAAATTAAGCTCATTATGTTGTGTATTCAGAATTCTTTCTAGTTCTGTCAGCCTTCATGCAGCTCGTTGAGTGTATTTTGCAAATGTACAATCCCGCATGAGATGTGGCTTACTATTCTGGGCAAGCTCTTCATTTAGTGCCCAGACATTTAGATTGCAAAAGAAAATTAGCTGAATAATGAAAAAAAGCCCATCCATGTGATCCCTGCAAGCCTCTTTTCATTGAGCTTGGAATCTTACCATTGCCTTGTCTATTTATTTACGAATCTGTAGTATTTGTCAAACCTGACTTAAGTAACGATGGGAATATATTTTCATGTAATACTGATATTTATAGTTACAATACTCGACGTAGAAATCATGTTCATGAAGTGTCAGTATCAACAGCTCACTACAAGAAATCCACATACAATACATGTACGTTACTTTACAACGCATTGCCAGATGAAATTAAACAATTAAAATTGGTACACAAATTTAAGTTAAAAGTAAAATATTTTCTGCTGCAAAACTGTTTCTAAACAATTAGAGACTATACTGATCGTCAAAAAGAAAAATAATGTTTACTTTAACAAAACCAAAATATAATATAATGAATTAGTTTACATTTGCATTGTATAATTTAAAAAAAAGACTGAAATGCCTGTAACAAGTAATATATTACAGCTTCCGGGTCAATGACCCCTCTCGATCGGGTTTTTGTCCAGTTTCCCTGATCCATTGAGCAAATGCTGAGAAGGCCCCTTGATTTGCTTCTCGACGTAAATGTAGCTTCACTAAGCGCACGTTTTGTTGAGCTTTCCTTTTACTTGTAGTAGTAGTAGAGCTTAGGGTGAGTTTCTATTTTGTTAGCAATACAGAAAAATCAAATCTGTTCGTTCGTTTACCGTTACAAATAAGTATTCTATAATTCTGCAACGAAAATATCTAGTTTTTGAAATGTTAATCTCTCGCATTCTTAAAATTTGTTGTTATAATAATAATCATAATTATTATTATTATTATTATTATTATTATTATTATTATTATTATTTCATCTTTCAACTATTAATAGTTAAATTCTTGGGAAGGGATTCTGAAACTGAAAAAAGCGTGCGCAGATGATTTTCTCCCCCATACGTCACATACAGTTTTTGACTAAATAAATAAAATGTCGAAAAGCCTGCCACCGTTGGGACTTGAACCCTATGACCGCGGGACATAGGCTTTGCAGTGACATAAACTGAAGCCGTGAGCCTCCTAAGCTGGTACCATCAGTTCAGGAATTCGTGTACATCTAAGGCAGTTGTCAACAATCACTGAAAATATGTCTGGGTCCTTATTAATGAAAAAGCTCAAACTGTCGCACACAGCATCATAAATGCCCATTATCACTCTCACAAGTAGGTCAATAAGTTTCTGAATATTTGTTGTTAGAAATTACGAATATTTTTGATAACGATTTGTATTGGAGAGGTTCGATGAGCGAATATTCTGACATGCGTTTCACCATACCCATATGTTAATAGTTACTAAGTATAGACTAATTATGTGTTATAGTTAATTATATGCTTGTTATTATTATAATTATTATTATTATAATTATTATTATTATTATTATTATTATTATTATTATTGGGAAGAGTTATTAATAATTAAATTAAAGTTCTTTGGCCGCTAATGCTTCCTTTATTATTGTACTTTTGCGGCAACCTATTTACTGTGCGCTGAAGTGTTTTTCGCACTGTGATGATATTTACATTTTCTACAAAGAATAGACAAATAAAGGTTTGGGATAAATAATTTTATAAATAATTTTAACTCTTTTAAAAATAAAAGAAGAACGTTCATCACTTGCTTTGCAAATAGAAATTAACAAAAAAATTCATAATATGCCTGTTCATTAAAAATATTGTAAATAGTATTTAATTAATAATTAATACTTAAGAATAGTATTAGAAATAATTTCTTCTTTTACGAAGGCAATAAAATGAACAAGATCGTTTTTAAATTTTTCATATCAACATCATTTTGATATTTTGTGCACATTTATTTTCCAAAATCAATTTCCACGCAATCATTAAATTGGTCTCCACGCATTTTAAAATTAACTAGTAGTGCTCCAACCGCACACATTCTCGCATTATTTCTAAATTTGAAATTTTCGAAAATTCAGAGAGTTCAACGCACATGAGAACTGCGCCATTGGCTTAAGGCGAGGCGTGCGCCTGTTCGGAAATCCGCCACTGCACGCCTTCACAAATAGAGCGGTCAAGCGACTCGGTCTCGGGAGACGAGGCTCGGCGAAGGTGAACCCAAGTATGAGGACACTAAGGCTGTGGGTTCGAAACCCTCGTAAGGCATTAAAGTTTCGGCTGGGTTCGTGGCGTGTGGCGCATTCTGCGTCTATCGTAAATTACATCTACATGTTAATCTTCCCAAAACGTCTTGGCATGAGGTGTGTGTGTGTGTGTGTGTGTGTGTGTGTGTGTGTGTGTGTGTGATTGAGGAGCAGATTCTCACACCCATGACCATGGTACAAGCACTGAGAGGGGAGTAGGGAATACTATGGGCAAATGTATCCATTGTATTCACATATGTTATTTAAAGAAATTTCTTTATTATATCATAATATATTCAACATTTATGTTATTTTTAAACAACAATTTCTCCCGTCGTTCATATTTAATTTACGGACATCTTCTATAACTATTACTTTTGAGAGTACAAGTGCTTCGGCATTCGCCTAGTGTTTACCGGAGAAAGGACGGAAAACTACCGATCAGAGCAGCCGGCATCTAGAATTCTCCTCCATTGATTGATTGATTGATTTTTTCGTGTTTCCGGGCGCGTCAACTACTTTGACCATTAGTCCCATTAGTGTAGTGCATGCTTTTTCTCGGGAGATGGCGGTGATCTTCCCCCGCTGGATGGCGAGATCCGGCGCCGACCTACCGTCGGCTAGTGGGGTGTCCCCCTAACCAGGACTCTCCCACTAGCGGGGCACCACCCCAGCCAGGACAAGCTCTAAGCTCCCGGCCGGTCTCCCGGAATATGTGGTAGTGTGGTGCATGTCAGTGTAAGTGTGTGTGTATGAGGGAAGAAGATAAGACAAGGAAGAGGAAGGACAGATCGCGCGCGGTCTGTGGCCCGTTTGGTAGGGTACTGCTCCGGCATTCGCCTGGTGTTGATCGGAGAAACCACGGAAAAATACCGATCAGAGCAGCCGGTCGCTAGAGTTCTGCTCCACGCAGCGACTGAATTCGTCCTAGCTGACAAGCTAGTGTCGAAAATCCTGCCATGGTGGGGAGTGGCACTCTAGGACCTCTCGGTCAGAGGCAGTGCAGTGACATGAATAGATGCCCTGAGCGACCTCTCCTGGCTTTGGCCGCCAAAGAGACTAGTTGGAGAAAGTGTGTGCCGTTGTGCCGACTGCTGTGCGGCCTCCGCCGCCCGGGGCGCTGCGTCCACGCGCGGCCTCCTTCGCTGGCGCTGCCCGGAAGGGGGGAGGGAGAGGGGGGCGGGCGGGTGCGGGAGCGAGCCCCGGGGGCTGCATTCCGCTCGCTTCCTGGATTTCGCGAGGTCGTCGGCGACGCGCGCGCCGTCACGCGACGCCGCTCCGCCCGACACTCAACATAACACAATACAACAAAACGCGGCACGGCACGGCACGACGTGAAGAGGCTTCTGCGTGCGACGTCAGTTTTCGAGCCATGTGGACGTCGCCAGAAAAGAAGTAGCAACAATAATATTGTGTATTTTCATGCAGAAATAACGGAAAATACATGCATAATATTGAGAAACCAATGAAGGACCGATCACTGTGCAGTCGTATTTACAGATTTGATTTGCAAGGGCAAGTGGAATGAACAAAAGGAAGATGGAAGCTTCTACAGCTTTCAACTAATTTATTATCTATACAAAAAACGCTGAGATGTGAATATGTTCTTTAAATACTTGGAAACTGAATAGTCATCTATTATATTATTATTTCCTAATTTCTTGATTTAGAGATATCAACGGTTCCATAGCCTATTTCCATGGTCCAGTTACTGTTCGGTGGCAATATCGTTAAACGATACAGCAGATAACTTGTCGATTATTTCCTTCGTGGGGGAGAAAGAGAAGGTAAATCTGCACAATGTCTACTCGTTGGTAATGCTTGAGTTAGCAGACTGGCATACAAACACATATCTAATGCGTTTTTGATGTATGTCACAGAAGTGAACTAAAAGCCAAGAGTGGTCTGGTTCTACCACTCCTATGATATCCACCTAGGATATCAAAATAGTTTCTTGTCCTAAATGTAAATAGTACGTGAAGACGATACCTTTTTCGTGTTCTAAGTTGTACGACATAAAAAGCGTCCCAGAAAAAAACGATTAAAAATGTAGTGTAGATGGGAATATCCAGATTGCATCCGGCGGTCAGGTTTCCTTCACACCAGCCAGAAGTTTTGGCTACCTGAGAAGGCAGAGCCCGATTGCATCCCGGCCCTTGCATCGGGAGGGAGAAGGAACAAACAGTTTTCAGAGTAACGCAAATACATGTTCTCGCATCAGCCAAGAGAAATACGTATAATCTAAAAACATAATTTTATTTATGCATATTTCAAGGCAAGACCATCGCCCCCTGTAACTGCATTAACCCCTTGCAGCCATGGCCAAGTCCAGCACATTTACTGTTGTACTAAAATTGAAATTTCCTCCCTTCTTACCTCGGGTGCAAATGAACCTAGTTGCATCCCTTCCGGGCTATCGGCATGTCTCAAGATACCTGGCCCATTTGTCTTTTGGAAAAATGCTAGAAGAAGAAGGAGAATATTATTGCTGCCAACGCGATATTAATTCTTATTTCTTCTACTCTAAAATTCTAAAACAAATTCTTTAAAAAGACATAAATAAGTCATATTTGAAATTGTAGTTGAGAGTAAAATTAAATATCAGAAAGATTTCATTTATTTACGAATGCAATAATTGTATTACCTTCTAATTGAATTGAATTGAATTGAATTGGCCTTATATGGCCTCTTATGGTCATGTTAAGAGGTTTCATACGCAACAATTCCTGTCTTAAAAAGACCCATCCGCCTGTAATAGAAAGTTTTTATTTTTTCACATGATTGGTACTATACATAACAGATAACGACGATTTAATTAAGTATAACACAAAACAAAAACAAGCAAAGATTTCCACATTCAAACACATCCCTGCCCCTTAACAAAAATATTTATACTAAGGAAAATTAAAAAAGAAAATAAACATGTAATAAAGTAATAAGTCGTAAAGAATGTAAACATAATTGAAACCTCGCCGAGAAGCTTTCTCGTAGCCACCGGCGACAGACTGAAGCCCCCCTACCCCCTGTTGTTCCTTGCTTCCCCTTTTGGAAGCACCAGGCGCACTTCCAAATTCCAGTCCACACCCAAAGAACAGGATATGGGGATTTCGAGGAAAATCATTTAGGATTTCCTTCTTCCAATTTTACATTCTCCATGTCACACGTTGGTATTGACACGTACTAGTAAACGCACTCGAAACGTGCCCTTCTGAACGTGTAAAACTGAAATTTATCCCGCGCGAGAAACTGCACCGAAAGCCCTAGCCGCCATGCCTCCGCCGTCACGAATGGACCGCTGAAACCCTTCACCTCTTGCCGTGGGGGCGGGGCGCACGCACGCGCCCGCTCAGCCCCATTCCGGGGCGCAGCCAGGACGTTTTGCACCAGAGCTGTGAGTGAACTGTCCAGCCCACTTGACGCTTTCTTCAAAATAATTAGTATTTATTAGCACTCAGTTTAAAATTTAATTTTTTTTGTTGGTTCATGGTTATTCATAAGATATTCAATGCAGGTATTGAATGACTATCGTTACTATAGAAAATTACTAAAAACCATTAATGAGAAAGTTTCGTCAGCTTGTAGGAGAGGAACAGAATTCCCATGAACCCTTCCCCCTTGTGAACGTCACTGAGCATTCCTGTATCATTTGTGCCACCGGATGGCAAGCCGCCCTCGTACACTTTGGTTTCATACTGGGTGTAATTTGACTCGCTCCAAAGCTAGCACCTACCGTTTCTGCTTATCCTCACCTTCCTGCTTGTAGGAATGCAGCGTGAGGCTGGCAACCGCACACGCCGGAGCACAACGCTTCCAGAAGCTTCTTCCCAATTAAGCCTGAGTAGGTCCGTTTCGCCAGCTCGCGACTACCAGCTTTCCAAGCCACTCAAAGAGGAGTTTGCGCGCCACTCTCAATGCGCCGCAATAAATCCCTCCTCAATTTTTCAAGAATATCGAAGACTTTCACGGCGAAGGCACGAGCCTAACCGAACAGATGGCATCTCTTTGAGCTGAGCCCCAATTCCCACCTAACACACCTCCGTTTCGAAGAGACTCCGGTCCCGTAAGTCCGCGGATTTGAAGGCCAGCGCGATGTAGATCTTTCGGGCAGACGAAGGCAGAAGTCATTGTGTGGAGGGGCCGCCTACGCTCGCGTCACTCTTCCCACGCCACTTCCCCTCGCTCCGGTGGCTGCGCCGCCACGCGGGTGCAGGGCGGTGGGAGCGTTTGCGCCGTCTGGGCGGTGGGGTGAGGTCACGGGTAAAAAACCTCGGTAATAGAACAAATCACGCATCAGGGTAAGGGCAAAGACCTCAAAGGTGGAATCATAAATATGAAAGGTAGTGAACCAGTAATGGCCAATGCGTGACAAATGCCTGCTTCACAAAATTGAAAAAACAAGAACTGCAAACATCTCCCTTGATTCAATCTTGCAGAATGTGGAGCTTATGCATTCCAGTGATGAGAAGTAGTACTATTGTATTTTCTCTGCAACGAAAAGTGGCGAATTTTCGGCAGAAAAATTCTGATTGTGCTGATAACGAAAAAGTGCATAAATCTTATTCCTATATGTAGTATTTTATGTAAACATGGTATATAGTATACATGGTGTAGCCAGAATCCACGTTTTGTGGGTGCATTATGCCAAAAAAAGAAAGATTTATCCTAAACGTCCGCTCGTTCGTCGTTTTTCCGTCATTCTCACTGTGAAGAACACTAGTTGTTAAACCTAGGGTAGAATTTTCATCAAAATCAATTTTCCCTTATCTATTTCGTCGATGAAGCGGCCCCTTGCATTTGAAATGGATATTTTAATTTTGGAAGATATTGGATATGAAGCCTCAAGGATATTTTCAAAATCTTTCCAAAATGGCTCTAAATGTTTGTTTATATTTATTGAACCAGTAGAGTAAATAACAGTTATAAAGGTGGCTTAGGTTCGATTTGCTCTGATACCTCTATTTTTTTTTAAATTGTGGAAGTTTTACATTTTTTGTACCTTCTTGTACAATTACAGTAAAAGATAGATATTTTTCTTCAGACAATTTGTTGTCCCCAATTAGTACTTTATTGCCATGATTTCTTCTTTTGAAAATATACCTGCTGAGGAAATAGGAAGAATCGCGCGCGGTCCGTGGCCCGTTTGTTAGTGTGCTGTTCCGGCATTCGCCTGGTGTTGATCAGAGAAAATACGAAAAACTACTGATCAGAACGGCCGGGCGCTAGTATTCTCCTTCAGACAGCGGCCGATTTCGACCGAGCAAGAGTCGCAAATCGTGCCACCGTCAGAACTCGAATCCTAGAACTTCCCGATCAGAAGCACTGCAGCGACATTAATTGAATCCCTGAGCCACCTGGACCGGTAAGGGATTCTTTGAGCAAATATGTAATGGCAGTGCCGAGATAGACCTACGTGATGTTCGGAGATGCGAATGTGCTCTTCTCTGGGAATGTGCGCGGAAGAGGGATAGGGACTGCGAGAGGCTCTGGCAGGTCTTTTAGGCGCCGATAGACAGCAGCTGGCAGGAGGGTGAGACGAAACCATAAAGCTAACACCGATTCAAGAGAACAGAATACTGTCTTACCCGAGAAAGTCGTTCTGTTTTGTAGAACCACTAAGCTAGATATTTTTGGTTTCAAACACGTACAAGGGGTATTCAATCGATTGGTCACTGCCGAGTTAAGTATCGGACCAGTACCAAATTTTGCAATTTTCAAGAGCTCACTACTGGATAAAATTGGAGTTTTAAAATAATTTAATAAAAATATAATACAATAAGAACTGACACCTTTTAGGAAAGTGTTCTCGAAAAAAGAGACATGTTAGACGCCGATTGACTTTCCAAATTCAGTTCTGCCGACCAAAAATTTTGAGAAAACTACAAACACGTTCTTAATAATTAAGAACGTTTTTGTAGTTTTTTCAAAATTTTTCACAATTATTGTGATCACTACTAGTGCTTTTACCCTACCATATGTAATTTCTAATTGTGGCAACAGTAACAAATGGAATAGGCAGCAGTTGCAGTTGGAACGAATAGAAAGAAATAGATGCAATGAGTTACGATCCATCGATCACCTTCATTGCTCTTTCTCTGCCATGAGAATGGGTGTGCATCCAATTCCACAAGGTTTTCTGGAGACACGTTCAGAAGGATCATGAAGACGCAGGTTTTTTCAATCACCGGGGTGGCTTCTCATAAATTAGATAACAAAAAGTAAAATGTCCCTATACATTTGCCCTTCATCGTTTCCACATATCCATAAACCTCTCAAATAAATTTTAAAAGTAATAAAACAACTGTGTTACCAACTATAAATATCAAGATATGAATACATTACGTTGTAATACCATTGTCTAAGCTGCAGGGAATTACATGAGCACAGAAGGTATTTCCTGTTGTTAAATAAGACCTCAACTTCTTGATGAATACAAACAACTAAATATATGAAGACTTTCAGCAATTACCAGGAGTTTCACACGCACATATATTTTGAAAATGTTTCTACGTATCGTTTGTGAAGTAACACTTACGTAATTTATTCAACATACGTATGCAGTTGTTCTTAAACAATTGGCAGTTTTAAGCCTCGGTCACAATTTTTTCATTAATATACATATGTTGCATACAATCTTCCAGAATGAATATTCACCCACAAATAATTGTACTGCATAGTTGTATCGATGATTTCCAACCCACTTTATGAAATCGGAAAGGTTACACAGATTATTTATTCATGCCAAAACAGTAACTATATGAAACGGTGGTGGGGAAATAAAATCGATTTATTGCACAGAGGTAAGACAAGGAACCATCTCCATCTTCGATCTGTGGATTCAGTGAACATGGAATAAAAATCCAATTGTGATAGCGGCATCATTTCAAGAAAGTAATGTTAAAAGTAATACGTACACTGTCAGGTAATCATATTTTGTGTTTTTGCTAGTAGTTCATCAGTTGTCACCTCCCTTTCCAAATCATTTGACGAGCATTCTTCTACTTTCCGTGAAAGCAAAAAAGGTTTTGCGTGTGGTTTTAAAATTCATCAAAGGATGAATTCAAATTCATTCAAATTTTGGCCACATACCAATTCGCATTAAATGTCTAAATCTCCTGTGAACTAACAAATGTAAATGTTTAATACGAATCTTTTAATCTCCTTCATAATATATGACTAACGACAGTATTTGCTAGTCACAATGCAAATAAAACACACATTTCAAAACCGATTGTACTATCTACAATGGAAAGGGAAACGTATAGATAAGCACGCACAGAAATACGTAGACGACTGGGTCTTCAAACTAGTCATGTGCATCTACGCGTAATTTCACCAGTCATCATATACACGTAGACCAAAACCAATTTGTTTTTCGAACACTTTCGTTTGTCTGTCCGTTCATCCGTAGACAATGCGCTACTTTAGAGCGTACAAGCTAAGAAGGATTTTCTCCAAAATGGATAAATATTTTGTTTGATCTGCTGTTTCGAAAATAAAACTAGAAATTTCAAATATAACAGTTCTACTACTAGTATGACTACGTATTGCAATATTCTTTAATTATTTTTTTGAAATATTAAAAAGTCTACATAGATTACATCGCCTACGTAGTTTACATTTAATAGGAGTAATGCAGACTACGTGTAGATTTCATGTACAAAGGTACGTAGACATAAAAGTATAGCCTACAGCACAATTATCCTTCAAACCAAGATTTTCCCTATATTTGAAAGATAGAAATGAACTCATTTATAAAAAAGCATTGAGTATGTTCAATATTCTTATTTATTATAGCATGGCAAACGCAGAATTTCTTTTCATGTATATTATCACGAAATTATTAGCATGATATTTCGTGCTACAAATCTACGATATACTCTCGCCAAGGTCAACATCATTGCATTCACTTATTGGATTGATTGACTGTTAGTGACTCCGGGCACGTCAACTACTGACGTCATTAGTCCCGTAAGTGTAGGGCATATTTTTCATTGGGAGGTGGCGGTGATCCATTGGATGGCGAGATCCGGCGCCGAACTACCGTCGACTAACGAGATTTTCGCTTACTAGGTATCTCCCACCAGCGGGGCACCGCCTGAGCCGAAATAAGCTCTAAGTCCCCGACCAGTCTCACGGCATGTGTGGTAGTGTAATGCACGTGAGTGTAAGTGTGTGTGTAAGGTGTGAGGATAGGACAAGGAAGAGGAAGGGAAGATAGCGCGCGATCCGTGGCCCATTTGTTAGGGTTCTGCTCCGGCATTCGCCTGGCATTGATCGGAGAAACAACGAAAAACTACCGATCAGAGCAGCCGGCCGCTAGAATTCTCCTCCACACAGCGACTGAACTCGACCTAGCTGACAAGGTAGTGTCAAAAATCCTGTCGCCGTCGTGACTCTAACCGGACTCGACCAGCCGGTAAGAGGCTCTGCAATGACATCAGTTGATGCATTGAGCCACCGATTCCGGTTTCACAAATTGGAGATGATACCTATTTACATTACAATTTTTTCTTATTCGTTAACAAGCATTACGACTACATTGTGCCAATTCATCAATTTAGTCTAAAAACCAGAAGAGCGAATTAGGTGGACTGTCTTTCATTGCTGTCTCCTTGATGTCAGGACTTTATGGGGCCGCAACCCGATAGTTGGCGAGCATTGCCGTCGGGAGAAAGGTCCAGGGAACGAATTGCGTTAAAGGCCACAATGGCCCACAAAAAAAAAAAAGTTTAAAACCAATGTACTGAATAGTTAACTTGCTGACGTAGAATGCATATCTGTGAAAGCCGACGTTTAAAGGCGATCGCTGCGCTGGAATCTCGTTGAGTTCGCTGCAGGTTACGTCCGAATTTCCCCACATACACCACCTCATTCTAGAGCGCTCTTTGTCTTCCGTCCCATTCATTTCGTCTTCGTTGTTACCCATTCCTGGTATAAGTGAAAACTAAGCTAAAATAATAGCATTATTATGTGGAATTGACGTTGGCAAATTATGAATGTCGCGTCATTTAAGATACATTGTTTCCGTTGGCTTTATGGTGAACTGGTTTGCGTTTCTTGCGGCGGTTTTCTTTTATTATTTGTGTCTTGATTATGCCGACCGTCTTCCAGAACTCGTGCGGGATGATCTTTTTCAAACGCTTGAAATTCTTGTTTGTCGATCCTAACTTTATGAAAGGTTTTCGCAAAATAGATTCAGTAGCCTTGCTCTTCATATTTCACGATACCTTTGAGATTTTAAAGAACATACATACGAGAGTATTCCAAAACTTTCAAAGCAGAAGGAACTGTTTGTGAAGGGCTGGATAGCAGACCTCCACAGACCTACAACACCTACAAATCTTTATTTGACTATAGCAAAAAAATCATATTTTGCGAATTATTACGTTGTGGAAGCTAAGTTATTATTCGCAAATACATTTAGAAGTGCAAGAGAGCAAGTGGTGCTATCAATTAATTTCAGCTTTTGTAATTTCCAACCTTATTAATCCTTTTAGATCTAGAAATATTCAGTTACTCCATTTTTCGTCTTTAGTTTCGATATATCGAGTTCTTTTGCACACGTTTTATTAGATCTAATCTATTTATAATTTATTTAAAACTTGTTTTATAATTTCTCTGTTATTTCTACATACTACAATTGTACTTGTAGGGTATGTTCACGGATCTTCAGGATGACGCAGATCACGTGTTGGGAATCACCGCCTTCCAAGAACGCGACACATCGTGACTACTGCGGTCAAGCTGCGAACTTCATCGATACCTCGGCCATCAGCTCATGGGAACAATTGGAGGCATGTACTTAGACTCTCCACATAGAAGTTAAGAATCGTATATGGTTGTTCCCATACCGTACGAAACGTTTTGAATGAGCACATTGTTAATCCGTTTCACAGACGAAGCGAGCAAGAACCATCTCCTGCAGAGACGCCTCCCCTGCGGACCGTTTCAATCGTCGCGACAGAACGAGAGAACTTTATGTGAGCAACACTCTCATGAACTAATTCACAAAAAGGGGTTGATTAACAGGCGCCACTCCCAACCGTCATCGAGAGTAGCAGAAAAAACATCGATCAACGTTTCGGGGCGCGTTAACTTCTATGGCCATATTCCCGCAAGTGTTGTGTATGTTGTCTTTCGGGAGATGGCGATCGGGCACCGACCTACACGTCGACGTGTAGGGTTTTCCCATTGAGGTATTTCCACTCAACGAGGCATCGCCCCAGCCTGAACAAACTCTAGTCTCTCACCATGTGTAGCAGTGCAGTAAATGTAAATGTAAGTGAATGTCCCATCTCGATCAGGTTTTTGTCCAGTTTCCCTGATCCATTGAGCAAATGCTGAGATGGTCCCTTGATTTGCTTCTCGACGTAAATGTAGCTTCACTATGCGCACGTTTTGTTGAACGTTCCTTTGCTTGTAGTGGTAGTAGAGATTAGGGTGAGTTTGTTAACAATACAGAAAAATCAAGTCTTTTCGTTTCTTTATCGTTAAAAATATGTTTTCTATAATTTGGCAACGAAAATATCTAGTTTTTGAAATGTTAATCTCTCGCTTTTTTAAATTTGTTATTATTATTATTATTATTAATCTTTCAACTATTAATAGTTAAATTGTTGGGAAGGGATTTTGAAACTCAAGAAAGCGTGCGCAGATGATTTTCTCCCCCATACGTCACATACAGTTTTTGACTGTTTTTGACTAAATAAATAAATAAATAAATGTAAGAGTAAGTAAGAGGAAAGGATATGGAGCAAGATGGAGGGAATATCGCGCGCGGTACGTGACTCGTTTGTTAGGTTACTGCTCCGGCATTCGCCTGGCATTGATTGGGGAAATAACGGGAAAATACCGATCAGAGCAGCTAGACTCTGATCTCCTCCAGACAGTGACTGGACACGACCCAGCTATCGAGCAAGTGTCGAAAATTCCGCCACTGTCCGGACTCGAACCCTAGGACCTCCCGGTCAGAGTTGCTGCAGTGGCAACAGCTATCGCCCGTGCTTGGAAAATACACGTCCGGGAGTCGCAGTAGGTTCCCTCCTTTCTGAGTCGCCTCGCGGGACAAGTGCACCTGGCTCCTACTGGCTGACCTTCCAGGATCGTAGAGGACGTGATAACAGGAAAGAGATGGCGCTTGCGGTTTCAACCCAAGGAGCCTCTCTGCGCGGAACCACAGATGCACTTTCGAAGCAGATGGAAGGCAGGTGGAAGGGGCCTGTGACCGGAGAACATCAATCTATAAGCACGAGATTAGGTACTCTAATAAGTTTTGTTAATTTTTCATTAGTTCAGAAATGTGTACAAATATTTTAGCATCAACATTTAAATTATAAAGCAAGCAAATTAAACTTAAAGTTAATTCTCGTATTACATTTGGTTGGCTTATTCAATATTTCAATATTCATGGTGTTTTCAGATAGTCATTACAATAGAAGGACCTATTATGATACTACTTTGGACTTGTTTCTGACCTCACTCCAGTGGTTTAACCTCTGATGAGTAACGTAAAGAGATTAATGCACATGACAGAAAGCCGATTTTAACAACCTTCTAGAGACATAATTGAGAAACTTCTCGAATTTACGAAACTTCGAACTATTTACGCGATATGTGCATCCCAATTGAAGAGATTAGTTCTGAATTTAAGAAGAAACGAAGATATTTTTTTAAATATTACGATAATTTTTAACTGTCATTCTTTTTCACGTATTTACTTTGTTCATTTGACACTAATAAGTCGACAGCGTCTATCATCGTATATAACATTACATGACACATAATTTCTGTAAAAATTTAAACTACGTATTATTTAAGGAAAAAATAACGTAAAATAAAAATAATCGTTTCTCCTTCATTGGCTGAACACCTTCCTCCAGTCCACATCAAGCAAATTTCACGTACTTTTCACCTTTTACTATTACAGACATGATGGAATTGACAATTTTCTTCAGGGGAGACGATGAAAATTCCAGGGAAGTATACATCGACGAATTGGCGTGTGAAAGGTAGACTACCAAACGGTGACAGCTCAGGGACCCATTACCGCTACCCGTAGCGCCGATGCGGCCAGCTGCTCCGCTCTGTTCGGTAGTTTCCCGCCAGGGGACCTTGCGCCCTCTCCCCTCGCACGCACGCAGTTGCTGGCCCTACGCTACGAGACATGCCCCGATAACAGTCGCGAGCTTACAGCTGGGGAAGATACCTAGACTAGGTTTGGTTTGGTTTGTTTTTTTCGTGTTTCCGGGCGCGTCAACTGCTTTGGTCAGTAGTCCCGTTACTGTAGTGCATGTTTGTTTCTCAGTAGATGGCGGTGGTCTTCCCCAGCTGGATGGCGAGATCCGGCGCCGACCTACCGTCGGCTTGTGGGGTTTCCCCCTAACCAAGAACCAACCAGCGGGGCACCGCCCCAGCCGGGACAAGCTCTAAGCTCCCGACCGGTCTCCCGGAATGTGTGGTAGTGTAGTGCATGTTAGTGTAAGTGTGTATGTAAGGGGAGAGGATAGGACAGGGAAGAGGAAGGACAGATCGCGCGCGGTCCGTGGCCCGTTTCGTAGGGCACTGCTCCTGCAGTCGCCTGGTGTTGATCGGATAAACCACGGAAAACCTAGACTGGGGGAAGCCTCGCAGACGTGCAGGTCGGCGCCTGATCCCGCCTTGGCGGGCGAGGAGCACCGCCATCTCCGGATGTGTAACATGCACAACACTTACGGAACTATTGACGCATTGACGTGCCCGGAAACAATCAATCTAGGAAGATGATCCCCGGTACCCCCAGTTAATTCGCAAGGCCACACATGCAGCACACGAAAACACACACACACACACACACACACACACACACACACACACACACACACACACACACACACACACACACCTCAGGCCTCACGCCGCCGACGAGTGACGTCGAACGCGGACAGACACAAAGGCGTCGCTAACGACCACGACTTCGCCTCGTGACCCAGAACAAATCGCATGAATGGAATAATGCGGCCGATAGTTGGGCCTCCAGTGACTCACTGCTGACTTGTTGCGCCGCGCGGTTATCGCAAGGCGCGATAGCGACTTCATGACCAATTACGTTCTGCAAGTGGGCGAGTTGAGCACCGTCCAAACGCTCGTTGCCCGCCGGAAGACAAACAACTACCTGCTTTTTTGATGCTCTTCCCAGGCTTTAATGTGAACTTACTTTCCAGAGAAGTGTACCTCGGTTATGCAAAATGCCATTGCATAACCTTACGCTACAACGCGTTCTGAACTGCGGAAGGTTATTTTGCGACTGCCCTCTTTTAGTTCGCGAATTTTTAACATGTAATTTTGGTGTCGTGTCAGCTCTCACCTAACTGCCTTGCTACAAAACCTTGACGTGAACTCCGTTCCAAGCCAGGGCTACTATTTATTTTCTTTAGAAACTATTACCTAAAAAGACGTGGGAATAAAGCCATTGTATTTGTAAACACGCAAATGTGTAATTCAGCTATGAAGAACTGACTTCCCAAGAGATATTTTACTATTTTATTTTTAGAACACTTTCGTGTACAATTACTAAATAGTTGTTCTTGTAACGTTTGATTTAATCCAGAGGTTCCGAACGGGGTCGGTATCGATCCCCTGGGGATCGATGAAATTTTGAAGGGTTCCAGGGGGGGGGGGGGCTCGCGCATCGTATCCGACTTCAGCCAATGGGCTTCAGACATCACAATATTAGCGGGAATTTTAAATGCAGCCAGGTACCAATCACGATGTACAAGACATTGAAACAGATTTATGAAATATTTTATTTTAAATATTACACCTTGTATCGCGTTATCTTTGGTTGCTTACCGTTGAAACCTGTCATTTGGTACCACTTTCAAAATGTTTCTCAACACTTCTCGCTCTCTATGCAACATGGCGGCCAGCGGCTGGACTGGCTTTTCAAACGAAGTGTCCGTGCTGTGGTCACGTGGTTCGTGACGCAAACTGGTGGTGCGCAGAACGAGCAAAAATCGATGCACCGGAGGAACTCACCCATATATTTCCACCATGAAGGGGTCAATGATGATTGTGGAGTTGATTAGGGGTCTATAACCGAATATGAAACGGCAACTAATCAGTATAATCAAGATCCTATTAATTACAAACAAAAATATTAATGAGCTTGATAATTGATTTATGATATAAAGCAACAAAATGTGCAGGCTAAAAATAAATTAAAAATTCCCTCTTTTACTTTCGGGTTTGTCATTCATCCTTAGAATTTAAGATGTTTAGAAAAATCAAGAAATTACTACTAAGCATTCACAACGATACTGTATCACGCACGAAAGTTCTCTGCACAATGAGCACTGGAGAAATATTGTGGCAAGTTCCTCAAAAACATTCAGTATTTTCAGCATTGCACTACAAATATGATTAGAAACCCAGCTAATCAAAAGTAAAAGCGCCATCGATTATTGAAAACAGAAATATTTATGGGAATATTGGTATACGAAAATGTTATGTTAAATTTTTACTTGCAATTCTTTGTATTATGATCGTGGATTCTGTGTACATACAGAAAACGTAAGGGGTTGATGAAGCAAACGATTCTTTTAAATGGAGTTTATGGAAGAAAAAGGTTCGCAATCCCTAATTTAATCCATGTCTGTGTTATTTATCCTGGTGCATTTATTTCTACCCTCCAGCGTGGAATAGTTTTCATGAAATATCAATAATTATGACAATGTTTCATTGTCTTTTTGGTAAATATTTGCGTTCTAATTAAATGTATACATCTTATACATTTGGTTAACCAAATACAGAAATGCGATATTGCATCTTCAACATTGTACGTTCTTCCGCGTCCTTGGCCCAATTCCTGATTCTGTTCCTTCGTTGGAGGGTTTCCGCCACCACCACCACACACAGCTTTCTTTTCCGTTCAGGCAACAGTGAAAACAAAGTATTTTCCGTCATCTGCTGATGGTATTTTTGAAGCTTTCAGCCCGCAAATGAGACTACATGAGGTTGCGAGAATCAAATCCACTCATTTTCAGTATTGGAATATCACAGAGTAATAACACCCTTTCCTTTCTGTGCAAATATATAGTTTTGACGATAGTTGACTGCTGCGAATGCGAGAAGAACAGGTAAACTAAAATTCTCAATTGTAAAACTGGCTTAGACAATTTTCAAATAATTATATAAGTTTAGTACTAGTTTGTTTCATTATATAGGAAATAATCGTCAACCCACAACGGAGATAAGTATTTTCCTGCTTCAACCCACATGAAAGAAAACCAGTTATGGTAATTATTAGCAACATGTTTTAAACAGCACGGTGTATATGTCTAAGAGTTTTGTACTAACGAGCTTTATAAGCTCAACCACTTTCAAAAGAAAAGAAAAGAAAAGAAATTAATATGATCAAACTTTCACTTTGTTTGAATTTTATTCCAATTTATTCAAATGTAAATAGATTTAACATGTTCGTAATCATTACACTGCACATCAGTTAAACTAATTTGAGCAAAATAGACATGTCTGAAGTGACTGAACCCCAAAATTTGAATATGAGCCTGATACGTTTTCACCTAAACTGGCAACCTCCAAGATTCGCGCAAGGAAAATTTGTGAGAAAGTTGTGACATAATTGTGGAATTATCATTAATAGGTTTGGGTCACAATATACAATTTATTGTATTTTAACCACACTTGGTCCATTGTACAAGTATTCTGTCAAGATGTTCGCTAGAGCATCTGCATTCTGAATATAGTTATTACCTTGCGAAAATTCTCACCAGGTGCCAAACATCTGTTTGCAGGAAATTACTTATTATTTCTCACTGTTGCATTACTTACCAATCGAGTAAGGTTTCGACAAATAACGAGAAGTTGAAATGACATGGCTTACAACCAGTCAGATCTGTTCAGAGCCATCCGTTTGAAGGATACTAATTGCATTCAGGTGATCAAGATCTTCCGGAAATACGAGAAAAATGGAACCAAAACAAGTAGAAAGAAAACAAGACCAAACCACTCCGCATTACTGCCGTAGTTTCACCCGTACTTATAATGAGAATGATCTTGTATACATTTGCTATAGCCAACTGATATTTACGAGAGAATGTAATTTATTTTTGCTCAATGTTGTAAATATTACAACTAGAGGTCCGATTAGGTCAATGTGGAAGAAAGCAAGGTAACAAAAATCACAAGGGCAGTAAAATTTTAAAATAAGTGAGCATCTGATTACACCTTTCATAACAACCACGACTGCCAAAGGGTAGGACGTTATTGTCATTGTTTGCACTCTTCCTTTCACTTGATCTCCTTTCTCCTTCCTCCATGTCTTCCTCTCAACTTCACAGTCGTAATGAACTAAATGTTTAAAATTCGTTATTTACTTCGCCCGTGGGACCAACGTCCACGTATTCCACTAATCGCCTACACCATGCATCACTAGGCAAGTGTTTTCACCTCTGGTTACATATTTCCAATTGGAGCACCTGTTACTTTTTTTTACCGCGTTTTCGAAAATCTACTACTTCGACCACCCTACGCTATTTCAGAGGAATTTTATTTGCCGGTGACACAAACATTCGATACGTCTTCAAACACACTACTCGTAGGAATCGGCAAGTCCTTTGTCGTATTATAAATTACCACGGTTCAAAGTTGGAATGCAGTGATTGTAGTTCAGTAGAATTTATATTATAGCTCACTGGCAAAATATACACTATCGGCATTCGCTTTCCGATTGAAACATTAGAATTGGAACGGGTGAAGAAGGCCCGGCCCGCGTGTTTCATCGCGGAGGTTACCACCTCGCACAGAGCGGGGGGGGGGGGGAGAGATCTAACGGGTTCAACGGCTTGCACGCCGACTAGAACTGCCAAAATCACTAGAAGTTAATCATTTAGTCACAAAAATGTGATAACGTCCATTTTCCACCAACCTCCTCCTCCCTCGTGTTCGCCTTCTCCCACCCACGAGAACGCCTCAGCCGACAGAGCGAACGACCTCTTTCTTTATTTTCTGTCAAATTTCCGATGATGAGCGGTGATGAGGCGATTTCCGAAAGCGGGTCCAGAGGCCAGAGCTCCGGCCCGCACAATTGCATCGCTTAAAACGCAACACGTGGCTGTTTGTCCTTTGACTTTGTGTGTGTGTGTTGTCGCGGAGGGCCTCGCGTTCTGCTGACCCCAGATCAGAGGAGCCCGCAAGTGTTTGTCTAGTGTATGGTCGAATATGCGTCCCTTAGGGACGTAAAGGGCAACCGGTTGTCGGCTGGATAAAAGCCCTACGAAAAAAAAACGCAACACGAAGCCAAGCCAAGCCAAGCCAAGCGCGGACGTACCTGGCGAATGGCGGGCGAGTCGAGCAGGCGCGCGGCCGCGGGCGGCGCGGACGCCGGCTCCACCATGACTGCGAGGTGAGGAGAGGGGCGGGGCCGCGCCGAGCCTCGAGGCTGGGGCCGCGGCCGGGGCCGGGGCCGGCGGCGGCGATGGCGGTGGCGGTGGCGGTGGGGACGCGAGGCGAGGCGAGGGTGCAGCGCCCACCACCTCGCTCATTCGAGTGGCGTTTGGCGCAGGTCGCAGGTGGCGGCGTTGCTCCCCGTTGGAACCAGAGGTCCGGTCACGTCCCTCCCCAGCCGGGACAAGCTTCTAGCTCCTCACTGCGTTGCGCATATGGGTGTGTCTAAAGGGAGAGGAGGGGTTAAGGATGAGGAAGAAACAACACACATGTTGCCCACTCCACATTGAGAGTATAGTTATTCAAATGATCGTTCTCCATGTTCTCGCAGCAGTAAATCCATTCCTTCACGTAAGACGCAATAAGGGGTAGAGACAAAATCTCTAAGAGATTTGCCTTTGCAAATTGTTTATATTACAATATTTTCCTGCCGAAAATTACAAAAACGCTCTTTTTTAACTTTCTTAATAACACAGGGCTGCGAAAAAAAAATCATCGGCGTTGATGATTCTGATGGGTGATTTGGATTCATCTGAGCTTAATTGGTCTGAAATCCATTTTTCTCTAACTCGTAAGAATTTTTTATAATTTCAAAGAAAAGACTGGTATACAAATCTCTTGACTTATGAAAGTTTCAAGAAACGCATAGTGAATAAACAATTTAAAACTACATATACACAATTCTACTGAAGGAAAAGAAGTATTAATGTCAGAGACTTTGCTAACAGTTTCAAAGTGTACATCTTTCATCAGATTTCTAATCTGAGATGAGCATTTCACGAGCCCTGCTATTCCATTCACATAGAAAACAGGGGTACTTGGTAAATACTAGGTGAATTCCTGACAATATTCCAATAACTTTCAAGTCTCTGCGAACAACCCACGGGTGTTCTTCGTAATTGACTTTTGAAGAGTTCTTCCATATTTTCGTATGTTTCCTTTAAATGAATGGGCTACTGGCACTGAGGCATATTGATTTCTATTATGAAGCAGTATAGCTTTGAGGCTGCGTTTCGAAGAATCTATGAATAACCTCCATTGATCACTGCTATATTTTATTCTAAATTTTGAGAATGTTGTTGCAGCAAACAAACTGACTCTTTCGTGAAATAAGCAAGGAACTCTTCCCCTCTCATTCTATACCAGTACAACGTGCACCTTTCTCACCAATTAAATACACGTTTAAAGCCTTTGTAAAAAAACTGTTCTTGCTAAAGTCAGAGAACAATTAACTGACTGAAACTGGGGTTAGAGAACTATCAACTTATCTTTAAACTGTATGGATTGGCTTCTATATAACGATACGTAAGTTATTGTAATACATTGCCAGCGTTCATTTGAAATTTAATCAATCGTAAAATATCATAGAAACTGAGGGCGATGTGAGGAAACAACCTACGTATCGAAACAGGTTGAAACGCCCACTCATTGTCACCCTGCTTTTAATCAAAAGCAGCGAATCGTCGCAGTCTACATAAGACAATGCGCGTGCTAATTTGAAATTTCAAAAAAACACAAATTTTGCAAAAACTGAGTGATAGAAAAAAAGCTAAAATTATATATGTAATCAATATGAAAAACTGATTCATAATCACCATTTTTATCAAAAGCGGCAAATCCCTGCGTAATGCTTCTTAATACACTAGTATATGAGTAACGGTAGAGATCTCAGAGCTCAAGAAAACAACAGACTGCAATTTCCCCTGTCACATCCGTTTTAACGTCACATCCGTTTTAACTTCTTTATGTTAACTAAATAAAAGGAAAGATGACGCACGGTCCACGGCCCATTTGTTAGAAAACAGTATAAATATAGCTAGATGATATAATTAACGTAATAAATAGATGTTATGTTAATGTAATGTTAAAATGTAGCTAGATACCATTCAGTAGAAAGGCCTGAAGAACTAGTGGTGATGAAACAGCACGTACTCTCTCGCCCGTATTTTCACACAAAATTACGCGAAAAGTACTCCACATTTTGGAAAACAGTACGCGACCTTATTTAAAAATCTATCTTTAAGGATCGATTTAATTAGAAGAATTCTTTATCTTCGTAATTAAAGTTGTATGAAGACGCCGAAAACATTTTGAGTTTTCAACGTTGGTCTCTAAAAAAGGGTAAAAAAATTGTAATAAAAATTGATAAAATGTAAATGTCTGTCTAAAAAACCAAAGAACCGTCCAAGAATTACAAAAATATAAAAAGGCAGTCCTATAAATAATATTATTAATATACAAATAATAATGATTACAAATATAACCGTCGAAAAGAAAATTCATCTAAAGTACCCCCAAAATTAAAATTTCGATTTCAAATTCAAGGGGTCGCGAAATCAACCAGATCGAATGGGGAATATCAATTTCGGAGAAAATCGGCTGAACGGTTTATCCGCTACTGTTGTTTGGACGGATAGACAGACGTTTTGCCGTCATTCGATTTTCCGGTATCAAGAACTCACGAAACACGGATTGTGGCTATACCACGTGATAGAGAATTTTTTTTCTTCTAAATTTAACAAGTGGATTTATCCACGTTTTCGTTACCAGAGCCCAGTAAAAAGTTTTCTGCCGAAAATTCGCCGTTTTTTCACGCAGCATTACATAACTTTCTCTCTACTGCGCAAGCGGAAGCGAGAAAGTAAAAGCTGCCGACGAGAGCACCCGGCAGCTAGAACTCTCTTCTGAACAGCGTTCGCGGTACTCAGGCCTGGCATCTTAACTGGCTTTTGGAACCAGCGGACAGGGCTCCAAATTTCAGAGGGCAGGCGCACAGCGCCAAATTAATTTAGGTTCGAAGCAAATAGTTACATAATCTTGTGAGCACAGAAATATTACCAAGATATGGACCTTATTTTTGCGCAAAGTGAACATTCATTTTCCAACGTTTTTAACATTAAAATAAGAATCGATTTTCAATATGTGCGAGTATTGGAGTTGGATGTTTGTAAATTTACTTCTCCGTATTCAAGAGAGAGTTCATATTCCTTTTCAATTACAATTAATTGACCTCAAGTTAATAGTTAAAATAAAGACTATATTTTGAAACAAATTATATGATGATTATGAGTGAAAGTTTCCGGGCTGGTAGGCCGTGGTCCAGTTGGCATTGAAGAGCCAAACGTTTCGTCCACGCCTGCGGTGGACATCTTCAGTGGCAGCCAGTTGCCAGTCGCTAGCCAGCCGCCGACCCTGATACTACGCCCACGACGCTGCCGCCACTGAAGATTTCCACCGCAGACGTGGACAAAACGTTTGGCTCCTCAATGCCAACTGGACCACGGCCTACCAGCCCGGAAACTTTCACTCATATTGACTCCGGCCGTGAAAGCCTACGATGCTATATATGATGATTGTTAGTGATTCTGATCGCGTCAACAGCCAAGGTCATTAGTGCCGTAAGTGTAGAGCATGTTTTCCCTCGGGAGGTGACAGTGATCTTCCCCTGCTAGATGGTGAGATCCGGCGCCGACCTACAGGTGGGTAGCGGGGTTTTCTCCAAGTAGGTACCCCCCAACTAGGCATCTCCCACTAATGAGGCTCTACCCACACAGATCAATTTCGCGTGGCTAGCTGGACAAAATTCATCTTTCTTGAAAAAGGCTAAATTGGATATTACTTCGAAGTATCTAAACCAGAGCACACAAAAATGTGTTTGAGAACACCCTGACAGCAATGGGCACAATATGGCAACGTCCAGAAGCCAGCCGTCGGTGCGCCTCCCGCGAGCTATCTCCATTCGCGATTCAGCACGCTTGTGGAAAATTGTCTATACTGTTCTCGGCGTGTGTCGACATGAAACACTGACGCAGGTATGTTACCCTCTTGTAACACAAATTCTTGAAGGTATTTACCAAAACTATTCTGATAAAAAGTTATTTTAATACTATGCTTCACTTAGACGGATTTTGCACGATACAAAGTTTGTGTACCTTCACAAAACATTCATTTATTTCCGCTTTCAAAATTGTACTCACTCATTACTATATAGTACCTCTTCCCTGCGCTGGTACAATATTTTGTGCATATATCTAACAACTTTGTGAGATATGCTTTTCTTTTGAAGGAACTGCACTTTCGCGCGGTGTTATCACCCGGAGAGAATTGTTCTAGTTCGTGTGTAGAGGAGTTGGCAGTCAAATGTTTTGACAGAACAAAATAAGAATTATTTAGTTACATCATTCCGCACATGGAACTTGAAATCTCGAAGTCAACTAAGAAGGATTACACGATAATCTGGACATTCTGTTACAATATTACAAAGCATTGGAATGTCACCGTAGAAAAACAAAGCACAGTATTTTCCTAGAATCAACCAAATTATCTCTTCTAGTTTCATTATTTTCTTCTAACTTTTTCATCCTTTACTTTTTTCATTTTTTTAAATCCTTTTTTCAGGTTGATTTCCAAAACATCTTCAACTTCTACTTCACATTCATCCCCGTCTTCTAAAGTTTCTTTGTCAATAATTTCAACGATATGTACATAATCAAAATCATCAGTCGAATTTTGTTTATTTGCATTTTAACCTTTTTCTTCAATCCGAACGTCACAACTCTTGTGAACTTCATGATCTCTCCAATCATATGCACGGTACGCTCTTCGATCTCTTGAATAACCGATGGAGATTGCAACTCATTTTTCGTCAAATCTATTTGTTAACATTTTCAGTTTTTGTAAAATAATTTACAACCAAATACCTTCGAATGTTTGACAGAAGGTGTCTTGCCACCCTAAATAGCCATGTGTGTGCGTGTGCGTGTGCGCGTGCGTGCGCGTATGTGTGTGTGTGTAGTGAGAGACGACGACAAATATAGGAAATTCAATTTGGCTGAATGTACTGAACCAAAATCAATGAAACTACTGTGCTATCTTCCTCTGACGGTCAGGAGTACTATAGGCTATGATTTACAACCATAAACCTTAATATATTTACACTATTATTTTCGTGAACTTTCTTCGCCTAGCATTACATCACAGATTTAAGAGTGCATCGATAGGCTATTGTTTAGCTACACGATACCAGAGACGTCTTGGAAGTTAGCAGAGCCATTTCATCTAAACACAAAACTGCACAGCTAATAATTCGGCGCTTTTTATCGTCCTTAAGATGTGAAAACAAAATTTGACGCAGGTCTTTTCACAAAAAAATCTCGCTGTAATTTACATTTGCATTAGTATTACATTGCATTACTTAACACATCCTGCTATAGAAGGATATTCCTAAGAATGAGCCAAAGTGACAGTTCGCGTAACAAGTAAACATCACATGTAATTCAGAGAAGTATCCCTCCACCGCAACAGCTATTCAGCCATGCCACCTCGTAATGTGCTATTGGCTCCTGTGAAAACACCCCTATGCATAAGTCTAAGAGTTTCGCTGAGATATATGCACGTAAGCGAGTGCAGGAAATATTTAAATTTAATTACGTAAGTAGAAAATCTCTTAACATGCTCTCACAATCAGTAAAAGAAAACTGCTACGAATGTAAATAGAAAGAAAAATGATTTTAAGCCGGAAACACGTGGACCGGTACGCATCACGCATTCAAGTCTCGGTTTTAAAATAAACATAATATTTATCTCACAAAAAATAAATTTAATGTAATGTTTATAACAAAAAAGAATTTTTACAGAAGAGCACATAACTCTGCACTTCCTAATTTCAATTATTTATCGCAGCGAACTATATTTTTTCTCGGACGAGGACATCACAAAAGGAAGCTTCGAAGCCATTTACAAGTTTGCCAACTGCAAACGAACGAATGCAGGAAGGGAGTCTAATGGGCTCGAGGGTACAACGGCCACAGAACCTTCAGTTAAGTTGCCAGCACTAGCTGTCACTTTGGCTCATCCTTAGAAAAATCGTTCTATACCATAGTAAAGGCTTGCTTCGCCTTATTCCACTCAAAGGAAAATATGTCTTCTCTCTGAGTTACCTTATGCGTGGCAACGCGGCAGGCGAGTGGCAGCACGGCAGCCCCGCAACCGCCATGTTTTGGTGGTTGAGGCAGGCACACCGCGTTATATGATTACATCATTAAGATAAATTAATGTCTAATCCCACAAGATGTATCATAATTTATAAACTTTAAATTCACATTCAACCCTGAAATTTATGTAATTTACAATCTTAATTTAGATCTATTTCTTAATATCTCGAAACTAAAAGGCTCAATCCCATTGGTTCAAAACATGCCCTTGGCGCGCACGCTGTAGTTTGAATTACCCGGGCTCGAATCCCAGAAATGCACCTCTTGGAAGCCCCCGCACAAGGAAAGACACAGTTTCTCCCAAACCATCAGCCTTAACAATTCATACGCTACGCCAAAATTTGCCGCAAACAACTGGTAAAATTAATCTCTAATCAAAAAAAATTGCCGCGGACCGGCTAGCTTCAATTGTCCGGGTTCGAATACCAGAAATGTTCCTTGTGCAAACGCTGTGCGCAAGGAAAAGAGACATTCCTTGGACGATTAGCGCGCAAGGAAGACAGGGGTACCTTTCTGAAATTCGAATCCGGGTAATTGAAACAAACAGGTCCCCGACAATTTTTTTTACTACAGGTTATATTTAGCACATGTTTACGTCAAATGTAGGCGTAAGTATGAATTGTTAAGGCTGATGGTTTAGGAGGAACGGTGTGTTTCCTTGCGCAGGACTTTCCTAACAGGTACCTTTCTGGAATTCGAATTCCGGTAATAGAAACTAATCGGTCAGCGGAAATTCTTTTATCACAGATTATATTTAGCTCTTCTTTACAGCGAATATTGGCGCAGGGTATTGGTTGTTGAGGCTGATGGTTTAGGTGGATCGGTGTCCTTTCTTTGCGCAAGGGGCTCCCAAGAGGTACATTTCTGGAATTCGAATCTGGGTACTAGAAACTAACCGGTTCGCGACAATTTCTTTATTACAGATTATATTTAGCAGTTGTGAACGGTTAATTGTGGCGTAAAGTATGAATTCTTACGGGTGATTGTATACAGGGAACGTAACTTTTATTTTTTAAATAGTTTTTTAAAAGAGTGAAGATATCAATTTTATGTCTTTATTAATCGCCTGTAAATTAAAAGCGGCAAATTTCGAGTACAGTTTTATGTATATTCTTGCATTTTAGCGGATTAATAGGAGTGGTTGTGCGAACTTCCAATGGAATGGTGTTCATGCTTACTTCCAATGGAAGTAAGCATGAACACCTTGCTTACATAATGCTTACTGCTTACTTCCAATGGAAGTTAGCATGAACATCGATTTTTTTTTTTTTTTTTTTTTTTGTGAAAATGACCGGCGTCAAATTTTGTGTTTTTACGTCTTAAGAACAGCAAAAAAAGTGGCTAATTATGAGGTATACAGTTTTGTGATTGGATGAAATGGTCCTGATAACTTCCAGGACGTACACCAGAGGATGACTGAGATCTATGATTGAGATCAAAGCACAGAAATGCGTATCTGTAGGATAGGATAGCACTGTTTGTTTTCTTGTAGTTGTGTTTTTACAATCGATTATATAAACCGAAATGTTCATATTTAAGAATGATCCTGACAGTTTTTCATTCTGTTTATAGAAGTGACTTGGATATTGATTTTAATTGCGTGTGGGCGTGAATGTGTTTAGTGTACAAGAGAGATATATTTATTGGAAAAAGTAATGTTGCTGATGGTTATTGTTTTTTATTTTTTATTTTATTTTACGTCAAAAAACAGTTAAAACTGCGTATGACGTGCTATGGGGAAAAGTGAATTGTGAACACATTTTCAAAATTCTGTGATCCCTACACTAAGTCATATACTACTTAAATTTTGAAAACAGGAAAAAAATTCATTTTCAAATTTTCAAAATTCTGTGATCCCTACACTAAGTCATATACTACTTAAATTAGGAAGAAAAAAAACTCCAATGTAATAAACTCTATTTTCAAGGATAAATAAGCAATACATTTTGGCTCTTATCCATGTTGTCCTTCGGAATAATACTTCCTGCCGCGACAACATGGAAACGATAATTTGAATAATTGTATTTCCCACAGAATTCTAAAAGACGTGCACAGAAAATGAAGTTACATTTATGTCCAGAAGAAAAACAAGGGGCCATCAAAGCATTTGCTCAATGGATAAGGGAAACTGGACGAAAAACCTGATCGAGATGGGGGTCATTGACCCGGAGGCTGTAGTACAATAGTTGTTACAGGTTGTTTATACACATTAATACAGTCCAAATGGTAAACAATGCATTATGTATCATTGTTAAAATTAATGTTACTTTTCTTGTGATGCTCAGTATAGTCTCTAATTGTATAGAAACAGTTATGCAGCAGAAACGATTTCACTTGGGATTTAAACTTTTCTATCGAATTTGATCGTTTAATGTCATCTGGCAAAGTGTTGTAAAATAATGTACATGTATTGTATGCGAATTATTTGTAATGAGCTGTTGATACTGTCACCTAATGAATATGATTTCTACGTCGAGTGTTATAGTAATAGACATCGGCATTTTCTGAAAATATATTCCCGCCCTTAAGCAAGTCATTTTTGACAAAAACCACTGATTCGTAAATAAACAGACACGGTAATGGTAGAATTCCTAGATTAATGAAGAGAGGCTTACATGAATCACGTGGGTGGGATTTGGTTATTATTCATACAATTCGTTTTTGTAATCTAAAAGTCTGGGAGCTATAAGATGTATTTCCCCAGAATATTATGCCATATCTCAGGCGGGAATGAACATTCGCGAAATATACACAACGAGTAGTATGAAGGCTGACTGAATTTGCAAGAGTTCTGAACGCGTAGCATAATGAACTTAATTTTGTGTTCAATTCATTTAAATGGACGTTCCATTTAAGGTTTGACTGAATTGAGAGACCTAAAAATTTTGTTGCCTTAACATCAGTCAATGGTACACTATTCATTTTCAATGGAGCACAGAATTGTTTATTTGAAATGGAAAACCGCATTAAAACCTTTTCTTTTCGTTTACTATTAATTTGTTATTTCGGAACCAATTTGAAACATCTGATATTGTACTATTTACGGTTTCTTTATTGCAAAGGATGTTCGTATCATCCGCAAAGAACCGTTCTTCCGTTTCGAATCGTCGAGGGCATATCATTTACGTAAAGTAGGAACAAAATAGGGCCTGAAATCTATCCTTGAGGAACTCCACGTCCAATGGGCAAAGAGTCGGAAAGGTGCGTACGTAATGTTCCATTACCCCAGTAAGGTATTTCAACTCTCTGAGA
This sequence comes from Teleogryllus occipitalis, assembly GCA_011170035.1. Taxonomy (NCBI): domain Eukaryota; kingdom Metazoa; phylum Arthropoda; class Insecta; order Orthoptera; family Gryllidae; genus Teleogryllus; species Teleogryllus occipitalis. The sequence continues at coordinate 139,419 of BLKR01001245.1, forward strand.
TCGTTGTTTAAGGTACGAACATAACTGATCTAGAGCAATACCACGGATTCCATATGAAGGTGAACTCGTGGCTCATTGCAAAGTCGCAAGCCTTTCACCACTGAGATCCGGGTTCGATTCCCGTTGAATCTCATGTGAAATTTGTTCCAACAAAACGAGTTCGGCTGCTTCACAAGGGCTAGTCCAACCCCTGTGAAGTGTCCTAAACCCTACCCCTATCCTTATTCCTTCCTAATTCTGGCCGCTGGGTAGTGACGCAGGAGCGCGCGGTAGGAGGCGCGTACGCGGAAATGCTACCTGGCGGTCCTCTTGACAACCGACTACGAGGAGACGCGACAGACAATGTTAACGGAGGATTACTCCATAAAAACAAGCGCAGTAATAGGAGGATTACTCCGAGAAGCGCAAAGCGCTCAACGCCCCCCAAGGGGCTTGGAGACGCGTTGCGTCGAAGTAGACGCAACAAATTAAAAAAAAACAAAAAAAAAAAAAAGGTAATTTTGAAAGTAAAATGTCATGATCAATGACGTCAAGCACGAGAGATCTAAAAATAATAATCCAATAGGTGCCTCGTTTTTGATCAATGATGAGGCGACATCTTTAAGAAAGAAAATATAGCTGTTTCCGTTGATTTTGATTTTCTAAATCCATGTTGGCAATCTGAAAGCGCGTGTTTAGTGAGAAAGGTTTCCATTCGTACGTAAAAAAGTCTCTCTAATATTTTTGAAAAAACTGATAGAAGAGAAATGGGCCGATAATTTTGAATTTCATTTTTGTTGCCTTTTTTTGAAGAGCGGCTTAATTTTAGCTGTTTTGAAAATATCTGGAAACGTTCCAGTGCATAAAGATGCATTAAATATGTGAGTTAACGGGTGTATAATGGCATACGCACAAGTCTTTAACAAAGAATCTGGGAATTCATCTAAACCGGACGAATATTTATTTTTTAGTTTACCGATTATTTTGAGAATTTCATAGGAAGAAGTTTCGGAAACGAACATTGTGTCTAAAATTTTGGGTGCACTGTCTGTTTTTGAATTTTGTGCCTGAAGACCCTTAGTGAGATCGGCAGCAATTCTCGAAAAGTATTGGTTAAAGAGACTAGCCACTGTTGCCGGATCGTTGACATTTATATCGTTATATTTTAAACAACATTCTCTACGGGTTTTCTAGTTGATTTGGTAGTATTTTTATTATATTCCACATTGCTTTTGTTTTATTATTTGAGTTCAAAATATCCTGATCGTTTTTCATGATTTTAGCCTGCCTTATGACTTTTCGTAACAATGTTTTGTATTTTTTAAAGTAGATAAGGAAATCTTGAGATACGTCATGACGTTTAGAAATGAAAGAAAGAATTCGCTTGTTTTTACAAGATGTCCTAATCCCTTGTGTTATCCAAGAATTGCTTTTCCGTGAAATATTTAATTTTCGTTTTTGAAGAGGAAAGCAAGTGTTAAAATGAATTGAAAGAGTTGAAAAAAAAGAATTATATTTCTCGTTTGTATCAACAGTATTATAAACCGCTTCCCATGACTCCTGCATCAAGTAGTCTATGAATAATTTAATTTTACTTTTAGTAAACAATCTAGTCATACGTGTATTATTTATTGTGTCAGTGATCGCATTTCTTATAATGGTAAGAATTTGTGCATCGTGGTCACTGTATCCTAAATCTTTTGTTTCAACTTCATATCGAGTAGTAGTTTTGTTAATTATAATTTGATCAATTGCCTTCATCGAATTTTGTGTGATTCGTGTAGGTACATTAATTGTAATGTCTAAATTGAAGGAATTAATTAAATTGAGAAACTTTTCTTTCTCGCAAGATTCGACCAGAAAATCAATGTTAAAATCTCCGCATACAACAATGGATTCAAAAGAGCGATTGCTGACTTTGTTAAGTGTTATCTCCAGGTTTTCTAAGAACAAAATATAATCTGCAGTTCTCTTTGTTGGAGGTCTGTAAATGCAAAGTATTATCACTTTTAGTGAAGTAAGATGTACAACAGAAATTTCGAAAATATTTTCAATGGAATACACATTTAATTCTGCCAAGGGGATAGAATCAATATTATTTCTAACGTAAATACAAGAACCACCATACGTAGGACCTTTATGCGATTCTCTCTCTCTACAATAAAAGCCTGCGAGGTAAAAGTTTGGAATTTGGAAAATGCTAAGTTCATTAGGAGATAACCAATGTTCTGTAAAGCAAAGAACGTCCGTTTGATTTAGATCGCTCTGTAGAGCTGCCTCGATAAACTCAGTTTTATTTGAAAGGGACTGAACATTGTGGTGAAGAATGTTTATTTTTTGCAAGTACCTACACGAATGTTTTTCTGCTGCATCTGACTGTAGTTGCTATATATTTACTCCATTTTTACCTCGAGTGCGTGGTCGAAGGTTGTAGTGTGTCCGGGCAGTGACAGGTTGTGAGGAAGATGGGGCATCAGATGAAGACGAATTGGTAGTGGGAATGGGAGAAACGGGAGTAGGTTCAGAGGAAGAGGCAACAGGGTTCGAAATAAGGGTGGGGGGTGGAGAACGTAAGGAAGGCGAAAGGGACGGATTTTTGGCAGGAGACTGCGTAGGACTGGAGTTGATGATGTATTGTGCAAGTTTGTTACCGACTGCATGTTTTCCAGCAAGGTTCATGTGAAGACCATGCCGGGTGAAGTGTTTTGCTGAGAGGAAATTCATTTCAAAAAGTGTGACATTTGTTTCTCTCAGCTGCAGTTTCAATTGTTGGTTTGCGTGCTTAATCTCGCTGCATAGTGTTGGTCTGTTGTACCAGAAGGGCAGAGTCGAGACTACAATGTTAGTATTTTGGGCGGCACATTGTAATTTGTTAACATGTTGTTCAGGTGTAAAGTTACCGCCCAAGTTAATGTCATTCTGCCCTCCTATGATAATGACTGTGTCCTGATTGGTCATTGTTTTCGTGTGGGTGTCCAATTCTGCAGTCACATCTGCAAACCTCCCGTTAGGTTTAAAAATAGATGAGACTGAGAAATTGGAGGGTAACTTCCTACTGAGAATGGAGGAAAGATGGCGGCCATGACTGTCAGCTAAAATAAGTACCTGTTTTTTAGGCTCAGTAGGAATGTCTTTGTTTTCAAGTGAGCTAGGATGCGCAGCTTTACGTGTTTTGGTTTTGACGCGCTTCCTAGCCTGTTTGCGTTGGTTTGTGCATGTATTTGTCGATGGTAGAGAAGGGTGGTGAGGATCAGGAAGGCGAGGAAAATCTGTTTCATAATCTAAAACACTAAATTTGTTTTGAGTTGTGACTGGATGCGGTGTCTGTGTCTTTTGTACAGTCACGGGTGTACGGTTGGTATTATTCGCAGTGTTGCCGACTTGTACCCAACCGTCTGTGTAGAGAACGACCTCTTCCAACCTTCGGATATGTTGATCTAAATTATTGTTTATGTGTGTGAAGGCTTTCAGAAGGTCGGCTTTGAGAGTGTAGAGAGTAAAGAGAGTAGAACGAACAGTAGCCATGTCACGAATGCGTTTTAATGTACGTGATAAAAATTGAAATAAATACAAGAAAACCCAGATAAGAGCAACAAAAACCTAGCTTTGTATTTTAAAAGTGTTAAATTGATGTGTATTAAATAAGTTAAAAATCAAGATTCAATGCAAAAACTAGAAGGTATGCTACGCACAATTCTAATGGAGCTAGTACTTACGAAATTTGGCAATGTGGCTACGTAGAATTTCGTCAACTTAAGCTGCAACTGTTTAATACAATCAGTAGATTATACGTTACCGTAATTAGATAAAAGATAATATCTGAAAGTTTGTCTTCAATATATAGAATAAGATTTGAAACAAATTCACTTTGATACACTGTCCTCGTAACGTTCAAAAATTCGTTTAAAATTCGTAATCTGTGTCTTGGTTATAGCCAAAAAATCAGTTGAAATTATATTCTCAGATAACCTGCAACAAGTAATAAAAGCACTTAAAACACACTAGGCACTGTCAAATCGCTAAAAGTAGTAGATATTCACAAAAAATGAAGAGCACAACCAGATGCGTCCGTCTCGTAAGATGGCGTCAACCAGTCTTTCTTTCGTCAACCAACTTCTTTTCAAGGTTCGAATGACTAGCTGGCAAGAAAATGGCAGAAAAAAATATAATAAATATATTTTTATATTCATCAAAATAATGGTTTTACATGCATTACTCTTCATTCCCACGTCTTATTAAGCAAAGAGAAATCATTTATTCGTTTTCACATTTAACACAATTAAAAAACGCAATATATAATGTTTTAAATAATTTCTAAAAGATTAATTTTAAAACATAAAACGAAAGCTCGAAAATAAGAAACAAAGAAATATATACAAATTCTATTTTATGTGCATCCAACTGCGTAGCACCAGCTTACATTTTACGTACGTTCGATCAATTCTGAGCGGGTGACTATGATTGTCGTCACATTTCACAAAAAATGCTCATATTTTCAAAAAATTCAACATGACCTTATTTGAAGATGTTTTTGATGAACACATTTCATTAATAAAAATAATGTATCTTCCCAATTGTTGGTGTAGGTAGACGCCGAAATTTTTTTAATTTTTCGAAAAATCAGGCATTTCAACGAACATAAGACTGCATCATTCTCTTAAGCGCTCTTTTTGCTATCTAACAATAAGGTACAAATTTAATCGAAAAATTGTGTGCCTTTTTTAGGAAAAAATGGTTTAAAGACTATAAAAATTGCCAAAAATGTTTGACACAAAATTTCGCAAAAAATACTAATTTCGAAAAATTGAACATGACATTATTTGAAGATCTTTTTTTCCATGAACATATTTCATTAAGAAAAAATGTTAATCTTCATAATTGTAGTTGTAGAAAGACGCAAGAAAAAAATTCAATTTCCGAAATTTTCAGAAATCAGAATTTTTAACGAACATGAGTCCTGCACCGTTCTCTTAAGCGTAGCATACGCTATCCAAGTTAAAAATTGTTGGGGCCGTTTTCGAGAAAAAATTGCTTAAGTTTAAACAAAATTAACTAGAGGTGCGACAGAATGGTACAGACTTTCTTGTAGTAAAGTTTTCTAATTTTTTGGTGTGGTCTGGCTTTACGGTCTTGCTCCATTCTCTAGCCAGCAGCCATCTATCATGTGTATATTAACGGCGTGGGAGATATTTCAAAAAATTACATTTGTTTAATTTTTGAGAAAACAAAAGAATACACACAAATGAACTTTACGTCATATACAACAGCGCGATTAGCACTTTCCATCGGAAAAATTTGAAGAAAAAACTTGTAGCCATTTTTGAGAAAATGGCGTTTGAGCGTATCTGACGATGCGGAAATTTGAGATCATTTTAAAAGAAAACTGTTGTTTTCGAGGAACTATTTGTCATTATTTAAAGCATTTGTACTAGTTAATATAATAATGTGAAGAAATCGCATCTAATGTAAATATCACCGACGAGGGAGACAAGTCCAAAAAATTATTTTTCTAATTTTTGAAAAAACAAAAGAACATAGCAATGACGTTTGTCATCGTATGGGGTTCATGTGGCACGAAACCTACCAAACGTTTAAAGAAAAAATTTGGAGCCGCTTTGAGAAAATCTTGTTTTTGTATTTTTTTAAATTGCAAATATTGCACGCACTACCGCACGAAAACTACTAAAACTTAAAAGAAACATCTACATGAAAGAACTTTATGAAAGAACTTTATGAAAGAACTATTTATGGCCAACAAATTTCATTTGAAGGAAAAATGCGTCTTCAATTTTATAGTTGTAGGAAGACGCCGAAAAAAATTCAAACTTTTACAATTATCGAAAACTCCGAGATAACCGTGGAAATCGGATCTATGCCACCTGTATTAGTGTATTTTACTCTATTCTTACAAGAAATTTAAAGAAAGAAATTTGGAGCTGTTTTTGAGAAAATGTTCGTGGCGCTTCATGTAAAGTACCCCAAAAATTAATGAAAGTTTCTCAAAATCGCAAAGCTTCGACTCAGGACAGATCGACAGTGATTTATTCAGTTTGAAAAAAAATCGTGAAATGAGCTTCACGTCATATTAAACAGTGAAATTAGCACTATTTATTGAAAAAAAAAATTGGAGCATTTCTGGAGAAAATGGCGTTTGATCGTTTCTGAAAATGCGGAATTTTTAGTTTATTTTCATTGAACCGTTGAGTTTTAGAGAAACTTTATTTCACATTATTTCCATGTACTCACAAATATAATAGTGAAGAAATCGCATCTAATGTAAATATTACCGACGTGAGAAACAAGTAAAAAATAATAATTTTCGTAATTTTTTAAAAAGCTAAATATGGCGGTTTTGTCATCTTACAGAGTTTGTTTGTCACTATCCCTACCAAAAATTTAAAGAAAAAGTTTGGAGCCGTTTTTGAGAAAATGTTTTACTTATTTTTTTTTAATTGCGAATATTGCAGGCACTATTGTACGAAAACTACTAAAATGTTCAAAACAATTAACATGACATTTGTGAAAGAACTATTTTTGGACAAAAAATTTCATTTGACGGAAAAATCTGTTTTCAATTTTATAGTTGTAGGAAAATGCCGAAAAAAATCACTTTTGCAATTTTCGAAAATTCTGAGTTAATCATGAAAATCGGACCTAGGCCACCTTTATATTTTACTCTATTCTGACACGAAATTAAAAGAAAAAAATTGGAGCAGTTTTTTAAAATGTCCGGGGGGCTTCATGTAATGTACTCATAAAAATTAATGAATGTTTCTCAAAATGGCAGAGCTTCGACACGGGTATATTCAGTTTCGAAAAAATCGCACCCATGGTTTAGGCGCTAGTGTTGTTCACATACACCAGACAGACGGACGGACGTTTTGGAAGGGGAAAAAAAAAGTTTTTCGGAATCAGGGGACCTGAAAACGTGTATTTCCGTTGAAATCTCGAAATCGATTTTCCGCAGCATTACATAACTTGTTCTATACTACTTATATTACTCCGTATGAACGTATGCATACGAGAAAGTAAAAATTGTCTACATTTCACGCAAAATTACGCGAAAAGTACTCAAATTTTCGAGAAATTATACATAGCCTTATTTCAAAATCTATCTTTAAAGACTAGATTTCATCAAGGATAAAAATCTTAATCTTCATAATTCCAACTGTAGGAAGACTGCGCAAAATGTTTGAATTTTCGAAAAATCAAGGTTTTCAACAACGTTAATATTCCTAATTAAATGAATAGTATTTTATACCTTAATGCTACTCATTTGTTGTCACAAATGCTTTAAATAATTTCTGAAGTTTCTCAAAAACTCAAATGCTTTTAAGCATAAATATTTATTATTTTATATTACCTATGAACAGGAAACTACTGGGAGAAGTGCTTGTAGGCTAGTGGTATTCAATATTTCCTAATTTGATAGCCGGAGTTCCGCCACCATCAAGGATACTTTTCATCATAGAAAAACAACTTCCACTTATAAATAAGGTACAATTCAATTTATCAGTAAAACCCCTTAAATTGAAAAAAAAAAAAAAAAAAAAAAGTAAGTTCAAATCCCCTTGTGCATTTTTTAAAAGAGTTTTTTATGAGAATTAGTATGATACAAGTTGCAACATTATTTTACAAAGGCAGAAATAATATAGAAAGTACTATTCTGTTGCAGCACCATTCATTTTAAATTCCATTCCATGAAATTGTGCTTCCACATTCAGTGTTGAAGCAATACCTTCTCGATAGAACAGCAGAGCTCAAGAAGTTTGCTGACATCAGTACGTAGGGGCCGAAACGGGCCTGAGCCAGTTCAGGATCAGACTCCTTATTCGATTATATATTATCAGCATGTTATTTGATTTATATCATTGCCTGGCTGAAGCCTAGATGTGAAACTAAGTGTGATCCTGGTAAAGCATATTATTTGTAAACAATAATGATATTGTTAGGCTAAAAAAGCACATTGTGGTTCATAAGTGCTTTGTTCCATTTTGCAATAGTGCTTACAGCATCAAAAAAGGACCTGAGGATGCTGCACATGTATTCATTCTCTCATGAGATCCTGAATTGACAAAGAGTGCTATTTTACAAAAGGATTATGTAGCAACTGGAAACTCAAAGGTAAGTTTGAGTATTTTTGTTTTTAACATTATGTCCAGAAAATTGTGATATTTAAACTGCTTACATAAACCTACTTCATAATTTTGCAGGCATTATGATTCTAGGTCTTTGTTTCTTACAATATTTCTTTCGAGGCCTGTCACAAACATTTCAAATAATGTGACATCCTCTGAGAAGTTAGTGCCGTGGACAAAAAAAAACAGAGAAATTAGTGAGTGCACCATTATCCAGATCCCAATTGGATTCTGAAGCGGTATCTTGTAATTTTCCTGGGTGTCTGAAATATTGTTAATCTATTTAGTTATTTATTTATTTTATGTCAAAAACAGTTAAAAACTGAGTGTGACATGATATGGGAAAGTGAATTCTGTGCACGTTTTCAAATTTCTGAGATCCCTACATTAAGCCACATGCACACACACACACATGCTCTGATGTAATGAAATCTATTTTCAAGGATAAATCAGCAATAAATTTGGGCTCTTATCCCTCATCATGTTTTTCGTCAAGGAATTCCTGCTGCGACAACATAGAAACGATAATTTGATTGACTATATTTCCCACTGAATTCTAGAAGACGTGCACAGATAATGAAGTTACATTTAGGTCCAGAAGCAAAACAAGGGGCCATCTTAGCATATGCTCAATGGATCAGGGAAACTGGATGAAAAAGCTGATCGAGATGGGGATCATCGACCCGGAAAATCAAAGGAAAATGTTCCAAGAAGAAAAGGAAAGAATCAGATGTGTGGCAATGTGTTATTAAAGAAAGTTTGCTGACTCATTTATCTTATTTAGAAAATATTTTTCTTGAATCTCTTGATGAACTAAATAGAAAGATGAATCAAATTATGTTGACTAATGCACAGCACTTATAAAAAAGAATCATCAGTAATTTTTGTGTTCTTGGATGTGTCTATTCAACTACACCCTTTCCTCAACTTTTTTGTGAATAGTTCTTAACAAAAGAAACAAATAAAATAAATATGGTTTACCTTGTGAAATATTTTCATTATGCCACTCGTTTCCTAAATGTTGTAAACTAGAATATAAATTTGAAATTATCTTGATAAGTGTGTGATATCAAGAAGACACACTTGCCCAGAGGCTTAACTTGCATCAGGTTTATGAGATACAAATAATTACTCAACACTGTGTTAGGGCTTTAAATTATTGTAAAAAACAAGTGAATTTACAATTCAAACATTTTTTTCTCATATAAGACCTCACTGGTAATCCATAAAAACTTATGAGGTACCGATAATGAATGATACTTAACTTTTACTTTGATTGTGTCATATTTTGCAGTTAATCTATGGCATACACTTTAAAGAAGGCATTTATTTAAACCATAGCAAATGATTTCAAGTTGCAGAGTATGTGTGCTGAAATGTGGGACTCCAGTCACACTCAGCAGGCCCCTAGCTGATGACGTCGCCGCAGAGTTGCAAGACCTGGTATCTAGGTGGTAATGGTTGAAGTGCCTAAATATATTTCAACCAACTACTCACTGTATGTCGTTCATAAATGTACAGGGGGCTTTTGAATTTTGACAATTTGCATTTTCATTATCAGTTATTTTGATGCAGCTGAATACACTGACAGTTTGATACAATTTCATGACAAAAGTAAACAAAAAATTGTTGTTGTTTTTTTCTAATAAAATTGCTAGGATGCAAATATAGGAATTATATTTACAATTATAATACAAAAATAGAAATACATGAAAAAACAATTCATCTTATATTCTTAATTAACTTTCCAGACTTCCTCAAATTCATGAACATATTTTCTGTAAAATTTGTTTCAGTCTTCTTGAATCAAACCACCTAGAGTACACTAGTTGAAAACACTTCTTAAGTTCAACAATAAATAATAACTGGGTATCTTTTCTCTCAAATACTAAATACATCACACAACTCACCTCAACACAGTACAATTAATTTGTCCACGATACAAATATTTTTTCTCTGTTTCAATGTAATATTACTATTTACAATTCAATGCCAAATCACAGAAAAAGTGAAATTTTTCCAAAATACATAATATAGAGGGAATTATTTTCAAAATAAGTATCATTTACCTGAAATAGCTGAAGATACAGATGCATTTGTACATAAATCACACTGGAACATTTGTACATAAAACAAACGGAACATACATCAAAAGGTTTTCCTGTAACTCTTAAGACTCTCACTTCTAAGTTCTGGACAGTAAATTATTACGAAGGTGGATCTACTCCAAATTGATCAATCATCAGAAGTTATGACCACTATTCACAACAAAAGAGTACCCAATAATTTCTCTCACTGTGCTTCTAAATGTGCTATGAAACAATTACCAAAGAATTTGGACAATGCTCTTTTTCCATTTATTTAAGAAAAGTTTTGAATACGTAATGGTCAATGTCACATCTTGAAGAAAGTCATTACCTTGCTTGAAGACTGGAGGCAGAATTTTTCAACAAGGCATGAAGCTGATCTTTTCACCTCACAACATAGAGAATATCAGAAGAAATGTTTCTATGGCATTTCATGGTGCAAATGCAGATTATGAGTTACAGTGAACTATATAATTTAAAATACAATTATACTGTTTCATAAAGCAATCATCTTTTTATCCCCAAAAATTCAGAGTAAAAACGATTAGTAAGAGATAAAATATATAGACTCCCAAATTTCAACAAAATCACTACACACTGTGTTCACAGCAGAAATCATTCATTACAAAAGCATATTCTCTCTCAGAACTATATTGGTTTAGAGTCCAACAGTTATGATTAGAAGCTTTCACTGATTAGTAATTTTTTAACAATACAATTTTCATGTAATGTACTAAAAAAAATTACTTGCTTATGTCTTAACAGATAAGAAATATCACTATGTTGCGAGTAAATGGCATTTCCTTGCAGACACCAAATTACGATGTTACATTTTTCTAGCTCAAATCTTTCTTCAATCCAATAGCAGATGTGCAATCTCATAGGGAAAAGAGTTTTCAAATCCTATTTTGGGTTTAAATATGGTATTTTGCACCTTTTCTCTTTTAAAAATTTTAATTGTTTCTCTCCTTATACCCAGAATATCATATCTGTCCTCAACAATTTGCTAACGCAGCATAATGTTGCAAGGGAGAACTATTTCTCAACAAAGCATCTCTGCAACAAATCTGACTGATAAGGGTATCACAGCTAATAATAGCAGCTCTTATATGAATAAAGAAATGACTGGATAACATGTGAAGCACCACCTGGTTGGTATGCACAAATTTCCAATTCCTGCTCTTTATTAACAGGAAAAGTGCCTTGCAATTTGATGGCATAAAAATTATAGCATAGAAATTAATATTATGCAGTAATTCAACGAACTTTCTCCAAACAATTCACACATGTGTACAGAACAAACAACTTTTTGGACAAAAACAAACAAACTGGCAAGTAATTGGAATAAAAAATTCCTGTACTTTTTTTCTATTGCCAGTTAAGAAGTAGAACTATTAAACCAAGCTGAACAACATCAACATTATATTCATACAACACAGATGAAGGCATAAAAGTACTACTGCTTGCATGTCCACATGTGAAAGGATAATTGAAATGCTTTAAAGTGATTAAATTCAATTACATAAATACAAATGATAATACAATTCACAATGCTACAGATATTTTTAAAGGCAAGTATACACCTTTTAGTGATCATTTTAAAACATTTCAGTCAAAATTATTTTAAATATTCCATGAAATGCAAATGAATATTCTAAGTTGTCATATTATCTGGAAATGAATTAATACCGGTGAAAATGTAAAGATTAGTATCTGTTCACCTGTCTGCATTGACCTCATGTTTCATGCCATTTTTAACAGCAGCTATCGTAGTTTTGTATGTTCAGGGTTTGTATCTTTCAGCTCCATTGCGAGCCAATCTATCAGCCATTTCATTCCCATGTATTCCACGATGGCCTCGAACATGTTCCTAAAAACAAGAATAAGTATTTACTTTTTTTTTTTTTTTCCGAGACTCTAAAGAAAAGAATAAGAATTACATAGAGAATAATCTAATCCTAGATTGGACATAATAAAATAATTTAACAAACAATTACAATCATAGATCCAGGTCATCTCAATGACCTTAATTTAATTTATAAAATGAATACAAAATATGACAGTAAGTTAAGCTAGTTCAGGGAAACGAGAGGAAACGTGTCATTTCAATGCTTTACACTGCCTTATTACAGTAATATTTTATAATAAAGTAATATTTCATTTAAATCTAAATAATATATTAATAATGGAACATTATTACAATACAATACAGGGGATTAGTGTTTCAAAGTTAGTTTGCGGGACATGAGACGTGCAAAGAAATCGTAGTAGATCGCAATGTTACTGAAAGAAGAAATGAATAAATTCTGTGGTGTAGCTTTGAGATCTTGTGGTAATTCATTATAGATATAGATATAATATCCACAACAATAATATTGTTAATTAGTCAGATGTGATAGAAACGGAACATTAATTTGCTGTGTGTAAGAAAAAGAAAGGTTGGAGTGGCACCCGAAGATACAAGTGTTCTAGTGTACAGAACCACGGTGGCCAAGCTTGGTGAAGAACTTTGAGAGGAAAGTAACATGTATTTAAGAAATGATAAGCAAATTTCATATTAAATGTACAAAGTCAAGATTGTTATTGGATGTTAAGTTTATTAGTAAATCAATTGATTAAAGAATGAATTAAAAATGGCCATGGTAAAAAGATTCTAAATTTTAAAAATAAAACTGATCCGAATGTGTGAGCGAATGAGAAAATTTGTCAAAATGCATATGAATGTAAGAATTGAGTTGTTTATATAATTGTTTGTTATGGATTCAAAGTCAATATAAAATTGATTATGAATTTAAAGTCCAGGTGAGGAAAGATTCAAAATTAAATAACAAAAGATAATTTTGCACTACTGTAATAATCCAATTTGATGAGCTTTTATTTCAAAATGTTTATGATCCATGAGATCTAGACACCAATATTAATTTTCCTTCTCAAATGAGCAGTGGATTTTCAGGCCCACAATTTCAGTGTAAGTAGCGTAAAGAAGCCCTGAGAACATGTAAGAATAGTGAACCAGACATAGTGAGTATTGTTGGATACATAATTAAAAACTGAGTTAGCCAAAATAATAATTATCTGAATAGGTATAGTTTTGTTCAATGTATATAATTGTTAATCAATTTTAAAAGTGATATTTCAATATAGCACATATTCTGCTGGACTGATAATCTACCGACATCAAAGATATATTTTATAAGGTTTCTTGTGCTTGGAATCTACTTTTGGAATTAATAGAGAAACCTTGGAAAAAGTTACAATTTCACCAATGATAATTCAGAAATTTGTATTGTTCATCCTTCCAAGTTTTAAAGACATTCCAAATATTCCTAGGACCTCAGGTAAAGGCAATGGTAAAGTTAAAGCCAGGAGGCAGGCAGACAGACGATGGTGGTTTTGCAATGAAAGAAAAAAAATATTAATGATACTACTTGTTATCCAACATACAATGATTACAAAGACAATGATCCTGATGAGTTGAATTCAGAGAAACTCAAGCAAGGATGACCCCAGTGGAATAAGCTGTCTGGACAAACTCTTTGTTAAAAGTCGACTTAAAAGAGCCTAGCAGGCTACTTTAATAGTTTTAAGTGACATTTCAATAGAGTTCTGTCTCTGAGCACAATGACTTTCAAAATTTGTATCTTGCAAATCCATTCCATCTAGTTCAAATAAATTAGGTTCTATTCAACTACTTACCCATTTCACATCAATATTCTTCATAGCTTCAAGTAGCAGAATAAGGTCTTCTTTGTTTTTAACATCAGCTCCTGAAGCAACTTTCCAGTTATTTTTTACCCACTTCTTTACCCATTTTGTAATACAATTTATTGTAAACTCTGAATCTGTATGAACAAGAATCTTCTTCACCCCTGTTAAAAAAAATATATTGTGCAAAAGAAACAGCATTCTTGAGTAGTGATTCCACAATTTCACAAATAACAAAACGAAAGAGAGAGAGAAAAAGGGAGACACAAAGAGAGAGAAAAAGGGAGACACAAAGAGAGAGAAAGGGAGAAAAGAGATAGAAAGAGACAGAAGAGAGAGAAAGAAAGAGAGGAGAGAAAAGAGATAGAGAAGAAGATATTCTTCTGACATCAATTTATTTTTAACATGACATTCTTCGGTATTTCCTAGATCCTCACTTTCTAATGTTATTGTACTATCTTATGTAGTAAATTCTCTTTTCAAAACTCTCTATTTATTTATAGGATATTCTCAGAACTATGCACTTTACTGGTTTATAAGAGAAAATAGTCAAACCCCAATGCAATAGAAAGAAATTCTATCTGGTTTTCCATATATATAAATGCTACTCTTGTGAAGTTAGAGAGTACATTACAAAAGAAAGAAGAAATAAATTGATTGGAAAATAGTTAAGTGTCCAGAAGTAGTCAATTAAAAAGTGGCAAAAAGGCAAACGACTTCCTTTGTTTGCACATGATTGATACTGTCCATTCTCAAAGAGAAGTAACCAGCTATTTTGACTGAAGGAAGTTAAGAAAGAATCCAAAATACTGGGAGGAAAAAATGCTCTCCATTGTTGCAGAATCTACTCTAGTGTTGAGGTGTCTTGTAATTTGAAAGCAAATTTCCTTTTGATAAATAACACAGTAACAAAACTACTCCATTTGTATATCATAGTTCAAAACAGTTTATATAACTTTTCCTTAAAAAGTGATTTCAAGGATGAATGATTTATTTTGATGAGTATTGTCAGAGTCTCCTTCCTATTGTATTCCACGGTGTACATGAATTTCAAGAAAGTAAAAATCTTGACATTTCTGTGACAAGACTTAATATTTTTCCTGATACATTTTTAATGCAAGTGAAAAATTCATTTCAACAAACTTGTGTTAAATGCATTTAAATTTGGAATGTACAGTGTGTTTATCTATACTAATATATAAAGACAGAAGTGCGTTGTCTTCCAACGCGGTAATCTCTGAATCTACTGAACCAATGCCGATGAAACTTTTGTGCTAAATTCCTTGAAAGGTCTGGAGTGCTATAGGCTATGATTTACTACCATAAACCGTAGTATATTTACAAAATAATTACTCTTCTCAACATTTTTGGCATAGCTTTACATCACAGATTCAAGAGCGCATCAATGTCAATAGTTTAGCTGTGCACCACCAGAGGATGACGTCTGAGATCTACTACTGGTTTCATCAATGTCCAGAATTATTACGAGATTCATTGGACTTGGAATAAGGTTATGTAATGTCCCTGTATGAACGGTGGTGATTTGTTAGTTCTGAACATTGGTGGAATATTTGGAAGAAATCGGTAACTAAAGTGGTAAAGATGACAAGGTACATGCATTATCCTTAATTTGTGGTATATACAAAGTGGCTATAAAACATTGGAGTTTGAATTTGTACAGAAATGAGGTAGGTTGAGACAGTGCAATATACAATAATATATAGTACAGAATATACAGTAATCTACAATGTATTATATATAGATATCGTATACATTCTAAATAACCTCTTCTTTTACAGAAATTTGTAAACATTGAATTTCTTGAAACTATGCGAGTGTCAAGTTGTCAAAACAGATTAAACAAGTGCGAATAGATGGGCAGTCTATAAATGTTTTGAAACGACTATTAAGAGAAGTGCGACTTGCTGAAGTACTCACTCGCACTATTGAAAATAATACTGCAAGGAGAGATGCAAATGTAAATAATTCTCTACGTAGTAGGGTTGCTTTTCAATAGCACTCACAATTTGACTATTTACACAGTTCTCATGTTCAAATTGGTAAAATGTAAAATGTTTGTATGTTTTGGTTTCATCCAGTTGATTTTTTCTTCATTATGTGCAGAAGATTAGTGTAGTAGTACTATGTAATTAAGCAATGATCACTTACATATTGAGAATAATCTGTGCTATTATTTTACATTGCAATTGCTCCCAACGCATGAATTGGTTTCTGTTATTCACATTTCAAGATCCTTAATATATAGCACTTCAGATCAAATAATGAAGCTAATATGGTTTTGTCAGAAGATTGTCAATTTAGTGTGTACCCATTATGTACATGTTGATGGATCAGTATTGTTCTCATGCTTCAATGTTGTGATTAATTGATTTACATAAAAAAATAAGTTTTATTCTACACGTAGTTTAAACTTATATATATTTTTCGTCTTCAAAATAATTATAAATACTGGCAATTACGTTCAATATTGATACTTTCATTTACTTTTATGATTATGATTCGTCAATTACTTTTTTACATATACATTCATATTCCATATCTATCTTCTAGCGTCTCCGTGCGAGAACTCTGGCATGTTAAACTTCGCTTAAAACAGCCAGTCCCTTCAAGGTCACGATTTGACAGATCAATTTCAAATATTTGTTTATGAATACAAGAGAAGACAAAATATAAAAGAGTAAGTTTTACAATGTGACAATTTATTGATAGTATTGGAAGTAATATGTGAAACTCCACAAAAAAACAACACAAAATATACGTGAGTCTACAAGTATTTTATTCTGTAGTTTAGAATTGTTTATTGTTTTTAGTTATAAAGTGAAGAAAGTTTAGGAGATGGAAGCCCAAATAAGAAAAATATAATTTTTTGTGAAAAAGTGAGCGAGGAATACCGGAAATTTCCCAATGAGGGTGAAGAGAAGACAGGGTTATCGAAGCGTGGCCGTGCAGAGCATGGCAGGGTGGAGCAGGGGGGAGAAGGGATACAACATAAGAAGATAGTAGGCCCCACCACAGGATATGAAAAAATGGAATTCCTCTCCCTGACTAATAATTTACTATAAACCCGAGCAACGCCGGGTACACCAGCTAGTAAAGTATAAAAATGATGAATTTTTAACAGAATTAACGCAGGAAGAGAATGGCATGCAGTGCTTAGCCCTCACTGTAGTGATCAAATGCAAACCCCCCATAAAAATTAGTACAATTGATTTTATATTGGAACTGTATTGTTTGTTAGTGTTTGTTATTTGTTAATTTTAAAATTAACAATATATTTTCAAAAATAGTTTTTCAGAGAAAATAAATACTTTATTTCAATTTCAGGTAAATGAATTTTCACTAATTGTAAACTGAACTATGAAGCTGTAAAATTCAAATGTAAAGTATTTTTTTCTATTGGGAAGTGGAGTCAAAGCATTGTAAGAATATTGTGGAACACCAATAAAATGTATTTAAAGCTCAGACCAAAATCTAATGAACTATTGATATCACACCAGTGTGTGATTCACACTGATGAAAATTTTTCGCTTCATGATTTTATTATAAATTTATCTTTTGTCCATTCCTTAGACCATAAAAAAAAGTGTGACATGAATTCTGTTTTCTAATAAAAATCATAAACTACTATAATTGCTCATCTTCATTTAGCTATTAATACATTTGAAGTTCTAATTTTAAATTATATTTAAAAATAATTTTTTAAATGACTTAATTATTATTAAATTATATTTAAAATTGTTAATTGAAAAATGTCAACTTCCGTAATCCACATTTCGGTTAATGTTTTTATAACAATAAACATTGCTAATATATTTTACATATTCATTTTTTAGAACAGAAGAGATAAGATTCTTTATCAAGCTTTTACTTATTTAGCTTATTACTTCTGTGCCTGTAACAACAGGAATTTTTCTTACACTTTTTGTGCACTAAAAGATAAAATATAACCAATTTTAAGCAGGAGTTCAAAAATTTTACACTTAAAAGTTCAGAAATAAAAATATGAGAAAACAGAAGTAATAAGACACCTCTTTATCAGTATATCAGAAATGTTCATTTTTAACCAATCTCATCTGTTGTCAATTACCTGCTCTCTTCGCAACTTCTAAAGCCTGAACTGCAGCTTGAATCTCAGCAGTGTTGTTTGTTGCACGACCATGAACAGGCTCAGAAATATTTCTAAAACATATATTCTCTTCTTGGTATAACAAAACTACACAATATTATGAAAAGAAAAATTATTTTCTCATGGCACACTTGAAGAATAGAAGATGAAGGCCTAGGAATACAAAATGTTTTCAAGTGTAACCTAAGAAATCAACTTAACAAAATGGTACAAAATCTATATTTTAAATTTTATTTCTTAGATAATGTACTTTATGTTTAATTGAAAACTAATATAACTTCAGTAAAATTAAATAACTTGTAGCTAGCATTTCAAAGTAAATGTACTTTCAGTGTTAATTCAGCATTTTGACAGTAACAGGTGCTATAAGCACCTGCCAAGCTAAAGCCAAGACACACATACAAATAGATGCACAACATCTGTTAATTTTAATGGCTGCAATAATATGGTTGTGAAATGCTGCACATGTTAACATTAATATTATAAAAAAGATTGTTCACACCACATCATTATTAATTTCAAAACCAACCTCCAAATATTAAAACTGTGTGAAGTAAATTATGTTTACTTAGTAACTGGACTTTAGAGTAGTGATTAATTATGCAAAACTGTGTGTCAAGAGAATAGACAGCACAGTTGGTTAAATTGGCTTCCTAAAGTAATAATCAGTTTAGACTTACTCTATCCAAAGCAGTGACTGATGTATTTGTTACCAAGTAATAACATTGTATAGAGCAACTTAACATATTTAAAGTACAGAAACAAAGCAGTTATATTAACCTTCTTGTTCTCATTAAATTACTGCACACAAAGTTAATATTTATTGTCTTGCAACATTTTTCCTAATCCTGATGCACATTATCTTATTAAACGACCCAGAATGCAGTTTTAAATACCAGAGCTCAGAGACATTGCTGTCACTTAGCAAATTCCAACTTTTTGCCATCCTTCTCAAAATAATATCAATGTTCAAGGGAGCCATTATATTATACCTTACTTGTTCTCATTTTTACTCTTAACAAACAAAGATTATAGGGAAAACAGTATGTGTTAAAATAACTTAATAGTTCATTAACAATTTTTTTTACTTTCTAACGCTATTTGTTTGTTTATTTATTAGCCAATGCTATTAATTACTATTTCCTATGAGATTACTCATGATATATCTTGCAGAACCTGTTGCCAAATGTAGGAAAGAACTGTCACTTTTAATTCTCAAGAATAACCTTCGAACAACTTGTAGTACCTGCACATCACAACTCTGAGAAATGTGGAACACAAATGCTACTTACAATGGATGACCATCTCCAAACCAAACTCCAATTCCAGCCTTTGCCCCACATCGTCCATTTTTCTCACAGGCTCCGTCAGTGTACACAATGACATAGCCATCTTCATTAACACGAAAATCATGGTCAAACCCATCAACTTCATCATCAGAGTTCAGTTCAATTTTGGGTATTTTTTTTGGAGGAACAGGGACAACTTCTATCTCATCCTCGGGTGGAGTAGTGCTGAGAGATCTGTAACAAACAGTTTTAATACTTATCCAACCTTCTAATAGCCACTTATAAGAACAAAAACTAGTTCTTACCGGCTTCCAATTGGCTGAGGAACATTAAAAGATTCAAATAAAGATCTCTTTATACTTGATACACTAGCACTTGATATTCCAACATTCTGATTTCCAGTTGAAATCTGACAAGAAATTTCTTCAACTTTATTTTCTAAATTATTAAGTTTCAATAACATAAGATCTAAAGTGCTTTTAATTTCACTGTACTGGGTGACAAATGTCTCTAAAACTGCTTTAATTTCAGACACTCCAGTGCCATTCATGGAACTTGCATTTTTTGCATTTCTCTGTGTGTCTTCCATATGAAATGGATCCTCTTCAGCCAAACTTTTCAAGGCTGATACAGTTAGAGGTGACAGTTCATTTTGAACTTCAGATCCTCCTGCCTGTGTTCTGGAAACATTACGGATATTGGTTCTGCTCACTCTCTGAGATAGAGCCATAGATTTGGAAGCCACTGGCTGAGAGGCTGACATGTTAATTTGCAGTTGGGTTGGTTGAACACTAGAAGACTGTTGAGAACATGTATTTAGTAAAGCACGCACTGCTGTCGTTGAAACATTATCACGAATAAATTTTGAAGGTGATTTGTACGGGGAGTATTTCTCTTTACATTCTTGAATGAAGGCAACAGCTTCTTTATGAGTTTTGAATTTCTTATATTTGGCGTTTGAGAGATTATCCACTTGTTTCAGGCACTCTGCCCTATTTAAACAAAAACACAAAAATCAAAACAACAAAAGAGGGAATTCCTTATTACTTACAAATATTTAAGTACAATGTTCTAACAGTACATCAAACTTGGATTCTCACCATGTCGTATAAACCCCCACCTGCCTTCCTCTACCGACAGCATAGAACCATTGCGTCGATTGCGACTGCGACATTCTAGGGGAAACAGTGGCAGAAGAAAACACTAATGTAACAACTGACACACAAATACGTAAACTTTCGTTTATAATGGATTGCATTAAAACAAGCCTTTAAATGTACACTTAACATTGTTTCCTCGAAAACAAAGAAAAAGTACGCACACTACTGTCAATAACGATTATTGAACTTCAAAGTCCATTTCACAGCATTTGAGAATGATTTCCACTAGGGGGTCTGCCAATAAAAACAAAAAGAAAAAATATACAATCCTGACAACATCGCTCTCTGTTTCCAAACATCGTAACCTTGCATCACGATATCTCCTTCCATCATGGTTATGACATTGGGGAACAGAGCGCGTTGTTGTCCGGATTGTATGATATTAAAACCTCATGGTCAGACCTGAACATGACGTTCATGTTGAACAGAATGGGGCTTATTGGCAGAGGCGGGATTTCAGATCAATGGGGAGGGTGGGATGCAAAGGATCCCCCCGAATAGGGACTTTTCCCAAATTGAAGAAACCCCTGCCACTCGGGCCTGTATCGCAGCTCTGCGATTTCGAAAAACGTTCATTCATTTTTGGGATACTTTACATGAAGCCCCCCGCCACATTTTTCAAATTTTCTCAAAGAGACTCCAACATTTTTCATTAAATTTATTGTAACAATAGAGTAAAATACACTAATAAAGGTGGCATTGGTCCACTTTTTACTCTTTAACTCTGAATTTTCGATAATTGCGGATTTGTGCCGATAGCTTTGGTTGTGGCCTATAAATGCTAATGAGGGTCACAGCTTAGGGTTCCAGCTTTGACATCGAAGCAATGGTGAAACCATTGATACTCTCTGGGTGAAACTTGGCTATAACCGGCTTAGGTGGCTCAGGGCATCAATTGATGTCACTGCAGGGCCTCCGTCCGGGAGATCCTAGGCTTTGAGTCCCGATGTTGCCAGGACTTTTGACACTAGCTAGATAGACACTAGCTAGGTTGAGTTCAGCCGCTGGCGGAGGATAATTCTAGCGGCAGGCTGCTTTAGTTTGTCGTGGTTTCTCCGATAGTGTAAGAGACCAATACCCTAACAAACGGTCAACGCCAGCGCGCGACCTTTCTTTCCTCTTCCTTATCCTATCCTCATTCCTTCCTTACGCACTCTTACACTCACATGCGCTACACTACCACACATGTCGGGAGCTCAGAGTTTGTACCCGGCGCGGCAGTGTCCGGCAGAGGTATTCGTGGTTGGGGAAAACCTCACTAGCCGACGTGTAAGTCAGCGCCGAAGCTCGCCATCCAGAGGGGGAAGCTGCTCCTGCGATAAAAAAAGCTGAACTAATGGCCTTAGCAGTTGACGCGCCTGGAAACTTCAATCAATCAATCAACAGGGCTAACACGAAGGAGTTTGTCATCATTATGGGAGGTGCTAATGATGTTTCCTGCAATGGTACAACAAAAGCAACATCAACTCAGAAGAAAACCGTGACAGGACTCATAGGCACGATCTCACTAACTGATCTATCATTATTAAGGATGTCTAAATGCAAACAAAATGAATCATAGAATTTGTACTAAAATTAGGAATGTAAGCATGGTAGATATGAACAATTGTGGACGAGTGCTGCACACCATGGCCAATATGTTACTCTTAAAAGCAAAAATCATTAAGTGAAACTTTAAGTAGAATTATTGCTGTTTCCTAAATGTATTTAATGAATCAACTATATCCTTGTTTATCTAAATGAACAGTTAAATCAGTAGGGGCCAGGCAATCAACTAGTAGTGAAAGTTGGCATAATGACAAAGCAAATAGGTACGATATTAGTATGAAAGATGCAAATGATTTTTGTACTTTGCAATATCCATTATGATGACAATTTAAAATACCTTCTAATAGTGAGGTTAGATCTATAAATCGCAACTCACGCCCTTGCTTGAGTGTTAATTGACTGATTGACCTTTAGAGGGTGCTTCAAGTGCCATGATCAATGATGCACATGTTAAAATAATGCAAAAATCTTAAATAGATTTGTTGATAAAAACGCTGCTTATGCAACCAACATACAGAATAAAGGAGTACAAATTTAAAATCAAAGCCGCGTAAGATAATAATAATAACAATAATAATAACAACAACAATAATAATAATAATAATAATAATAATAATAATAATAATAATAATAATAATAATAATAATAATAATAATAATAATAATAATAATAATAAACACCTTCTAACTGGCTGTACGGAGGTCAAGTAACATCTAAGGCCAAAAAAGATAAGACATAGTGTTGCCCTTGCCTCTCATATCATATCGTATAGTTCTCTTTCCCGCAGAAAAGAAGAGGTTTGGGTGCGGACTCGTCGTTGCCGAGCACTCCCGAAGAGTTGTACAGACGATGGCGTCGCAATGTAGTTGGTAGCTCAGTGCATCAACTGATGTCACTGCAGCGTCTCTGACCGGGAGGTCCTAGGTTCCCACTCCCCACGGCGGCAGGATTTTCGACACTAGCTTTTTAGCTAGGTCGAATTCAGTCGCTGTCTGGAGGAGAATCCTAGCGGCCGGCTGCTCTGATCGGTAGTTTTCCGTGGTTTCTCCGATCAACACCAGGCGAATGCCGGAGCAGTACCCTACCAAACGGGCCACGGACCGCGCGCGATCTGTCCTTCCTCTTCCTATCCTCTCCCCTTACACACACACTTATTAGTGTATACACTAACACGCACTACACTACCACATATTCTGGGAGACCGGTCGGGAGCTTAGAGCTTGTCCTAATAGCAGGGGCGCTGCCCCGCTGGTGGGAGAGTCCTGGTTAGGGGCAACCCCACTTGCCGACGGTAGGTCGGCGCCGGATCTCGCCATCCAGCGGGGGAAGATCACCGCCATCTCGGGGAAACATGCACTACACTAACGGGACTAATGACGGGACAAAGCAGTTGACGCGCCCGGAAACACGAAAAATCAATCAATGAATCAAAGCGTCGCAATGAATTTTCCATAGTGTAGGACGTGTTCCGTCGAGAGGTCGGAAAGGGGCTGTCCACTACGGATGAAAACAAGTGAAAAGTGGCAATGACTAATACGAGACGAGTTAAAATTACTTCCTCACGCCTTGCAGCACGGGATGAACACTGAAAATTTACAGAATCTTTTTTCATTTACTTTAGTCGCATCGACAAATGAGGCCATTAGCGATTACAGAATATTTAATCGCCCTTACTTAAAAAAAACAAAACATTGTGCCACTTTTTACCATGCACTGAATATAAGGCGTTTCAAAAATGCTTTTAAATCTGAAGAGACGTAAGGAATGCCAATAAGCGACTTTTGAGTAGCTGATTTCGCAGCCTGGTCATCTAGATCATTCAACAATAGCGACATAGGCTGAAGGCCTATGTAATGAGTGACAGGACGAAACGCTGATTGTTGCTAATTACTCTCAGGACCCTTTTGAGTATTATACTGGACCAGAACGAATGTTCGGCCAGAATGAATACAAAGGTCAAGGTCGCGTCCCTGAGATGGAAGTAAAGCAAATCGCATGAAACACTCAATATATAATTGCGGAAGGGTTTCACATGCAAGGGAAAGTGAACATTTAGGTTCTCTAGCAATTCCTTGAAATGAATACCAGGAGGCAGAGATTAGGTAGAGTGCAGAATAACCTGACGAGTTGGATGAAATGTAGCGCTTCTTAGGGTGCAAGCAGAATATCGCGTCTTTTACTCAAAAGTGGTTCGCCAGCAACTGCCCGGAGGCACTCGATGCGACTGGTGCAATTGGTTCCAGAGGTTGAGCGAGTTCCAGCGTGGTGAATAGTATTCAAACGACGAAGTGTAATGAAGGTCGATCCATAAACAACGCTGCCATAGTCCGATACTGTGCGAACGTGTTCTAAACTGCCGCTAAAGATCTACCCATGAAATTGCACTAAATGAGGGGAGGAGGCTGAGAGAAGAAACGCGTCAAGCCTGTCACCTACGGATATAGATGCATGTTGATCTGTTGAAGGTGAGTCCCAGAATCTTGGCGTTATCAGTAAAGGGAAGCTGGGGAAGGTCCGGGTTGTTATAGAGGTGGTAGATTCTACAGAAGTTAATGCAGAACGTCATTGAACAATTACTACCAGTAGACTTGCTCCATTGCTGTAATCTATTAAGGTCACGCTGAAGTTTCCTTTCGATCACGTTTACACTTCTTGACGCGCAGAATACAGCAAAATCGCCCACAAACAGAAATTCTTTATCTGGTGCACGTACAACAGAAGCAATGTATTTAATGGCGATGGCAAATAGAG
Organism: Teleogryllus occipitalis; assembly: GCA_011170035.1. Lineage (NCBI taxonomy): Eukaryota > Metazoa > Arthropoda > Insecta > Orthoptera > Gryllidae > Teleogryllus > Teleogryllus occipitalis. The sequence continues at coordinate 164,223 of BLKR01001245.1, forward strand.
TGACATTTAGGATTGAATCCCGAGGAACACAGTTTTCCAAGGGGGTGACTACTGGATACCATCTCGCACAGGCAAACGTGCACAGATCTGTTGGGAAGAAAGTTTCTGAGGGTCAGGGGGAGCCGTCCCGTAAAACTTCACGAGTATAACGTACGCAATATACCATGCCTCCAGGTGGTGTCATAGGATTTTTATATGCCGAAGATAGCTACCAAATGTCTCGACGCAAAAGAGATCTGAGTTGCTAACGTGACAATGTGATCCAGGTTTGATCTTTCGAAGATATCACCAAACCAGTTTGCACCAAATTCGATTGAAGATTCAGGAGGAATTGCTTACCTTTTTTCTGGCAGATGAGTCAACATCACGTACCTCGTCTGGTCCAGGAAAAGTGTTTTCAAGTGATGTGGCTCGAAGGAGATGAGCTCATGGAAAAAGCGGCATCCACACACGGCCTTTCCTCCACACCACACGAAAAATCAAGGGAACTGTTGTCCATTCTTTTAGTAGAAAGAAAGATGGGGTATGGCAAGATGAGATCGATATCTCATAGTGGGAGGCAAGTTTCTCGGTTATTACATCTGTCCATTCACTAAAATCTTAAGCATTGTAGATAACGGGAGGGTTCCTTTAGTTTTTTCGTATTTTCATCATGAATAAAGGAAGGGTTCCTATAATTTTTCGCATTTTCAAAATGCAAGTTAGAAAAGGCTAAAACCTTGTCCTAAATAGCAATTTTCATTGAAAATGTGGAGTCCTCTTTAAGATGGCGTTAAGCGTTACGTAAATGCGAAATTTGCTCTTTTTCACAGGAATTATTAAGTTTTCGAAAAACTTCATTTGAAGAACATCCACTCACTAATGAAATAATGTATACAAATCCATTAAAATGTGCATATTAACGACGTGATAATGACTCGTATGGCGTACATAACTCTGAGAGGGTTCACACAGAAAAAGTTTTGTCATTAAAAATTCATTCGTTTGTTAATTGGATATTGCTATGACTGATATTTCGGCTCAAACTAAACTTCAGAATATTCTAGACCTTTCTTTAACACATTTGTAAAAAATTGAGGAAATCGTTACAAATATTGTAAAAAAATTTAACAGGTGGTAAACCGGAGAAAATCTTGATGACTTGGAAATTGAGTTGTGATGGAAGAGGCGGCCTTAACACATACAAGCATCATTTCTCGGAGGGAGAGGTAAAAATATAAATATTGAAGGTGCAGCACTACCTGCTACATGCATCTACTCGTGAAAGTCCCAATGACGTGTATGGTGAAAGTTTAATTGTTAAAAATTGTCCATTTATTTTCATAATTTCTTTCCGTTTCCTCAAAAACTAACTGAATTTTCCAGTTGCGACAAAAATATCATATATACGGAAATTTTTCTAGCTAAATATTGTTACAGTCAGAATGGTAATTATACATACTGTAACTTCACTCTCTCCGTAAACGGACATCATAAACTCCACTCTCTATTTTATAAATCAAAACATTAGGCGCGGCGTTGGCCTTCGGCAGCGGGTACCTGCTTGGTCCGGCCCGGCAACCGTCTCCCCCCCCCCCCCGGCCGCCTCGACAGCGCGGGTGAACAGTTCCTCCCTCAAGGACCGCCACGTACCCATGCCACATCGGCGCCGCAAAACATTCAAAAGACAGCCGCCTTGTGTTTTTTTAAGATGAACCCGCCCAGTCCCAGCGCCAGCAGTCAAAAAGTCTCCTCCACTAAAAATCACAAAACTTTCAAAAACGCCGACGCGCAGCCGGCCCTCGCCAGTGGGGTAGCGGGGTGGAACCGGGGGCAGTATTCCTTGCACTTCGCGCGTACGTGATGCTCGTAAATACTCCGTGATTTGTCATGGACACCCGTGCGAATGAGCGACCGTTCGACTCTCTCATAGAATTGGAGGTGCCAGCAATTTGCAACGCACACATGGTGTCGGCCAAGCGGCTCTTTGGCCAAAAAATAATTTCAAAGATTGAGGCCGCAGCTGCACTGCATTCCACCGATCCCCGCATGAGGCCGTGTAGTAACTTTCGCAACAAAAATGCAACGGCAAAATTTCTTTTGTGGCACATGAGCTAGCGCATCATTGGTTCGAGTGCTGCCCCGCCACCGCTCCCGATAGCGGATTTCAAGCAATCAGGGTGAGGACTCAGATCAGAGAGGATCAAAGCCTTCGTTTCGTCGCGTGTGAGGCTCCTAAAACACTCCCAGCTCGAACTTGGCACTTCGCAATTATCACTTCCATTCGAGCTCTTACTGGGACTACTCCGAGATCATACTTCTGACTTGTCTCGAACGTGGCTTCAAAATTCTCACTTGAGACTGAGTTCCGTAGATGAACTTCTACAATAGACTTTGGGCTTCGAAGATGCACTCGCAGTGACATCTCGAACTCACATGTGCGAGTACTGATGTCTCAAAGAAGCACATTTATTGTTTAATTTCGGCACTAACCTTGTGCTTAGAACTCCATCCCTTGAGTTCACCGCAACATGCGCTCCGACCGGCACCTTGACCGCGTTCTCGCCTGATTCGGGAATCTAATTCAGTTCACCGCCGACGCCAGTGGGTCCTATGGTCGTGCGCTGTCGCCCCGAGTCCGGCCTGAGTGAGGGAGGAAGCAACGACAAAGGCGTGCCCACCTCCCATTGCCCAGCAAGGAAGACATCACGTCAATAACAGCAAGACTTTTGTGATTGAGCCATGATCGGGTCCCCGTCAGCTCCTTTTCCCTGCCGCGGTGCGGAAAGACTATAACGAAGGAAGCTGAGAGCGTAGATGCCACCAATACGGCATGTTATTGCAGCAGAAAATTCATTTTTGTTTTTTTTTGGCTTGTGAAAACTTTAACTAGGATAGTAAGCCGCAATAACTATCAGAACTTGTAATAATTCTTGTAAAATCATTCATTCGCATGCTGATCATTTTAATTAAATGTGTTGTGAAATTTATTTGTGTTTTAATGAATATGCAATCACACAAAGAACCCCGGTATGTTACAATACTTCCGTTCATTTTGATTGATGTCGTGTCTGAGCAAGTTTCACTTTTCTGTGCCCTCGAGATTACGAGAATGATTCTTGTCCATCTAGTGAAGCAAAATTTATCACTGTGTGTCGGGACTCGATCCTATGACTTCCCGATCAGAGGCACTGCAGTGAGATTGGTCTAAGAGATGGCTGCATATGATTAAATCTATAATTGAAAAATGGGTGTGGAGATTGTAATTCTCTATGACTGTTTCTTCAATGGCTCCCCTCTGAAAAGTTCAAAAGGAGCCACTTTGAAGTCTCCAACAGTGAAGAAAGGTTGCAGTACTTGAGAAATTACATTTGGAAGATCTTCATCCTATACTCCTTTACTGGGTGGGATGTAAATATTGCAAACTGAGGAGGAGGATGGAAGGTTGACACGTATACACTATTTAGAAACTGGACTGGTCTGATTTCTTAACAAAAGAGGTGGCCATGGACCAACAAGGTGACACCAGTGAGGGCACAGGAATCAGTATCGAAGCTAAAACTGTGAAACCCTCTGAGGGAAAGACTATGCTTATGTGAAATTTTACAACAGAAGGGGAAATAGCTGGATAGAATTAATTGAAGGTCTTCCGAATGGGCATGTAAACCATTTAAATTCCATGAAAGGAGAGCGCCAACACACATATCAAGATTCGCTGTGCTTAGCACAACAAAGTTGGGAGGGGTCTAACCGAAGGTATCAGCGCCAAGGTGGTTTACGGGCAAGCACACACTAACCATTCAACCCCCAGGTCACACATTCCCTTTGATACAGGTTGCCATGCATGGGAGGGCTTCAGAATACTGAGGCCTGAGAGAAAGTAAAAGGAGGGATAAAAGAATGTACATGACATAAGAAAAAAAAAAGCAAGAGGATGAAATACAGAGAAAGGAACACAATAGCCTTCTCTGCATCTCCCAGTCAGGACATAGACTGGCCCACCTCCACAGGGGGTGGTGTCGAAAGAGACTACCTTAACATACAGGATTTGGAAAGCAAACTAGTAGTAATTAATGATTTTGCAAATGTGAACAATTTTGATGTATGTTTGGTGTTACAAAAGTGAAATTTCATTAACTATCCGAGATCATTATCAGCTAGGACAGCTATTATAGAGAACTGCATGAACATAGTGGAGTTGCAATCTATGTAAAAAGAAGTTCATAACTACACTGCCCAAGGAGTATTTGGAATTCCTTTGTACCGATTTTGGTGCTATAGGTATAAGTAATGAATGTTTAAAGCTTGTCATAGTAACACTCTGTAGATCAACAAATGAAGAACCTACTATTTTCCTTGAAAAATGGAAGATCCCTTTGTAAGCCAAAATAGATAAAATTTAATACTGTAATTGGAGGCGATTTTTAAAAAAAATCCATGTCACAGCACCTACCATGACATTTTTGTTTATATTTTATATTTGCACCTAAAACAGCCGAGTTATAATTCAGCACCTGAAACAGCTGAGTGTTAAAGAATAAGATCACAATCACTGAGTGAATAAACCCACCATTAGTCTGCACTAAACCAATCATTTCACACCCATAATACAACGTATTTAGACAAGACAACATTTGACATGTTCACTACCATTTACCATAACATATTCTAATCAGAAAAAAACATCCAAACTCAAATCAGTTTAATATAATTTTAATTTTTTAATATGTACAAATATTTTATCCAGCTTTACAGCCAGAATAGTCTATTCCATATACAAGCTGAACTTATTCTGATAATTATTTTCTTTCTAATAGTGCTGACTGATCAGTACTTAAGTGATTTTAAAATTGTTTTCCAACACTGAAACTTACTTAAAATGGAAAAGAACTTAAAAAAACAAGTTCCACTATAACATTTAGAATGCATATCGAGTTCTAATGTCTTCAAGTTTCTTAGACACCTTGCTGGGATTTCTATCCAAATCTCCAGCAATACTCTTCTGCTTAGCAATGTCAATAGAGTTAAACTGCTCACAAAGATCACCATCTACCACATTCTTCACAGGATAGTAATATGACCTAGAGACAAAAAGACAATCATAAAAACATATTTTATTAATAGTAATTAAATCACAAGTATCATTGAAGGCCTGTAAGAACCTCAAAATCAAAAGAACAGCTTTTATTCTAACAATGTTTTCACCTGTTTGGGCTTCAGGTTTACCATGTCCTATTATAACATCATCCTCTATTGCAGATACATTGAAGTACGAGAACACTAAGATTGTGCATTTGAAGAAGCCACCTAACCATTATAGCCGTTTTAGAAGAGTAATGTGACATCTATAGTTGTTCATGTGGCATAAGGGGCATTCTCAGACCCTAGTCTATCGTATTAATACCTTAATTCATCCAGAATCCATTTACTATAATATAGTAACAATTGAAATAACTAAGATTTTAAAAACAAAGATATGAAAATTTCAGTTCGTGCTGTTAATGTATTTTGCTGTACCTCTGTATTAATCAAATCAAACATTGTGGAGACATTCTATTTAATATTACCATCATCGGATATAGTGAACCAAAAATGTTGGTCCCCAGCAGTCCATTATAACCAAAGTTGACTGTAAATATCGTGAACTTGAAGCTTGATCTTTCACCACAAGAGAAAAATTATGTATGATAGAAGAAGCAGAACAAATTGGTAATGGTGCAGCAGGATGGAAGTATGATGTAGATGAAAGTTGTATTTGTAATTGGCACACGAACAAAACACAACTTGATGAAACTAATGTTAATTTGCTGGCAAATATACAAACTTAGTTATTTTTCTTTTATTGTAGGTGTGGGATTGTGTTTCAACATTAACAATGCAATAAATGAATGGATCTATTTTTTTTTATAAAAGTGAAAGATGGTTGCTTTCTTTTCTCAGATTACTTTCTCTAAAATTAGGATGCGGGTGTTATTCAAGCATAATGACATAAAAACAAAGAAAAATGATGTAAAAAATCTTATCAAAAAGTTCAGGTGAACAACTCCAGCTATTGAATACATTACTGATGTAATAGAGGTTCCTTTTCCATTCGTTCGAGCGAACTCAGCAACTTTTGGTTTGGACTGTTCTTTACCAGGAAATCTCTGTCTTTAGTAACTCCGAAATTGGCCAAACTGGAAATGGCGCAGATATACATCACAAGAATTACATATTCACAACAACTGTCAAAACGATTTCTGAGCGAACAAATAGAATAGGCTACGAGTAATTCTGTGAAAAACATTTGTTGAATCTCATAAATATTATTTGAAGCAAGTACCATTATAAACGACATTAAAATTGATGAAATCAGCAAAAAATGTATTAAAAGTGACGGAAAAAGGTAAAAAAATGACTTATTATTTGAAATGGACAAAAAATGCAAAATAATGACGTATAAAAATGGGTCATTTCCTTTTGTCATAACATGAAATGAATTTCTATACTAAACTGCCTTGTTCTAAAGTGAAAAGGTAAAAGAAACAAATGACATTTCTTTAAAATACGCCTATAGTCATCAGTAAAGTTCCCGCCAGGTCTGCTACCTTCACTTCACAATTATGACTTTTGGGTGACAATATATTTTCCATGCTGCTTGGTGTTTAAATTTGTGGCACTAAGGAGATATATTCTTTTCCGAGAAAGAATTAATTTCCAGGTTGTATTTCCTAAGTTCAGTATAGCTGAGGTTTCGGTGCACTACAACTGAATCTCCTTATGCTTATTTGTAATGTACGTGAAACAGGACCTGTAATTTAAATTCATTATAACTGGAGTTGACTGTATCTGTGCACATTTTCTCGAGACCTCAGGTTACTAGATGTTGGAGAAGGAAGGGGGCGGGGAGATATTTTGATGACACGACATTTATATAAAATCTGTAGCTCGTGTTTCCCTGCAATAGTTCCTATTACACAGAAGCAAACATTTCTGGTTAGCAGATTTTGGGAACAACACTCATTGCTATATTTTATTCTTCATTCAACTAATGTTAGTAATGGAGTGAGGATAGGTATTCCAGGGTTCAAGAAAATGTGCATGAATACCAACCTTGACATGACTAATACCTGCACTCCAAATTTCAGATACCAATTTTTGGGAGGGAAAAAAAAAAGAAGAAGAAGAAGAAGAAGGAAAAGGAAAAAAAAGAAAAAGAAGAAAAAGAAAAGAAAAAGAAGCAAGTATTATTTCAGTATACTTAGTAATTTTTAAGAGGAGGGATTGCCAAAATTAAAAGAATGTTCACCCAATCAGTCTTACAAGTGTAATGTGGAAGTCATGGAGAGATCATAGTCCGAAGAAAACAGTAACAAGCTACAGAAAATAATCTCATTCAATAAACAACATGGCTTCATTCCAGGTCGTTTCACTCTGTCAAACCTTTGTGTTCCTTGGATTCTTTGAAAAAAGTCTCTCTGATAGATGCCACTCACCTCAAATGCAATGTGCTACATCCAGGAAAGGATAAACGAATTCTGTATTTTAGTATTTCAAAATACATCTAATAAAAATGCAAGACTCTTCACTCTTACTTTACACCTGACTTTACTTAGACAATTATCCTACTTTAGTCAGTGCCCTGAGATTAATGTCAACATTAGCTGGACACCACCTGAAATGATCCCTTCGTTACCATTTATGCTTTCCTTCCTCATTGACATTCTTTTTCTAAACTGCCTGGCTAATGTTCAAATTACCCTTATTTTAGACTTAAGCCTTAACATATATCAGGGATGGGGTTTGTAAATTATTTGAAATTAGGAGCCTCCATTGATATAGCACCAGACATCATCTTTCCTTGCTTATCCCTGAACTAACTTGTTACCCACCTAAAAGAAAGATGGTCACGTCCACAGAGAGGAGGATTTTCGCTACGCATATGCATCTCCAAGTGCTGGAAGAAATCTTGATCTTCATGGGATGTAAATGGCACTAGAACACCAACTGTGCCTGAAAGGGTTGTGTACACCAAGGACTCACAACCACCAGGAATGAGAGTGGCTTTTTGAAGCGACATGCAAATTTCTCCAATGTGGAAATTTGCAACAACACTAGCTTTCTGGGAAGCTCCGTTCAACAGTCCTCGATCCCACAGGGCCTTATTGCCAGTTGGGTCTTCATCTACATCATCAGATATGCTACCTGTCAGCCTACAACATCAAGGTTTACATTGAAGTATTTTCACAAAAGATAAGCATTTGAGTCAAAATTGCATATTGACATTCCATTTTACCATAATAAATCATCAAGTCTAACATAAAATCAATTATTATCCAATCATTTTTTAGACTATGAGATTGAGAACCCTGCAAAAATTTCATGCACTTTAACAAACATTTTAATGCAAATTAATGTATTTTTTACTGTGTACTTTTTTAACAAGACTAACAACATTCACCGAGTGAAAAAATCAACCACAACACATTTTGAGGTCTCAAATTCATTCACAAGTTTTGTAATGCAAAAATGCAAAAAGGCTACAAAGAGAAATTTGAATTGTGGTTCTTTTAACATTTGACAACAATGTGTTCTGTTGAGGAAATGACATAATGTGTTCAGGAAAATATTCAATGCATTATTAAAATACATCAATAATTGGAATGTTGGTACAACAATTTGAAATAAACATGTTCTGATCAACTTCTGAAATTAAATACAGTATGTCACTTAAGAAAATATTTGATCAATCACATTGCTTTCTTTTTATTGTTTATTTATTGATATTTTATTATTTTATTAATTATTTTTAAGAACAGTTTTTTAAGAACTTTATTTTCGTATATATTACCAGAAGTATTTTAAGACATTTATATAAGTAACCATTATTAATAGGAACCATGACGTAAGTTTCACATTGAGGCCTTTTACGCTTTCCACAATGCCTAGTGGTGCCACAATGTGAATAAAGCCTTGTGGTTGAACTTCAGAAGCCACAACTCATTGTGGTTGATTTTTTCAACCAGGAAGTACTTTTTGTCTTGAGAATTTAACATACACATAATAGAGAAGAAAATTGCATAATTACTTCAACACAATACAATTATAATGGCGTTAAGAATACAAAGTATATCCCTTTCTTTTGAATACTCACCTGATGACTGCAATGTTGCCAAACTTATCAGCGGTAGCAACTGAGTCGTAATCTAAAATTGTGGAGGTTGTGATCCAGCGAGGATGAGTATCATCAGCAAAGATGATAAGCTGGTTCTCCATGCGTTTATAGCGAATCATGTACACACTCTCTTGCACATCACTAACATACACACGCTGCCCAATTGCTTGGATGTGGACAATTAAGTTAGGAATGTGCTTGTTCTCACACTTCCGCAAAAGTTTCTTTTTGCCCAAATCATACAAACGCAGCATGCGCCCTACTCCTACCAAAAGTCTGCCTTGGAACGGACACAGGCAGGTGGGAGCCTCATCAACAGGTGTACGATGAACCAACTCAAGTCCTTGGCACTCAGCATCTACTTTGTATGTGTACAGATAGCCTCCCGACACCTGAAACAACCCCACAAGAATGCTCAAAGATGTCCCCAACTATGGGTATAGATCATATAACATCTTTGACAAAACATTAAATACATCTTTTGTTTAAAAAAAATGTGCCAAATACACTGAACACAATAAAATCAGCAATATTTAGCAGTTATAATGAATTTATTTAGGCAAGTTTGCAGCTTAAGAAAATTGAATGTCATTTTGGAATCCGATCTTTGAAGTCCATACTATTAATAATAGAGAGAGAGTCTCTGATATTTATAGTTCAACCAGTGGCAGGAAGTAGTAAGCATAGTTACCTGCCGAGGGTTAAGTTGATAATCTTTTGCAACTCCTACTACTACAAACTGTTGTCCATCTGGCTGATTGGCAAATTTCACAAGGGCAATGGAAAGAGCTGCCTCATTTTGTTCCAACTTCACCAAATCCACAGTGCGCCCTTCTCCTGGGTCAAGGATGCGCACCACTGAAGCCCACATTCCAGGGCCTGCTTTGGGAGCACTGAACACATTCTCTGGCAGGTCCTCATTAAGAAATGCTTCTGCCATCTCTTTGGCTAGTTCCTGTTCTTCCTCTCCAGCTGCTTCCTGCATTTCCTCTGCCATCTGCACACGGCGCTGTTTCTTAGTCTCCTCAGTGTATGCATTGTGATCTGTTTCAACAATGATGAGATGTGCAGATTCTTGGTGGATAACAAATTTGCGAGGAGTGTAGTCAACAGGGAAGGATACCTATAAATAATAATGTACAAAATATTTTAATTATCCTCCTTAATATCCTGTGAGTATAGGTAGATTAAGGGTTGACAAGTTTGCGAAGCATGCTCATAATCTCAATCTGTTTCATACAGTAAAACATCACATTACAGGGGACTGAAGGGAAAAAAATGTAGAAGTGAGAAAAACCTGTACCTAAAATTGGATATTACGAGTAAAACAAAAACTCAGTATTTTAGCATTGGTGCGCTCCACTCCTGGACCTGCTTGCAGGAACTGCTATCAATGTTACTTTTGATTTATTTAGTCAAAGGACAGTAAGAATTGTACGTGACATAGGAGAGAAAGTACCATCTGTGCATGTTTTCTTGAGCTCCAGAATCCCTTTCCAACATTTTAAATATAAATAACTGAATGACGAATAAAAGTTTCAAAAATGCAAAGTTAGCAACTTTTGAAACGACTCATTATCACTCCCAAGGTAAAAAAACAACACACTCCCCATCTCCACTCCTACCATTACTAGCAAAAGGAGCGCTCCACAAAATGTGCGTATAGTGAAGCTACATTTTTGTCCAGAAGCAAAAAGGGCCATTTCAGCACTTGCTCAATGGATCAGGGGAACTGGATAAAAACCTGATCGAAACCGGAAGCTGAAGTTAGGCATCTGCTCAAAAAGACTACAGCTGGTCTCTAGACCAAGGAAATTAGAAAACTTAACTAATTGGAGAAAGTCAGCCGTTCTGTAGCACTAGTTTCATCATGTAGTTTTGTTCCAAATTCCAAAATGGGCAGTTGAAATCAGTTAAAACACCCTGCATAGCATCAAAATTAAACAAATTGAATACTAAATTCAATAAAAAAATTCCATGGGCTCCTCTACGATAATGTTAACATTCTCACTTATTTGTCACCTATGTAGTTATCATTTGGATGTTATATGGTCTGAAAGGGTCTTTCATTATGAATGTGTAAGTATGAAAAATATGTGAACGTAAAATGCACATCTGAAATAATTTAGCATGGGAAGTATAGAAATTTATTTGTAACTTACAAAAAACAATGTATAAACATAAAAAACATGTAAGTGCAAAACGTATATACAGAGTTTACTGTATAATGTTCTATATGGCTCTGATGTAGCACACAATGGTGAAGCATCAGACCTAAAATGTCATCCACTATGTAAAAATTACACAAGACTTGGTATAAATAATGTCACAAACCAAAAAATTGAATGGAAAAATTGTTACCTGATTGAATACTGCACCCAGCTTTTCAAGAGCCAAAATACGCAGTGTATTTGTGGAAATAGCGACAATGCCTTCAGGACACTGCTCAGATGAGAAACCTGATGCATACTCCAAGGATTCATAAGACAATGGTGTGAGATGGAAACGATTCTGGTAATAATAACTCAGCCAAGAGCGGCTAGACATGGCCAAAACAGCTTCATTACCCTGTAACAAACGTTTTTTCATCATTTTGAAAGCGATAATTGCTTGATACTGCTAAAACATTAGCTGCACAAAATTAAATATGTTTTAACTTCACATTTTGTCAGTGCACAAGGAAAAATAATACTGCAAATACAGATATTTTGAAGAAGAATGGTTTTATTTTGGGTGCTCCCATTTCTCTCGTGGCTAAAGGCAAGAGTTTTATACATTGTTTTGTGAAAAGGACATCCATATATTGAATCTCTCGGTTCAATTGATAATATTAGATATAGTACAGAAATACACACAAGATACTATTTACAAATGCCTTTAAACTATTTTGGAGATAATCTCACAAGTAAAAATAAAACAATAATACACAAAAATGTTTTAATCATACATACCACACCTACTTATAAATAAGCTTCAATGTTTTCAAACATTTTACATGGGTTTTCATGATAGTTGAAACTGAACTAGCTGGTATTCCATACTTTACTTTTTTACATCCCACAGTCCACTTTGATCAAATTTACTTTTTGCTGACAGATTAACAGATTTTCGCTTTGAAATTCCGAATGCTTTTCTTAAACATGTAACAATACACAACTTGGATTCAACTGCCGTCAAAAGGCAGGGCCATCAAATTCCACGGTATGTAAACGATCTTCACATCGCTTTGGCATACATGTTTCCGGGTCATTAAGTACCCACAAGAGAAGCAGAAATGAGAAAATCTCATGAAAAAGCTGCAAATTGCAATGGTATTTTATAAACATTTCATTAAATTATATAAATGTAAATAAACTTCGAGGAGGAAGTTATTCACTCCGCAGTAGAAATATTCTCATTCGAAAGCAAACAATCAAGCTATATTAGTAGTTTATTTGTTAGAAATGGATCCTTTTCTTTTTTTCATAGAAAAACTTAAGTCAGAAAAATACTTCAATCAATTGATTGAATACTAATAACTCTGGACATGTCAACTGCTAAGATCATTAGTTCTGTAAGTGTAGTGCATGTGTTTTCCTCGAGATGTGACAATCATCATGTCCCGTCTGTAGGAAGTAGGAAAGCACAAGGAATGGAAAGGAAGGGTGGGGTCCATGGCCTGTTTGGTAGGGTACTGCTTCAGCATTTGTCTGGTATTGATCAGAGAAACCACAGAAAACTACCATTCAGAGCAGCTAGCTGCTAGAATTCTCCTCAGACAGTTGACAGAACTCTACCTAGCCATCTGGCTATAGTCGAAAATCCTGACACCGTCAGGTCTCGAACCCCAGAACCTCCTGATCAGAGGCACTACAGTTGATGCTCTGAACCACCGTTCCTAGTAAAATAATTTGATATACAAAAATAATTTTCAATATAAAGAAACAATTTTAAATAAAATTTTTATGAGAAACAAAAAATTTGATGACAACAGACTTGCAATATATAGAGGTTTGACAGGATATGCAATTTTTTATAAGTAAAAATAGACAATTTTCTACACATTTCTTCACAAAATTAAACAAATGATGATTTTTAGATGTATTCTTACACACTGACAATATGTAAGCATAAAACACACTTTTAATAATTATAATCACCAAAGGTAAGTATAAAAAGAGAAGGAGAGATATGACAGGAGAAAAGAAAAACTTGGTTGATCCGTAGTTTAGGGTGGCACGGTTCCTTTGGTTCCTTTTATGATTCATTATTTCTCGCGATTCCTATGTTTATAGTTGCACGGTTCAGTATAAAACTGAATTGTTTATGTTCAATGTTAAATGAGAAGAAGTCACCTGATAATTTATTGGCGTGGAATTGTGTGTATTTTCGCATTTCAAGTCTTCTTCAAATAGGTTTGTGTGTCTACTGAGATGAAAGGTATGAATTTTCTTAAAAGTGAGTGTTACCTTTAAAATAAATTCTCTTAAAAGTGAGAGAGGTATATAATACAGCGTGAGCGCCGAAGCGACAGCGGAGGCGCGAACCAGGTCTCGAGAGCGAGGGCCGGAAGGCCCTCGCGAACGTAGCACGTTGGATCCGTCGGGTAGCGACGTGCGATAGCACGTCGCGGACCACTTGGTGAAAAAAATGCGTTGGTTAAAGAATTGTGTAGGTTATAAAATTAAATTTGTAGCGTGAAAAATACGAATAATCAGTTCACTTAATGAGAGTACGTTGCTACGTGGATTTACACGTACAGGGGGCTTTAGAGCAGTGGGGTAGTTATTCTCCCGATCAACCTTTAATTTAAATAATTATATTTATTGCTGTAACATCATGAACTTAACTACACGTGACTACTACGTATAAACAAGGATTCAGTTCATGGAGTCGATTCTCTTCTAATGAACCGAATCAGTGAATCAAAGGAACCGTGCCACCCTATACTTCGGATTTACCAAAAGCTTAAAACACACACACAAACAAACATCCTAAAATTATTATTGTAATGTAAAGTGAATAAATCAGAAAAAAACAAGCCCACCTGCATTCGTATGCGGAAGAGTTTAACAGGTCGGGATCCCAAGTAACGTGTGCGTGTATCTGAGAGAGTCCCTGTTGACTGGTCAATGACAGTTCGGAGCAAGCCTCCATTCTGCAGGCCAATATTGAGGTAGAGTGATCCCTGGGTTCCTGGCTCCCCTTCTTGTGTCTCACCAGCTCCCATTTCTACAATGCACAGTGATTCTGCAGCAGCCGGCAACATCTAGGACAAAACAGAACTTCTTCAAACAAAGAATTACCTTTATTATTTCTTTACACACAAAACATTCAACACAATAACCATATTATGGCAAAATGGTTTTGCTTCCTCAAGTCACATTTCAATATTAGACACTGTGAAATGTTCACAATTTGAGATTTGAATAGTAAAAGTCTTGAATACAGCAGGTTAATTTAAAATTTAGTTAGAAACTGTCAGGACTCTGCACAATACAATTGAAAATCGCCACACAAAACACAATAAAAAAATTAAAGAACTGGAAATAATTAGGCCTTTTTCCAATCCAGTGGCCACTTTCTTAGGTTTTTCACGCTTTATAAATATAATAGATTCTGTCAGAAGCTTTTGATCAATTATGATTGGCTTGCTGGAAAACCCAAAGGATGCATACCTGCATAGAAAGGGGTGAGAAGAAATCCGAGGGATCCAAGCTGAAGATCCTCACAGTATTGTCGGCCAGACCAACAGCCAAGAAGCGTGTTCGTTGCTCTCCAGTTGGCACACTTGCCAATGCCATGCACACTACTTCTGAAGGCAGTTCTTTTCGCTCATTGTATTCGTTCAGCTGGCCCGTAGATGCCATCTCAAAGTAGATAAGCTCTCCTCCACCCAAAGCTATTACCACCTACAAAAATAGTGTATGTTAAACCTTTGTTATTCATCAATATCATCTTAATTTTACACCAATGGCTTTCATTTAATATCCAATTAACAAGTACTATATCTTACAGGAAAATCCAGGATTATCTCAATCATAAATAAAAACCACACATACCAATTCTTTGGATCCAGAAAACTAATAACACTACATTTATTTTACTCTCATGTCAATTCTCAACAAATTTACTAATTTTACAAACTATATAGTTAACTATAAAACCAAAAACATTTAAACACTCAGGTTGAACACATCCAGTTGACAGGTCGAGGTGATCATATCCCCTTTGTAGTACTATTACAATTCACACTAATGAAGATTTTTGGCGGCTGTAAATTAGCAAAATTATTAAAGAATTTCTAGAAAATAAATTTTGAAGAGCTCCTCAGCACACTTTGACAAAAGTTGAGAACCATCAATCCTACCGGACTCTCACTTGATGAATCATGGAACCTTTGCTACTTTAAAATATTCGGCCCATTGATTAAATTAGCCACCCATTTAAAAACCTATCAAGAAATGAGAAACTCTGGATGAACCCTTTTATTAAACAATTATTTGAAAACCAGAAACCAGCCTGAAATAAACACATAATATTTAACAATTACATCATATTCTATACTAAATGATTGGCTCACACACACAGAACAGAATTTGGCTAACATACGCACACATTGCATTTTTCATAATGGCAATAAGCCCAGCTGTTACATTTGCACCCAAATGGGGCACCTCCAAATACTTCGAAATAAAATATTCACTGACATTAATTTCTCATTAAATACTTTCTCAGACAATATAAATAATAAACTCCTCTAATAGATACATAGAACGCTCTAAAAGCAAAAACGATTTAGTATGAGGCAATCAGACCCAGCGTGACTATCACTTTTCGAAAAAGGCCGTGCTTAATGAAGGGTTAAAAAAACTTATTATATAAAGCAATTATTATTTTTTACACTTAAAAACTGTTTTAAATTTTGGAGTCACATATACAGTTGATTTATTAGTAACTTTAGTTAGTAATTTTAGTAGCGTTGGAGGCAAAATAAATATATTGTTCTTTCAGGCAATTCTTTCTTTATCCCTGAGAAGAAAGGTTCAATATACTTTTGAAAACCAAAAGGTTTTAATGAAAATAATCTTGTGTCATTTCATTAGAACATCATTCTCTACCCACAAAAAGTTTAAGTTAAGAAAATGTTTTGTTTTCAGAAAAACCTGGTAACATATTTCTGGAAAATTAAAACATTTTATTCAAAACAGTACAAAAACTATTAATATTTTGAAAAAATTACCCACTAAATTTAGTTTAAACAAATGGGTTATATCCAAAAACAAATTGGTTACAACAGCACTTACTTTCTCATTTTATTCGTAACAGATATATAATACTCTTATTATAACATTGCAATTGGTATATTTCAAACTCTTTAGCCAGTTTCAGCGAACCCTCCTACACCTTAGTTATTCTAATTATGTACCAAGTTATGAATACTTCTCAGTAGTCCTGAAAACCTAAAAGATTCTCCTAAAAACCTCCTAACTATCCCTTGTCCCCACAACTGTGGATTTCCTCCTCACCTGAATGGCACGAAGTGTCAGTTTCAACAATTTCCTTTAGTTGTATCATGTTCTCTACGTCAACCCATCATATTTTTCAAAATTACATGAAAACAACAAATATTTTGAAAATAAATTGAAATAAATTAAAGATATAAAAGGAGTTTGAAATAAACTGAACCATTACAAGTCTTCATTGTAAATTTGATAAATGTATACCTGACGATGGTTGACTGCACATTTAGTGATGGTCTTTTTGCTAGGAGCTGGCCACTCATTCACTCGCTTGTCTGCTCTGATGTGGCGAATACCATTCGGATAAACCTGCAATAAAATCAGTTTCTCTTAGCATCCACAGAAAGTTACGACTTTTACTACAATTAAATATATTTTCATAATCATTTTGTTCAATTCTCACTATACAACCATTTGTGATTTATAAACTGAATTAAAAGTTTTCCAGACTGTTAAAAAACATTAATTCAAAATCATGCTAAAAACGGATAGAAAATGCAGAGAATTAGAGAATGTCTTTCAATGGAGACTTTCAATTAGACCACTCGAACAAATTATGTTTTAGGCGACAACTGCTTTCTTCTAAACATTAACAGCCTCAATAACTAAGCAAATGTTACTGTAATGGTATATGAGCAATGCAAATTTGTTCTATCAAGTAGATTTTTATTAGAAGGAACAGACAGGCAGTCAAAGTTTTTTTTAAATTCCTCCTTCAACACCTTTTCTTCACAGAATCAAATACAAGGGGAGAAAATCTCTGTTTCATACCTGCACTAAAGCATCATCTCCAAGTGATGAGCAAGATAGTGTTGGAGTTGTTCCAAGGAAACCAGAATCTGTAACTTCTTCCACAGTTTCTCCAATTGACAATACAAGAGTGGCATTCACGAAAGCTACAATAATATAAGCATCATATTCCTCATCAGCTCGCCTCTTCACAGTCCAAACAGCATTTGGATTGCCAGGCAGTTCGGAAACAGCCATTTCAGAAACCTATAAAAGATATTTTGATTTTGAATTACATTTTAATAAAAATCATAATATCCATCTCCTGCAAAGTACAATGTTGTTGTCAATTATTCTGAATTATCTAGATACCTCCAGCCCATGCCGCAGAACCCGAACAGTAGATCTTGGACCACGACCACACAACATATAGAGTTGAGGAGTATCTTCATTTGCCAAATCAGCAACCTGACAAGCCATTATAGGTGACAGAGAATCTAGTTCATCCACTAAAACCAAATTTCGTAAGTGACGAGGAGCAAAGAAAAAGGTATCTCCTTCTTCTAACTGCATAGCTGAACTGAATTCTGGTTCATCATCATCATCACCTAGGTGCACTATTTGATACAAGTAATGATTGCCAAATTCTGTTGCAACAAATAAAAACCCTGTCTTTAACACGCACATTGCAGTGGCAACAGGTACAGTGTCAAAGTACTTGAGACGAATTTCACGTACTACATATCCATCTGTTTCCAAGGTTATTTTGAAGATGTCACCTTGTTCTGTCTGGGCTAAGAAAAAGAACATCGACTTTGTTTTGTGGGTTGCAGAACAAACAAAGATCATTCCACGTTCGGGATCATCAAGATCATTACGGCGGCGAGGAATTGGACATCGGATATCCATTTGATCTCCCAAGTGTTTGTAAGTGAGATAATTCTCTGAACAAATAAGAATACCACTGGGACCATCTTCTCCACCAGGAACTGGCACTAAAAAGTTTGCATGTTCTTCTAAAGGTTCACTGTACTTTCTGACAACATGATTCAAACCAAGGTCCAGTTCATAGAAAGTAAGGGTCTGTTGCGTTTTGTGAGCAGCTTCCCCAGTAGGATCATTATCAGCCTCTTCATAATCAATTTCCAAACATGCGAACATTGGATTATCAAAACCAACATCAACTCCAACAGCATGATACACTAATGTATTGCTTTTGTGAGCTTCCAAAGGAGAAGATATTGTCAATCTGGCTTCCTGATCACGATTTGGAATATAGACAAGTTTCTGCTTCTCAATTGCACCAATCATAATGGCTCGGCCTGTAGGATCTATGGCCAGATATTGTCCAGGTACTATTCTACGACACCCACTTTTTCCAAAAGTTTCTTGGTGAACCTTTTCAAATACATTTTTCTGGGGCGAATATTCTAAAATAACAATTCTGCCGGAATCTGAACCGACAACAACATAATCTTTGGTGCCTCCTGTCAACCGGAAAGCAATTAAGGACCTTATAATACCAAATACTTCAACAGTGAGCAATGTATGTACTTTGCCGGTATTAGGATCTGGCCGCAGGAGTTCCAAAGATTTCCCCCTAGATACCAGAATTTCCTGAATTTTACTACCACTGAAGTTACCATGGACCGCATGCGTGATTCCTGTCGCACGCTGAAGAGTCAAATTATAAAGGTACATGATGAGATATGAAGGATTTGATCAATATTATGGCAACAATCCACCTTATTTTCAACAAACAACACTGTTCTTTATCCAAATTAGTCCATCACAGCAACCGGCGCCCAACACACTATAACATAAAACCAAAACACACTAACTCGTTTCACCTCCGGCTTCCTTCATCACGCGAAAACAGAAAACCAGCGGAAAACAGAAGAATAAATCGTCAGCGCATCGTCGTACGCACGATGGAATTTACATAATGATCGTACCCAGCACAACCAGTACAAGCCGTTACCGCACGAGGCGCTAGCATCTTCAATTACATTTGCAATTTCTTTACTGCCACCAATAACGTCGCAACGTTACGCGGGAAAGTGTTGGCATTGGTGGGTGTGCTGGGAAGCCGAGGTGTGCGCGTATGCATTTTCTTTTTTTAAATTATTTTTTTAATTTATTATTTATTCTTTTTACGTCAAAACCAATTCAAAACCGTGTATGACCTGCTACTGGGAGAAGTCACTTCTTCTCATAGCACGTCACTCACAGTTTCTAACTGTTTTGGACGTAAAATAAATTTATTTATTTTATTTATTTAGTCAAAAACTGTACGTGACGTATGGGGGAGAAAATAAAGTGAAGTGCACGATTCTGTGCACGTTTTCTTAATTCTGGGATCCCTACCCTAAACCATAACACGTTGAATCCGGAGTACAGAAAGAACTGAGCGTTTTTGGCAATGATTGTTGACAAAATAGTCTCTCCGATGTAATAAAATCTATTTTCAAGAGTAAGTCAACTATAGATCTGGGATCTTATCCCTCATCACGTCCTTCGTGAAGGAATAAGACTTCCTGTCGCGACATCGAAAACTATAATTTGAATATCTAACTATATTTCCCACTGAATTATAGACCATGTACACTGATAATGAAGTTGTTCAGAAGCAAACCAAGGGGCCTTCTCAGCATTTGCTCAAAGGATCAGGAAAACTGGACGTAATGAGAGTCATTGTCCTGGAATTGAAACGGGAGGGGATGAGGGTCATTGACCCAGAAGCTGAGGTACAATACTTGTTACAGGATACCACACGACGGGCAGAAATAGTAATTTGCAATAATACCCTCAGCATCAAGAATTACTGCGAGAGAGCGGCAGGGTATGTCTGGGTAGAGACGGAAGGAATTCGGATATACAGCTGCAACTACTCGCCCAACGACACCGAAATATATAGATGAGGAAATATATAGGACCATCTTTTCGAAATATATAGATGAACTAGAGAAACGCGCTAGGACCGCCATAGGAGGCATCCTTGTCACAGGGGACTTCAATGCCAAAGCGGTGGACCGGGGAGAGTCTAGATCCGACAAAAGGGGGGACATACTCACAGAATTCATTGCCCCAAATGATCTGGTTGTCCTTAATAGAGGAAAAGAATTTACTTTCAGTAAATTGGTCACTGGATCAATAATAGACCTGTCGCTATCCACACCAAAACTCGCTGCAAGGGTGAAGGAATGGCAAGTTTTGAAAGATTACATTTTGAGTGACCACCAATTTATTGAGTCCCATATAGAAAAAAAACTACAAATTTATAAAAGAACTCAAAAGGACAAACAGGAAAGACACCTTCTAGGATATTGAGTAAGCTAAACACATCAAAATTGACAGCCTTTCTGGAAGAACAATAAATGATAGACGAATTAAAGTAGACGAGAAGTGAAGGTAATCTTGAAAACACGTTAAAAACTCTGAATGAGAAAATAGTAGCTGCATGCGAAGTTTCAATGCTGAAAAGAAATAAAGCTCCAAGGAAAGTCCCTATGTACTGGCGGGCGAGCGAAACAGCAAATTTAAGTGCCATTGTGCTAGATCAAAATGAGATCCGATACTCCAAGCGCATTACAAAAGTGCAAGAAAGGAGCTCAGACTAGCAATAAAAAAACGAAAACAAGAATGCTGGAGAGGTCTAATCCTGGAAATAGAAAATGATTCATGGGAAAAAATGGTAGCAAAATATTTAAGGCCAGACAGAATATTCCCAGACTGGATGATCCGGAATGGGTGAACTTAACAAGACCACTGGACAAGGTAAACGTTCGACCCATGCAAAGTGACGGAGACCAACTGTTCACTAATTTGGAATTGGAGCACTGGAGTGGGAAAGCAAATAAAAATGGAAAAGCCCCAGGTCCTGACGGAATACCAAATGAAGTACTGAAGAAAGTGATTGAGGTATACCCAAAAATCCTTTTAGACGTCTTCAACCCATGCCTGAAGAAGAGTTTCCTAAAAAGTGGAAACCACAAAAATTAACTTTGCTACGAAAAGGGAACAAACCCCTGAATCAGACATTATCTTACAGACCCATCTGCCTTCTAGATACTAGGGACAAACTTCTTGAAAGCCTTCTTCTCCAAAGACTTCAGAAACATTTCGAATAAATGAGAGGGCTCTCAGAGACAATATGGATTCCGGAAAGGCCGCTCGACGATCGACGTCATCACGACGGTTGTGAAACTAGCGGAAAAGGGAAAAAGTGATTGTGCGGGGCAAAAAGGACTTATGTGCCCTTATCGCAATAGATAGCAGAAACGCATTCAATTCGGCAAGATGGGAACACATTCTGAAAGCACTCAAAAGGAAAAACACTATAGATTTCCTTCTGAGAATGATTTACACTTACCTAAAAGAAAAAGTAATTATATATTACTGTAAAGAAAAGATGTCGGAGAAGGAAATGACACGCGAAGTTCCACAAGGCTCAAAAAATCGGGCCACTTTTGTGGAACGTTTTGTACGATGACTTTCTTGAAATGTATTTACCAGAGGGAAAGCTGCTATTGTAGCGCAAGTTTAAAATCTCCCTTTTGGGAGGAGCTTATTTTCGCGGGTTTCCCCCACCGCTGCTACAGTGACAGATTTCTTGGCCTACTCGTGCCCTCCCCAAGCAAAGAGGAGCTATTACTCATCACTGTCACTGCAGCCTTTGCTGTTCCTTTCGTCACTGTTCTCAGATGAACTGTCCCATAAAGAAACAATAATTTTGTCCACTTCGTTCATGATCATGTCTGTATCCATATATTTCACTTCGATTTTCTTTTCGTGTTCACAACTATTCTTCCATCGATATGAACAATATTCAGAAAATAATATTCGGCATACATTTTATTTAACTCGCAGAGTGGAATCGATGCTTTGTTTAGCAACACGATTCCTAATGTAACCCTAAACTAATTCGATGGAATTGAGAACGTGATGGTGTGAAAAAAGCTGGATGTTGAGGCCACTTTACCTGCGAACGGTCGTCTTAGAAACAAATAAGCACAATATTACGCCTGTGAACTTCCTTGAAATTAGGCCTATGCACACCACACTATACAGCACTCAAAGACGAAAGGGATTGGACTGAGGACCAGGGGCGATGCTTCCCATACATATGTTTCTTTTACCGGACCTTAACATATCAGCTTTTGTGCAGAGTCAGCTTTTGTGCATAGGCCGCTGACATTGTTTTGATTTGGGTAGCTGACACTTGTACTGCGCGTTGGGACAGGCACAACAGCCTGCCTCTGCGTTCAGACCCCTCTCCCCAGCCCTCTCTTCGGCCTCACCGGCCGGCGCGCAGTGCGAGTGAGAGAGCGATATGTTCAGGGGAAGTGGCGGTTGATGGTGGGAGTCACCCCTCCTCGCCCATGCGCATTCGAAGGGAGAATACAAACGTGTTATACTATAGTAGGCTTCGTATATAATGCAATTATTGTCAGTCACTGCAGAAGAACTGCAGATTGAAGTAAATGAAAGCCTGGAGAGGGTCACGAGGTTGCTGGACAGAAGAGGCCTACAGATGGCAACAGAAAAAACAGAAGCCAAACTCATCACATATAAGAGGAACTATGCAAAACCTAGGATCAAAGTCGCAGGCACCGAAATCACGTGGAAGACCAGTCTCAAATACCTGGGAGTAGACATAGACTCGAAACTCAACTTTCGAGTACACGCCAAAAATGTAGCACAAAAAGCGGCAGGGATTGCAAGCGGCTTCTCACGATTGATGCCGAGTATAAGAGGAGTGAAGCACTTTAAAAGCAACGTCGTCCCCGCTAAAATGCTTTACGCATCACCAGTGTGGGTAGACAGACTAGGGTTTCAAAGCTGGAGAAAAGGAATGTCTTCCGTTCAGAGGGCCAGCGCAATTCGAGTAACCTCAGCGTTCAGGACGACCTCGCAGAGCGCATTGTTGGTCTTGGCGGGAATTCCCCCAATAGATCTCTTAACACTCGAAAGGGCGGAAGTGTACAATATTTTGAAAGAAGCTACCGCAGAACAAAGGTAATAGAGGAAGTGGAAAAGAAAGCGAGAGAAATGCTCATGAAGAGCTGGCAAAGACTATGGTACAACGAAGAGACAGGACGTTGGACTCACAAACTAATTCCAGAACTGACCAAATGGACAGAGAGGACATACGGACAGCTCAACTACTACCTAACCCAGGTATTAAGTGGACATGGCGACTTCAATATCTAACCGCTTTGGTCACCGACAGGATGCAATGTGTAGATACTGCCAATACTAGATAGATGACGCAAAGCGTACCGATTTTTAGTGCGAAACCTGGCGAACAGAAAGAAAAGCACAAGAGGATCAGCTAGGTGCCCGATTAACACCACGCAATTTGTTAACACAAATGTTGGAAACTGAAAAAAAGGAGTCACAAATTGAAGTTCATAACCATTATTATGACAGAAAAAGAAGACGGAAATAACAAAAGACCAACGTGACAAACTGGTGCACGAGCTGCAGCTAAGACCGCCCTCTGGGAAGCAATGCGTGACGGCAGTACCGCAGGGGGACGAGTCTAAATCAGGGTGGCGGTTTTAGTGGGTAAACCTTTGAAAGAGTTCCACGAGGGAGGGAGCACCACGAAGGAATATCGAGGTGCTCATAAAAGGTTTCCACATTCCACACCAATTATTGCCACTGTCCAAATGGCAAATAATACATTAAATATCATTGCTAAAATTAATATTATTTTCAGTTTTGATGCTCAGTATAGTATCTAATTGTATAGAAACAGTAATGCAGCAGAAAAGATTTTACTTGGGACTTAAACTTTTGTATCATTTAATGTCATCTGGCAAAGTGTAGTAAAAGTCGTTTTTTTGTACACCAACATTATAAACGACATTTTCTGTTGCAAGAAATCGTTCATAAAAGGGCCTTTTACGGCAAAAATTATGACGTATTAGATTTTATGCGATTGGTTGTATGATTGCTCATCACTCATTCAGCCAATCACAGCGAGAGAATCGTGGGAGGTAGCGGTAAACGGAGCAGCCGTCCACCGTTTTCTCGCACAGATGTCATATATCCGAGACGTCACAAGTAGGGACCGGGAGCGGTGGCTCAGTGCATCAACTGATGTCACTGCAGCGCCTCTGACCGGGAGGTCCACGCCTTCTTATGCTTAATTATTTAAAAACAATAGTACATTTGTAATATTAATAACGCATAAATTACTACAACAATAAGCAAATTCTTTTTCAACTCGAGACGGTGAAGAAATGTCATACTGATTTTGCCGCGCAGTCCTAGTTTATAATACAGAATAATACATTTTAAATTATTTAAAAATACATACGTTTTTCCCATTCTTCGGTTGTCGTTTTAAAAATTATATTCCCAAATAGTATTAGGTTAGGTCGTGGTCACCCATTATCAATGACTCGTTCCTTTTATTCATACAAAAGGGAAGAAAATCAAATATTTAAAAACTTGCGTACCACATTTTCACTATCCATGCCAAAATAAAACTAATTTAATGAGTATCGCTAAAGGCTGCAACCCGCAACGAAAAATATCACAATCATGGACACTCACACACTACAGCAGGCCGTTGAATCGAGGTCCAAAGCCTCGGCAGCCTTGGTCCTTGAGTGGGGGGAGGGGGGGGGGGCGGACGTCGCGCGCATGCGCTGCCGCCACTCGATCCGTCCTGAAGACGTTGGAGACATTCGCCAACGGTCTGAGATGCTCTTGCACACTGCATACGTTGCTGGGTGAGCTGGTGCCGATATACGACGCCGATCGCACAGAAGACCAAATTAAAAAAAAAACAAAAAAAAAACAAAAAAAAAACTAAATGAGCTCCAATAAAAAAATGATTTTTTTATTTCCTTGGACGTTGACACATGACTTGCATGCACACCCAAAGAAAACGCCACCTGTTGAAAACGCATATCAGTAGCAATTCTCGAAAAATATTGAAGTGATTAGCCACAGTTGCCGAATCATTCACATCTCTATCATCTTTTAAAGGGAAATGGTACATGAGGTCTTAGGTACCCGTGAGTAGTAATTTATGCAACATAAGAATGCAATTAGGTATGTAATCTATATCTATATATTTAAAAAAATAAGGTATTCTGCCATGGCTTCCTTTAGAGCTTCTACTGAACCGATTGTAGTATGTTTTCCTTTAAATGAAAGAATGTGATTGCTAGATGTGTTATCAGATATTTTTTGTGTTGATATACCAACATTTACGGTGTAAATTAATTAATTGAATCATTCTTTATTAGTACGCTTATCAGTAGTCAATTGTTTTCTTCCAAAGGGCGGCTGTTTCAAAATCGATATGAGTCGATAGATGTGAGTCCACGCTCCTTGATGTTTTGTTTTGATTGTTGAGATTTGTTTACAATTCGTCAAGATTTTGTTTCAGTGTAATAATTGCATTTTGGCGTTGACAGTTTGCATGTATTTGCTTTTGTGGTGTATTTTGTAGAGAACATTCGGACAGTAGGTTTTGCTCGGTTGTACTGAAGTAGTGAAGTTGTTCACAGGTTATGTCGAATTCCGAATCGTTGCCCACGCGCCCCAAAGACGCAAACGTACATTAAGTGAACACAGGGAAAGAGAAAGTCAGCGTAGGTGTCGTATTAGTAAGGTCATTTCGTTTTCTCTTGGGTCGTTGTCTATGAAATGTCAGTTTTGTTCTGCTTTGTACTTCCCATGTGAGAGAAATTCTGCAAACGAGTTTACTCTGTGTTGCTTAAATGGGAAAATAAGTTTACCTTCGAGCAATATGCCAGAAGAAATCAAAGTTGTTTATAGGAGATGATAACTCATCAAAACACTTTAGAAATAATATCCGTCAGTATAATTGTGCTCTTTCTTTTGCGTCTTTTGGTGCCGATATTGCATGGTCACCTGGTCATGGGCAATACGTGTTCAAAATTTTGGGAACTCCACATAACAGAATATCTTCGTTATACCCTGAAGATCCAAACAAAGCAACATATTGTGAACTTTAGTCTGGACAAAGTATTTTACATTTATCTCAGATCTCACCGTCAAATTTTGACAGATTCTCACTAGTATTTATAAAAAGTGTATTAAGAAACACTGATTTATAAATTATACAATGAAAGTTCATAATTCTTCTCTACACTGTATGATGGATAAAAATCATGAACGGTCTCAAGTCGAATCAAGTACTTTGGGCGACGATAGCCAGCTAGCCAGAGAATGGAGGAAGACCTTATAATACAGCTAGTCCACACCAAGGACATTAGAAAAATTCGTTACGAGAAAGTCTGTGGAGTTCTGTAACACCTCTGGTTATCTGTAAAACCAAAACTGGTACAGAACTGCAGTAATCTATCATTTATTTAACATGAAATTTATTTACGTGAAAATCGTGTCACCGTTACTTGAACAAAGTTCTCTCTGAATCTGACAATAGTTCTATAGCCTATCAACTGTCAAGTTCCGTATTCATCCTCCGTAATGAGCAAATGCTGAGATGGCCCATTGTTTTGCTTGTGGCCATAAATGTAACTTCTTTATCTGTGCACGACTTCTAGAATTCAGTGCGGGAAAATAGTTATTCAAATTATCGTTTCCATGTTGTCGCGGCAGGAAGTATTATTCCTTGACGAAGGACATCATGGATGAGGGCCCAAAATTTATTGCTTATTTATCCTTGAAAATAGATTTTATTACATGGGAGCGTTTTTTTAATTCAAAAATTCAAGTAGTGTACGACTTACTTAAGTAGTGTAGGGATCACAGAGTTTTGAAAACGTGCACAGAATTCACTTCTCCCCATAGCATGTCATACACAGTTTTAACTGTTTTTTGACGTAAAATTTAAAAAAATGAATTGAATACTTTAAAAATAGCAGTTGTGTTCTATTCTAACTTCAGTATTATAGTACCTTTTATATTCTATTTTCAATTGTATAAAGGAAGACAAACAAATATTGAACTTTTGTAACTTTCGAAAATTCATAGTTCAGCGGAAATGTGACCTACACCATTTCTTTAGGTGTGTTTTGCTCTATCCGAAGATAAAATGCAAAGAAAATATTTAGAGCCAATTTTTCAGAGAATTTTGGAAATGGCGCTTCATTTAATGTACGCCCCAAAAATCAGAATAACCATTTGAAATTCATGAGGTCCGACAGCAATCAGGTTGATAGGGGAAAATCAAAACAGATTTTTGAAAATTCTGCTTACGGCTTTTAGCCACTAGCTTTGTTCACAAGTTTTGCTGTAATCCAAATTTTTACGTATTAAGGACCCACCAAACGTGGATTCTGACTACAAAACGTGTTAGAGAACGTAATTTATTACCTATTGAAACAAGATTTACCAATTTTTCATTACCAGAGCTCGGTAATAAACGAGTTTTTCCTGCGGATATCTGCCATCTCCCGCATTCCCCAGTTACAATACCTTCCCTATTGCGTAAGCAAATGCGAAAAAGTAACATATTCAGTGTTCCATTAAAAGAAATATATTTGTATTATGGAAAAAGTAAAATAAATTTAATATATAATTCTTTTATAAATCATTGATAATGTGCCACTTCACCTACTTTCCTTAAATATCCGCTCCTCGAATACGAAGGATCCTGTCTTGAGGAAACCAAAGTACGCTGCACTGGGCTTGAAGAGAACAAGAAGTGGGACATTTGTGAAGCAAAACGTCAACTGGAAAACAGGCAAATTATGGTGGCTATCTATTGATTAACAATCAATTCAAATGTTAATGATATTGAATTCATTAATAAAGTCTTGTTGGCATACCCTATTTTAGGTGTAGCAATGTTGAAAAAAGGTAAACAATTACAAGAGGCAATTTTAACTTTTCAGCAGATAATTTTTGGATGAACAATTTAATTTAAAATTGAACACTGACAAAGGTCAGTCTACAATTAGATTAGGCCTAGCATCAACACAGTAATCTACGCCCACTCGTATCTTCTCAAGAATGTTTCTTTGATAACTTCCTTGAGTACCACAAATTCATGGCGAAGTATTTGGCCCTCATCCTTGGAAGCAATTTATTTGTGGTAAATCCAAAAGGTTTGGGTACAAAATACAGTGCCTAAATACATTCTACAGGAACTGACAAATTTTGAAATTATCAGGAAAAATACACTAGTGACAAACACTAAATATGAAAATATTAGCATTGATTTTACTGCAAAATAAATTGCCTGATCATAAATTACGTTATCCGTATCATGTAGTTACAGAAAACTTATTCATCATCTTGAACCTCTCAAGCACTTGAAAGAATGCGGGTACTCAGGGACTGGAACTATCAGAAAAAAAAGATTTCTGAAGATTTCAAGTTACCATCACATGAACAAATGATTAAGATGGAATGTGAAATATTTGAACCGCAATAGAAAAAAATGATGGAATTCTCATTGACAAATGGATGGACAATAATGTGGTTGCAGTTGTATCAAAATCACTTGGAGAATCTAGTCAAGCATGTAGAGACGTATCAAAAGAGAAAAAACATTAACGACCCTCTGCCAACAATTATTAGCATACACAACACATATGGCTGGTACCAGTCGAATGGATCAAGATATAAATTGGCATTGTCTATCTTAACAGAGGAAAGGAATGGTACTGGGCAATACTGCCGTGGCTTATAGATACAGCGATAACAATGCTTGGCAGATCTAGACGACAAAGGTAAATCACTAAACTGAAATTCAAAAGAGACATTGCCATCACATACCTCACTAGATTGAAAATGGCTGTCAAATTTGTCAGTCCAACAGCTCTGTTGTTGAAGAGGCCAATGTGAGTCCGCACAACATTTGCATGATCAAGCTGATCGTTTACATGGGGCAAAATTAAGAGGTGTGAGAATGATGGATGCAAAAGTGGTGTTGTGACACTGTGCACAATACGTTATGTTGGTTCGTGCTTGAAATTCAATGTACCGTTTCTTACAAAAAAATTAATACTAATCTTTTGAAATTTAAAATCAAACTTTTGCGAAAGAACTCAATAAGGAAGTGTAATTAGTTTGCTATTGTACCACATAAGGGCTTACATTTTGCAGACAAATGCTCACCTTGTTGAATATTTACTCTCTTTCAACTTGGAATAGTTATTACCTCCAATGAACAAGTATGATGAATACGTCGCACCCTTCCATTCTTCACTGATAAGTAGAATAATTTGTAAACATTTTTTGGGGGCTTAAAGTAAAGTTGTTAAATACAAAAATGTAAAGAAATTCAAAATTTTTGATGAAAAATAATTCTGATCCTTGGAAGTTTAACATCAGAAATGACCACACGTTAACAAAAACAGGCTCTTGATTCACTAATTAAATTGTTAAAATAGCCTGGATTTAGGCTGGGAAAAAAATAATAAATTTTTAAATTTCTTCTATTTAAACAGTGTTCTCTTAAAAATTGCAATACTACAGGAACTAACTAATGGATTGTTTTTGAAAATATTTAACGAATAATAAAATTTCTTAATTAATCCTTTGATGCGGTGTGCAATAAGTATATACAATTATGTATAAATAATGTATAAGTATGTATAAATGATAATGATAAATGAGTATGTATAAATAACGTATAAGTCAGCGCTGCTGTTCTGCACTTGCTGGTCGGTCTGAGCTCAGGGCTGTCCACTACAGTAACTTTGGGATTATGGAGTAAATCCAAACATAACTGAATGCAGACACAGTGAAAACTTTGAAGAACTCAATAAAAGGCAAGTAAGAAAAGTCAAAAGAAAATGAGGTAGATAAGACCTAACGAGAATTCAAGGACTCCAACATTTTGCGGGATTCAAAAGTAAATAGCAATAGAAAAGTGTCAGTGCAACCATAAATTTCTTTCTGTGAGTCAGTCCCTAGTGAAAGAGAAACTTCCCAACCGTCCTTGAAAATAACCCAACCCACTGGGTTTAAAAATCACTTTAAAATTAATTTTTAATAGATTTAAAGATGCATTTATATTGATTTAATTTATATAAATCTAAAACCATATCATATATTTATATTAATTACTAACACACAGATTGTTTTATTTGTTAGTTTAATGTACTCTCACCTCCCCTACTCGTTATATTAATAAAATATTTAAATTACTTCGATGTGTAATGCATAGGGCTGTGATTTATATGCAATAAAAACAGTGAAATATGCACAAATATATGTAAATATATTTGGCAATATTTGCAATTAAAAAAGGAAAATATGCGAAGTAGTGTAATGTAATTTGTAAATGTAAAAATAAATAAAAAGTGTAATGTGGAAAATGTGGAAAACTCAGGTGTTGAAAACATTATGCGTCAGCTCCGACTTCTCTCCACTACTCAGTGAACAGAAGACGCCTTCCCACATCGTCTGTGTCACAAATTCATGGGCCTGACTCTTAATACCATTTGCGCCGTACGCAGGCATGCATAGGTGCTCAGCGGATGCACATTTCGTTTCGACTGATACTGCCGATGACAGGTCTTAGCGCGCTTCTCGAGTGACTTCGTATGAATCATGCGAGTGGCAACACTGATCCATGGCTATGGCAACCTAAACATCCTCGGAAGTCCATTGACAGAACAGTAATGTTCGGCTTCTTTTCGCGGATGAGGGGTGAATATGTAATAAAAATACGCAGATATAGCCAAAATATGCAATTAGGGTGATATATGCGAAATAAAAATAGCTTAAATTGATTCTAAATGCCTCAAAACATATACAATTTGTTGAAACAGGATGTTTTAGTTAACACAAAAAATATGCAAATGCATATAAATCACAGCCCTAGTAATGTATATTATTGTCTGTAAACGTAGAAGCTTGACATATGATATGGTATATATGATATGACATATGACATATGATAGGTAATATTCATGGATCTTTCAAAATTATTCACAACATTTTGGCAAGTTAAACAAATGGTACAAGTAAATCGGTTAGAACATGATTTTTTATTTTTCAGGTCATATCTTTGTAGCAACATAGAAAAGGATGGTATTTTGATTAAAATGGAATTTACCGAATACACTATATTTAATTAATGCTAACCGAAATCAACATAAATAGCAATTATGAATTTCACAAAAGTGTTAGTAATACATCCGTATGTATGCTCTGAGCAAAATAACTCTAGTGTCATCAAAGACAACGATTATTACCCATAATTGAGTTTTCTGATTTTGTTAAAAAGCAGCTTTCCCCAGCAAAATATTGGCTAATGCAAACAAAATGTTCAAAACATGAAAATATTTTTGTAGATCCCCCCCCCCCTCGTTTTTGACAAGTATTTCTAATTGCCCAGCAAACTTAGCAAAAAACAAATGAATCTTTTTACTTATAGCTTGGTTAAAAGTCATTTTCTGGTTTGGGGAAAATTGTGCCAACCCTAAGGGTGTATAAGGGATCTAATAAGAGAGCGATGACAAAAAACCTTGGACTTTTTGTCACTGCTTGATCAATAGAACCAGTTAACCAGAATGTAATAGGATATACAAGTTTTTTTAACCTAATTTTAATGATTCAGATTTACTTATTTACTAATTAACTTGACTTTGTTTGTCTTTTCATGTTTCTCCCCATAAAAGAATTCAACTATTTTCATATTTCCCTTGTAACCATAATCCTTTCAATCCAGGCAAATCATGCAGTGTACATTACGCTCCATATTGAAGGAAATAACATATCAGTAAAAATAAACGTTATTTACCAGGCAAGGCAAATGTGTGAATCTATGAAAATATGTACATACCAGAAAAAGATTACACATTACATCACATCAATTTTAAAACTTCATTGTTTTATTAAGTTTTAACAAAAAACAATTTGTTGTACTCATAAACACAACTGAGATACTCTAATATAAATTAACATAACTTGAGAGGAATAAGGTCATTTATATCCCTTAAATTCCACACAGATGTCACTACAACATCACTTTACAAAAAGAAGCGTCGCCTGCTAGTTTCCAGATCATGACGCCGGCCAGAAATGATCCAATCATACTCTGCTGTCTTTCCATCAAACACTCCAGACTGCACCCAGCGCAGCTTTAGAGTGAATCTGGGTCCCAACTCTCTCAATCCCACCTTCTGACCTTTCTCACCTTTCTTGAACTCGTACCTGGGGCAAAGAAACTTATGTCAACAACCAGTTTTCTTGTAGTAACCCATGGGTTACTTTCTCATGGTTTTCATTTATAAGTCTGCTAGCATCCTAAGTGCAATTAAATAATATGACAATTTGATAACAATTATTACAATAATAGTTATCATTCTCTCCCTCCTATCATTTTGTTCAGAGACCTTCTTACAATAAAATTACTAAAGAGAATTACTAACATTTAAAAATGCTACAGTGGCCGTTTTTAATTTCTTTTAAAATGTTATTCATAAACATTCTCTCAAAAAACATACATGACAATTGGTGTTCTATTACAGAACACTTAATAAATTACCTGTGGTGTCTGAAAAAAATATAATCCCGTTGATTGTGGAATGTAACTGCTCGCCGACCATGAAATTCTGGATCATAGTGGAAAAGCGCAGCCAACATACTAGCTACGCTATTTCCCAAACGAGTACTGAAGTTATTCAGTATTACTTCAGGTCGATGGGAACTTATTTCTTGATATTTTCGCTGCAATATAACATTATAATCAATAGGGACAGATTTTAATGAAATGCATTTTTTTCCCTCTTCACTTCAGAGCAATGCCTTTTAGTATACATATTAATTTTATGTTACAACAAATAGAAACAACCCATTTTTAAAAGACTTTTTTTTTCATTTTTCTTCGATTTCGATTAATAACTCCTTTTTTATTTTTCCCTCATTTTAAAGCATTTTTCGCTGATTTCATCGGTTTTCAGCACCTTCAGTGGTTCAGCTCATTTTGCGATAACAAAGATTATCTTGATTTACTTTTAAGTCAAAAACAAATCAAGGCACAACTCAGCAGAGGGAGGAAAACTACAATAAAATGTAACCATATCTTAAAACTTTGTATTGAGTGACTTATCATTTATCCATAATTTAAAGAGCACAACATGTAGTTTACTTACTCGCAATTCCTTAGATATTCTGACACTACTCAAACGAAAGTTGGCAGTGGGGCCTTCAGGAAGATGAATCACCATAAGACCATCTATCTTAGTATAGGAAATTATGAAATGTGTCCATGTAAATAACAATAATGGAATTCACACAGTGCTAAAAGTTGGCTGGACTAAAAATTCAATTTCATAAAGCAATCATTATTACACGTATACACAAAGGCTTAAGAATACAGATGGTTTATTTGAAGGAATTGCAGGTGATGCAAATCAATTATACTTCCTTCTGTAAGCAAAGAATGTGTGTTATATGTTGTAAAACACTCCTTCAATAACTATTGTATTTGACATTGCTCCAATTTCTTTGCAGTTTCCAATCACTAATGTTGTACTCTAATTAATAAACATCTGAATTAATCCAAATACACAAATCTTTTATTTCACAATAGAAAAAGGATACTCATTTGTTTCATGTTTTCATTGATAATTAAAATATCGGTATATCCTTCACGATTGCAAGATTCTACGATATTTTTAACTGGAATACTCTTTCGAAGCCGACATAATGCATTAGGAATAATTCTTTGCAGTTCTCGTCCAAAAAGCAGAGTTTTCTGAGAAATAATGTAAAAGGGTTTTATTTTGAGATATATACTTATATAATTTAAAAGTATATATTGACCACTTCGGCATCGAGATGAACTAATAAATAATTTTCATTCAACTTAATGAGAATAAGTACACAAATAATTTAAATATATTACCTTTGCAGGATCATCTGAGAAAGTTATCAGAACCTTGGGTTCATACTGTCTTGCAAAATAAGGGGCATATTCACTATTTTCAAAATCTTTTTGTACTTCCAAATTTCCTTCCTCATCCAATTTATCAAATGCTGTGTCATCATCTTCTCGCGTTGATTCTATAGTTTTTGTAGGTTTTGAAGGTTTAGTTGTGCCTTCTTCTTGGCGTTTTTTCTTTTCTGCTATTTTAGCCTAAAGAAATAGTGTTAGTTCAAGAAGTCATTGAAATAAAACAGAAAATGAGCCCGAATTCCTTACCTTTCTCTTTTGCCTCTTTAACTTGACAAACAGTCGGCTTCGAACTTCCTTATTTTTAATATCATTTATCTTCCGATCTTCAGGAAACAAAACTTCATTAGTTTCCTCGATCTCTTGGACTTCTTCGTCCGAGCTCATTTTGTTGTTCGTTAAAAAAACTTTTTGATTGATCCACGTTATATTCTATCACCACTTGGTATCTTACGATTTCCAATTAAATATTCTGAGAAGAAATGTTTTCTGTAGTTGCTACTCTGATGCCTAAATACTTACATCATGCCAAAGTGGTAATAACACAATGCATCAGGCGAAACATTATTCACTAAAAACACTAAAACACATGAAACACCTCAACTCCTCGAACACGTGAACAGAAACGTCCAAGATACATGCAAACTCTTTGCTCTAAGCAGATCAAACAATAAAGACATTCGGAATTAATATGACGTCAGGATGACGTTACGACTTTTGGCGGGAACGTTTTGGGTGGCAACTTCTGCTGGGCGCCTAAGTGATTAATAATAATAATAATAATAATAATTGTCACATAAATACAGCATAAGCCATGTATGACAAGTCAGGACATTATATGATCATACAATGTACAATGCAAATATTTCAAATATTAAATACAATACAGGTATAAAATTGAATTCTGTTTTCATGGTAAATACAAATTAATTTTATAAATAGTAGGGTAAAGCTAAAGTTGAGAGCAAAAATAAATAAAAAGGAGAAGAAGGAGAATCTTCATGAGATGGATGCTTGGGCTGGATCTATCCTTTTATATCCATCAATCAGCTGGGGGGGGGGGGCTTCAAGTCATGCAGCAGAATATGCAACAAAAAAAAAATATTTTTATTAGTTTATATTGATGTTGATATGTGTTTATGGTGTAGGTATTCCTTTGTACTGTAGAATGTATGGTTTAACAGGAAAGCTTTCAGTTTATTTTTGAATGTGTGTATTGATTGTGATTCCTAT
Source organism: Teleogryllus occipitalis (assembly GCA_011170035.1). Taxonomy (NCBI): domain Eukaryota; kingdom Metazoa; phylum Arthropoda; class Insecta; order Orthoptera; family Gryllidae; genus Teleogryllus; species Teleogryllus occipitalis. Next base: position 199,687 of record BLKR01001245.1, read on the forward strand.
ATTGTTACTAAATTTTTGACTGTATTATGCCGTTACCGAGGGGCATGTGTCTTATCACATTTGTTATTTACAATGATATTTGCTTTCTTACGGTTCATTTAGGTTCTAGCTGCGGATTTCGTCGACAAATTGGATTTAAAAAAGCACTATTTTATCAACACACGTTAAGTTGCTACCTTTTGTTTTTGAAAACGGTTCGAGGTAAACATTATCATGACCGTAGCGATAAGGCGCTGCTTTATAATAAAATAAAATGTATGCCATTTGGTTCCACGTGCTCTTTCATCAGTTATGAAAAGTACCAACGAATTTCGATCCCCCTGTGCTATTCGGATAGAAGTGACTCCGTCCGTATATTTTTATATACTGTCGGCTTTTAAAATATTTAAGAAAATTGTGTTCATTATTATCATCGAGAGAAATATTACGTACATTAAACCTTAATAATCATTCAAAAAAATCAGGGGGTTCATTAATATCCCCAAAAAGTTAGTAATTTTCTACAGAGTGAAGGAACTTTCAACTCTAAGTTAACCAGAATTTAATATAATTTAACTATTAATTTTTCAATGTATTACTTGTAATAAATATATAGTTATTTAAAATAAAAATCTTGCACTTTTTATCATATTCTAAAAAAATGTTCGCAGTTTCTTGGGCTTAATTCAAATTTTGATGATGAATTTCAATATTCAAGTCACGCGCTGAAAATATTACTTGTTATCCCCGATGATTGTAATGTTATCTTTTTTTTATGAAACGTATTTTCAATATCTTTTGCTTGCCAAGTTTTAATAAACATTTGATGCCATTTATTGCAATTCAATTGGGACACGACTAAATAGCCCTGGTGGCAGAAGAAAATAATTGATTTGGTGGCCTACGTAACACTTGGGTTCTTTTATACTAATTGTCTTGAAGAAAATGACTTAGATTTTACACAAATAGAGTCTTGAAGATCCACAAAATTTTAGTGTCTCATACATGTTATGATGCTGTGTCCAGACAATGTAAGTAAATTACAATTTATTTATTGAGAGCTACGCCCTTTAGTGGGTTGTTTATATTATTGAAAAAATGTGGAAAATTTACATACGTTTTCACGTTGTAACATAACAAAAATGACGGACATTTTTGTTTAGGCAAATAAAGATCAAATATTACAAAAGACGTGGGTTTCTATGGTGCAGATACGCAGGGGGTACACCATAGCAACGCGAGTTCGTCCTGAGAAGTGGGTTTCTGTGGTGCAGATACACAGATGACACCATAGCAACGCGAGTTCGTTCTGAGACGTGGGTTTCTGTGGTGCAGATACGCAGAGGGTACACCATAGCAACGCGAAAAAAACAAGAGAAAAAACACAGTGAGCTTTGAAGGGTGGATAAGATTGGGAATTAGGGCTTTCCGACTCGTGTCGTGGTGGTGAGCAGATCGCTTGTGCGGTTTTTCCTGAGGTTAATTATCTCATCGGGACTTATAATATTTCGTGAGAGTGAACATTAAACTTGAACTTAGAATATTTCCGCATTAGGTGTACAACTGGAACTTGTAAAATTTACGTGTTGTACCATTGCAAACTCGGACTTGTAATATTTTCATGAGTGAACTGGAAAGTGAACTTAAAATATTTTCGCGGTGAAGTTACAAAACTTGACTTAGAAATTTTACCAGTGAATTGTGAATTGTCAGGTTAGGTGATAGAAAATAATATTAGAAGGATATTATTCCGACTTGGAAAAGCTAATCAATTTGAAATAGGTGACCACCCGAGGCGCAAGATTAAGAGTATAGGCAGTGTTTGTGAAGTGGTTGGAGGAAGTTTCGACTTGGTCGCTGATCATCGTGGACTTCAACAAGAAGGAAGATTGATCTACTCTACGCGGCGACATCGAACGAAGTGCGCACGAAGAGGCAAGAAAGGATAAAAGGTTCTATAACGCTGTTGTTGTAATAACGAGAAAAATGACCTAACAATAACTTGTAATAATCAATAATCGACTGATAATTTTTGGGATTCATAATAAATTATAATTCATAGTTTGAAAGAAAGCTGATTCTCATTTGCCATTACGTGCAATCCTAGAGTAGACATTTTAGAATTATTTTCAGATTCCTCGCCTCTCCGTATGGATGGCAGATTGAGTAATTGGTTGCGGAGTAAGTAGCAACAATTATTTCAAAAGAACTCGACGACCGAGCTAGCGGGATTTGCATTTATTTGTAACTAGCTGAAGTACCCGGCGTTGCTCGGGCATTTATAACAGTAAATTATTATACAGGAAGAGGAATTCAATCTTTTCATTCCCTGCGGCGGAACCTACCTCTATTTCTTCCATTGTATCTCTTCTCCGCCCTACTCCCTGCCATGCTCCGCCCGGCCACGCCGCGATAGCTGTCGTCTCTTGACCCCCATTTGGAAATTTCCGAATTACCTCGCTCACTTTTCCACAAATAATTACATTTTTCTCAATTGAAGTTGCAGCTTCTAAACATTCTCTTGATAACTAAAAGCAATAAACAAATCTAAACTACAAAATAAAATACTTGTAGTCTCACATATATAATTTTTGTGGAGTTTTATATAATATTCCAACACTATCAATAAATTGTCACGTAAAACTGATCCTATTTTTATATTTTTTCTTCTATTGTATTCACGAAGAAAGTTTTGAAATTGATCTGTCAACTCGTGACCTTGAATGGACTTCCTGTTTTAAGCTGAGTATAACATGCGGAAGTTCATGCACGGGTACGGTAGTAGGTAGATCCGGAGTAATAGTTATAGACGTGATAGAGATCCGGAGTAATAGATTATAGGCGTAATTGATGAATCATAATCATAAAAATAAATGAAAATACTTGTATCTATTCTGAAACATAATTACCAATTTTTATATTTTTGAAGACGACAAAAATATACATTTTTAATGTCCTATGTGCTAGTAACATGTAGTATAAAACTTATTTGTTAAGGTTAATCAATTCATCATACGACTGATACATTAGAAAACTAATGATTCACCAACATTACATTAGGTGTAAATAATAAATTGACAATGCCCTGAGACACATAACAAAACAATATTAGCATCATTATTTTATCTCAAGTGATAGAGATTGTGGATTCTGAAATACGAATAATAGAAACCAAGGACTCTCAGATATTATTCGCTTAGACAAAAATATTTTTAGACAAATTAATTTTTGCTTATTGTTTTAGAAAAAATATGAATGAACTCATTCATTGGGAGCAATTGATATGCAAAACAACTTTACAGATGTCTTAATATGTAAATTATCATTCCTAAATTACATACCACTGCTCAAAACTCCTTCAATTATTGAAGAAAAACTTTCACTGTTTGGACTGAAAACATACAAACATTATCCTATTTTACGGTGTCTAAAGTCTAAATTCAATCAAAAAATGTTGTATCGTTTTTAAGAAAAAATGGTTTAAAGAAAATGAAAATTTCCTATCCTTGACACAAAATTTCGCAAAACATACTCATGTTTTTGAAATATTGAACATGACATTCTTTTTAGATCTGTTTTTCATGAATGTATTTCATTAAGAAAAAAGTTTGTCTTTGTAGTTGTAGTTGTAGAAAGACCTCAAAAAATTTTGAATTTTTTCAATTATAGAAAAAATTTGGGATTTTTAACGAACATGAGATTTACGCCATTCTCTTAAACGTCCTTGTCACTATCCTATAACAAAGTTTAATTTTTAAAAGAGAAAAAAAATTAAACTTGTTCTTTTAATGTATACTTGTTCTTTTAATTGTTTTGAATTGCTCTCTTTGTGTGAATTTTTTTCCTTTTTCTTATTGTATTGTTTCCTACCATACGAATAAATAAAAACAAAGTTTAATCAAAAACGTAGGAACCATTTTTTGAACATTTTGAAAATATCTCAGAGGCTTCACGTAAAGTACCCCCAAAAATAAAAATATCGGTTTCAAATTCAAGGAGCCGCGACATTAGACAGTTGGATCGGGGAATATCAATTTTGGGAAAAATCGACTGAACGGTTTAGCCGCTAGCGTTGTTCACAGACAGACGGACGGACAGACAGACGTTTTGCCGTCACTCGATTTTTCGGTATCAGGGACCCACAAAACATGAATTGTGGCTACACCACGTGTTAGAGGATTTTTCCTAAATTTAGCATCTAGATTTATCTACTTTTTCGTTTCCGGGGTCCTGTAATAAGAGTTTTTCTGCCGAAAATTCGTGTTTTTTTTCGCGTAGCATTACGTAATTTTCTATCTACCGCGGTGGCGATAGCAAGAAAGTAAAAATTAATAAAACAGATATTAAAGCAATAAACAACACGATAAAGCATTGTTGTGCGACGTAAATTCTAAATGAAGTGTTTTCATTGGTAACACATACACAGAACGACAATGAAATTTACCATTTTATGTAGTTCAGAGCTCTGATGACAATAGTGAAAACCATTTTTTCGATATTACCTAAACTTTCTACTTGAAAACGCCATTTTCTCTGCGCTCGGTTGCGTTATTTATGTTGTCGCGGCGGTTATCACATTCTGTTGTTTTAGGAATATTGTTGCCTTGTGTTGGGAGTAGAGAAGGGGGGATAGACTGGAGTGACAAGATTTTTTGACATAAAACAGGACATTTATGAAATATGGAAGAAAAAAAACGGGACAAAACAGGACATGAGCTTACAAAGAAAATGTGCTTCATATATGACTGCACTGCTTCACTGACACAGGTACAAATCCCTTTTTATACATAAAAAGATATATTTTAAAAATAAACTTTTGAACAACTTGCTGAATAGGAACTTGTAGCTCCTCATTCAGGAACATCACTATGAACTTTGTACTTATCAGAAGATCTGATATCTTGCAAGTGCTTTGAATTACTTAAAAACCGGTTGTAGAATTACTTAATGCTCAGCTCGTGAAAATGAGTTTTTAAAATTAGAATTGCTTGAATAATTTTGGTAAGACGAGGATTTTTTTTTATCAATCCAAAAGAAGTTCACAATTGAAAATACTCTTTGCACCACAGCATTTGTACCTGGTAGAGCCAGAGCAAAACTCACACCCACTTCTATGAATTTACATTGCCTCTACTTTTAAATGTGTGGAAGGCATCACACCATTTTTATCAAGCTCTACATTATCTTATTCACATTCCCCAAATTTTCTAGATAAAAGTTTGTTGAAATGTAAGAGCTAACGAAGTAGAGAAAACCAAAGTGCGTCTAGGGATAACGAGGTTATAGCCAAAAACGAAAAAAAAGAGACATTTCGCGTTCCGTTCATATTTTGTCGGGACAATGAGACACACAATAAAAAAAGGACAATCCCGTTAAAAACGAGACGTCTTGTCACCCTAAGATAGGCACTTAAGGTAGGTAAAGGGAAATTTCACTTGCATCAGTCAATCGATAGTGAGATCACATAGTATCTATTGAAATGTGTATATCCGCTGTTGTGAAGAATATTGGTTGTGCATATTCTTGTGTTTCTTATACTTAACGAAGTCTAGAAAGTCTATTAATTAACCAAATCTTTATTGTAGCGAGTTTACGACTAAGTTTGAAAGACATTCCATTTCTCCGATCGCCAAAAAGGTGTACGAGTTGTATTTTGAATCAAAGATAGATGAGGATATGTGTTGGTCACCGTCAAACTGTTGCTATTGTTGCTCGCGCTATTTAAGAGGCTGGTTGCATGGGACCCATCCATCCATGTCATTTGCGGTACCACAGTTGTGGAGGGAACCTAGAGACCACACTACAGAGCGCTACTTTTGTGTAACGAAAGTTACAGGAATCTCAAGTAAATCAAAACACACAGTTTCGTAACCACATTTGGTATCTGAAATGCGCCCAGTTCTGAATACTGATTCTCTCGCAGTTCCAAAACCACTAGCCGAATGGACAATGAAAGATGTAAAAGGTGATTGTAGTGATAAACCAACAAATCACGAAGATCTTGATTACATCTGCAGCACGGCTACAACCACAGCCATTGCTACAGGCAGATCTTGTAAGAACTCGAAGTCTTCCCAAGAGGCAACTAGCATTCCTTGGGTCTCGTCTTCAAGAAAAGAACCTGTTACAACCAAACACTTGTACGACATTCCGGAAAAGCCCGCTTGATCTTTCCTCTTTTTTCTCCATGACAGATAGTTGATAAATTGTAATGACAAATGGGCTGCTTACAAAATTTAGGATGATTCACAATCAGGAAGAATGGTGTCTATTTAAAGATTCCTCAAAGACGAAATTATGCAAAGTATTTAAAGCTCCGTATCGGAGACAATAACAAGTTATAACGTATCAGTAAAAAATAAATATAGTTTACAAATTACTGTCAAAGGGTACCCTAAGACACGTAAGGGCGAGCACATTTGTCAAATATTTCTTTTCAACCAATTTTTTCAAATGGAATAGGAGGACCGCGAGACCCACTTAGAAGGTCACTGGGTGTTTGCGCCTGCTAATGCAACCTCCACGACAGTCATGCACAGACAGTTGTCTAATTCTCAGGAGAGTGCGCCACCTGATCCTGTTAGTTTTCAATACATAAATCAAACTCTTATGAACAGGATGTATCATTGAATGGTGGTTTGTCCAATCTCCAGAAGTAATTCGATTCTTTAGATCGTTTAGTCTCCTTCTGCTGAAAGCAAGTGTCCTCGATATCTATAAAACAAACAATGAGTTACTAGTGGTAAGGAAAGGTGTTGTATCCTGCTTTACTTCGACTAGTATTCAACAGAAATACAGTGTGATTGAATTGATATGAATCTATTTGATATTGGGGTCAATTTCCTAATTTCGATCGTAGGCTTCCATGTAAAGGCGGACGTATTCTAATGGATTATTAAAAACTTTTAAGTCGCAAAGAAAGAGAAGAAGTGGGCGAACCGTAACTCACAAGAGAAGCAGCTGAGTGGTTGTCTTTGAGTTTTGATTGTTAATAATAATAATAATAATAATAATAATAATAATAATAATAATAATAATAATAATAATAATAATGCCTTTATTGATATGGCGAGGCTCGGGCCATTAGGCCCGCTCTTCCGCCTAACCACATGTCAGATGTATACAAAGATCAAACATATATTATATACAAATATAAACAATATATTTATGTTGCAAGTAGTTAGTAGAAAACAAGTATAATTTAAATGTAGCTTTTAAAAAGATAAATGAAATATTAAAATAGACAGAAATGTGGCAAATTTTGTTTGACAAATTATAAATTCATAGACGGAAGTTAAACAAGTTGAGTTGAATAGCATTGCTCCAAACGTTTTCGCGCTACGCGGCAGCCTGGTATTCACCCCGAGCGACTGTAATCTTTTAAATACAGAAACACACCACCTCACTCGCCGCTCGACCCTGGAGGAAAACCCGCTAGTCGGGGAAAACCCACCAGGCAGGCTGCGTCCTAATACAATAGTAACTAAGCTAAAATGAAGTGACAGGATTTTGGGGTGTTTTCCTCAGCTGCTGGCCTTGCTGCAAGGGAATCGTCTTCTTGCTCTAATCCTCCTCTGCTCCTATGGATGAAAACACATTTCCGGCAGTATCAAACAAATCACAAAAGAATAAATTTTCAACAAGTACATTACGGTTATTTCTAAACATATTAGTCACTTTTTAACATTCCTAAAAGGTGGTAAAACTGACATTGGATTTGACAGCCGAATATCTACAGTGATGTAAGTTGTATAATGATATATTCTATTTTGTAAGAAAGTCATTCAGGTGTTTCTTAAAAGATGTTAATGAGGAGCAGTTTTTAATGTTGAAAGGCAATTTATTCCACTCTCGGGCTACCGTAATTGCGTATGATTTATTGTAGTAGTTTGTTTTACTTTTTGGAATACAGAGTAACTGAGATTTCTGAAATCTAGAGGATTTAAGATATACGAAATAATTTGTTAAATATGACGGGGAATCCACTTTTAGCATCTTAAATAAAAGACAAAGGCTGTGATACAAACGCCTATCCTTTAGTGTTAGTATTTTGTTCACTTTATAAACTCTGGAGATATGATCGTATTTTTTTATATTATAAATGAAACGAATACAGGCATTTTGAGCTCTTTGCAGAGTTTGAGCGAGTGAATCTTTTAAATTGTTGTACACAATATCACCGTAGTCGAAATGAGGACACAACAGAGTTTTTACTAACATTTCCTTCGTATTTGTAGGGAGACATTTGTCGATACATCTAAGGGATTGCAAAGATGCATAAACCTTGCGACAGACATTTCGGATCTGGTATTCCCAGCTTAGATGATCATCAAAAATTAAGCCCAAGTTTTTCACTTGTGAATAACGAGGTACTACAACATTGCCTATAAGCACATCAGGAATAGATAAACATTCAAGTTTCTTGTGCATTTGGGAAGAGCCAATTATGATGGTTTGTGATTTCGTAGGATTTAAATTGAATCCGTTTTTCATTGACCATTTTACTACAGATGAGAGCTCATTATTTAATTTATTTATTAGCATTGCTACCTGTGACGGTTTCCCGGAGATGTAAATTTGCAGATCATCCGCATACATATGATGACTACATTCTCTAAGTTCGCGTGATAAGTCATTCACATAAATTAAGAAGAACAGCGGCCCTAACACGGATCCCTGAGGTACTCCACGGTGGAGAAGTTTTGGATCGGAATGGAGATCGTCAACTACTACAATTTGTTGCCTATTGTGGAGATAGTTTGCAATCCAAGAGATAGTGGAATCAGAGAAATTTAGATTTTAGTTAAGCTGTTTGTTGCAGCAAATTGTTAAGATGCGAGTGTGGGAGGGTGCGTTTCTGACCAGAAGCGTTGCTGGGTGATGGTTGAATTATATAATTACTTGAATAGCTTGTGTTGTGATCCGATACGATAAGTATATATTGAACTGTTTGGTGTGCAGAAATACTAATAGTTGCGAATGGATAATATTGTGGTGTCAGTACGATCACTGAGCCACAGAAGTGTTGCAATCGCACTACCCTTCAGTGGGGGAAGCGGAGAGGGACGGGGCGAGGGCCGAGTGACGTCATGAGGCGGAGGGCGAGAGGGGTCAGCTCTGAGAAACTCCCTCTCCATTTATTCGGTTTGGTTACACTTTCATCCGTTTTAGTTCTGGACTACTCTACTGGAAATATAGTGACGATGTGATGTATATTTGGACTGAATTGGGATATTGAACACTGAACATCTTGATTGTATTTTATGACGATCCTGCTTGTAATTCGAACAATAAACTGTTGGTTGGAAACTGTTATTTCAATAGATAGTTTAAATTACGCAAAAAACCTCTAAAATGTCTTTTACCCTTTTTGTCGTATTACACGACTTAGTTGCAAATCTTTGGGGGGAAATTTATAAACCTATTTCATATAATTTCAATGAATAAAGTGAAAACTAAACGTAAAGCTCTATAATACATATTTCATCGGATTATCTTGCAAAATATTAGAAACAAAATAAGGATGCTTATTTTTGTGTATTTAAACCATGTAGGAACACATCTATGTTTGTTAATAACTACAGGGTGGATTTTGATGACCTAAAACATCGCCAAAAATGATTAATTAAATGATTTGAAAATGCTTTAAAAATGCCCTTAAACCAAAGAAAAATGACCAAAAACAATCATATCAAAACCAGTTCGGATGAACAACTCAAACTGTTGGATACGTTACTGATGTAATCGAGGCTTCTTCCATTCGTTCGAGAGAACTCAGCTTGCAAACTTTTGGTTTGGACTGTTTTTTACCAGGAAATCTGTCTTTTGTTATCCCGAAATTGACCGAACCGGCATTGGCGCTGATATACGTCACAATAATTACAACGGCTGCCAAAACAATTTCTGAGCATATAAATCGAAGAGGCTACTGACTAACTCTATTGAGAACATTTTTTGCATCTCGTAAATATTATTTGAAGTAAGTACCATTAAAAATGACGTTAAAATTCATGAAATCAACAAAAAATGTATTAAAAGTGAAGTAAAAGGTAAAAAATGACTTATTAGTCGAAATCGACAAAAATACAACATAATAAATACCTACCTATAAAAATGGGTCAATTCCTTTTGACATAACATAAAATGAATTTCTGTACTAAACAGCTTTGTTTGTAAGTGAAAAGGAAAAAAATGACATTTCATTAAAATCCCCCTAATAATCATATATCGCAACACCTCTATTCCAACTACTTTATTTATGGTATGACGTGAAATGCGTAGACACCGTTCTGTATTCAGTCCTCGTTTCATCTGCCGGGCACGGCGGCGACGTTGAAGCACTTGATCATGACGATGGTTGATTGATTGATTTGTTTCGTGTTTGCGGGCGCGTCAACTGATTTGGTCATTAGTCCCGTTAGTGTAGCGCATATTTTTTCTCTGGAGATGGCGGTGATTTTCCTTCGCTGGAAGGCGAGATCCGGCGCCGACCTATCGTCGGCTAGTGGGGTTTCCCCCTATCCAGGACTCTCCCACCAGCAGGGCACCGCTCCAGCTGGGATAAGCTCTAAGCTCCCGACCGGTCTCCTGGAATATGTGGTAGTGTAGTGCATGTTAGTGTAAGTGTGTGTGTAAGGGGAGAGGTTAGGATAAGGAAGAGAAAGGACAGATCGCGTGCGGTCCGCGGCCCGTTTGGTAGGGTACTGCTCCGGCATTCGCCTGGTGTTGATCGGAGAAACCACGGAAAACTACCGATCAGAGCAGCCGGCCGCTAGAATTCTCCTCTAGACAGCGACTGAATTCGACCTAGCTGAGAAGATAGTGTCGAAAATCCTGCCGCCGTCGGAACTCGAACCTAGGACCTCCCGGTCAGGCGCTGTAGTGACATCAGTTGATGCACTGAGCCACCGCTCCCGGTGTGACGATGGTGGTGACGCCGTGCGAGGTGAGGGAGGAAGAAGACGGAATCCGAGCCAGAGGACGTAGGCACCTCCGCTTCGACGCTCTGTGCGGCGAGTGTGGGCGATGGGCGAGGCGGGCGAGGATGAGCGGGCGGTGAGTGGCAGTGGCTGGGGCAGACGACCGGAGCCCTGTGTTTCAGCGAGAGGGTCGCTTCCGATGAGCAGCGCCCCGTCGTCGCTTTCTCCGCCCAGCGACCGAAGCCGCTCAAGTCATTGCACTCTCATCTCCATATCGCCGCTGCCGCGGCCGTGGTCTGGCAGCAGCCGCATTGAAACATGCCAGAACGCGACGCGGAAACACTAAGAACGAGGAACACCGCTCACTCTTCGTGAAGGTTTAAAGCATCGAATCAGGAGATTCTGTAATTTGGTGGAACGATATGTTGAATAACTACAGTTTTTTGTTTCGAGAGAGTAGTTCACTATTTAGTCAGTCGCGATTATAAATTAAGTGGATTTATTATGAAATGTATTTTTGGATTTTTTCAAAGGTATAAAATTCATTTATATGAAATAATAAAAATATCTTTGTCTTACATTTTAAATTTTCAATTTCAAACATTACCTTCTTTTTTATTGGGACTAGTAACACGTATAATGTATTTGGTAGAAGAATCCTCTAGTTTACATTCCAGTAGTAGACAACTGGAGAGCACACGGTGACGCAATTGTTCGACTGTTCTGTGTCCCAACGTCAGTCAGTTTTATGCTTTTGTTATGAAGTCTGACGTGAGTCCATAATGTATTTACGTAGACAAAACATACTGTAATACTTTATTTCAATTAACAACACTGTAAACTCGACGTCGAGCGCATGGGGTGCAGCTTGAGAGCCCTCGCAGTGCAGCGCGGGAAGGGGTCGCCCAGGACCAACTACAACACCTCCAATTGGTCTTGGGCGGCCCCTCCCCGCCAACTACAACATATTGGAGGTATTGGAGTTTGTCTGAGGCCCCCCACCGCCCTCGCTGTTGTGAGGCTTCACCACTAGAGCGCATTTTGTACAGTGCTTCACAATAATCCAACTCTCTCTACATGCAATATCATTTGGCGTAACCCCCTTTGTAAACAGCGCATCTATCGGACGTTAAACGAAGTACTATCCGATAACGGATAACGAGCTCATGAAATATTCTCTTGGAACGTATTCTCTCTTGTTTTTATTGTAATGGTTTCTTTACCTTAATAAACAGACTCAGTCTTTTTTATAACATTTTATTTCTTGTTTTACCATCATAACGTTTCGACCGTATATGGAGTCTTTTTAAAAAAAAAGAACTAAAACAAATATAATGAACGTTGTGTTCGAATGATGGAGAATTATTGATGAAATGGTAACACATAGCTAATAAAGGGATGAATTGGGAACAATAATAAAAATTAAACAAATTAGAAGAAAATTGGTGCAGTGACAAGGAGATTAATACTGTCAAAACAAAACCAATTATTACTGTGGAAGGAAAGGAAGGAAGGGATTATGTTTGCAAGATAGGATGTTAGATGTCATTAAGTTGTTCTGTATCTATTTGGAGGTCAAGTGTATGAGTAGTACTTTTTAATAAGAAGAATTTCAGAGAGGTCTTTTATGTTAATTCTTTTTCATATAAAATCACTTTTATCACAATCACATGACAATGTTATCCCAAATAATATTAGGATGATGCTTTATTTTGTGTTGTGTAATGACAAGTTTGGATGCAACCATTTTAACATTATTAACATGCTCTTTGATGAGAGTTTCAAGGGCTCTTTTAGTCGTACCTATATATTTGGCAGGGCAGTCTTGGCATGGAATTTGATAAACAACATAATATAGCCTGTTGATAGGAGTTGAATCTTTTCCTTTCTTAATGTACTGATTGAAATTTCCAGTATTTTTAAAATTGGAGGTATTCTATTTTGAAAGTGATTTTGTTAAGTAGTTGGAGACTAAAGGAAGAATATGTCTATAATGTGGAAGAATGACTCTATAATGTTCAGACGATATATTAGAAGAGGCAGTATTTTTATTTCTGGTACATGCAGTGTTAATAGAATGAAGACAAATATGGATAAACTTATAAAATTTCCCCCTAAATTTATTAATAAGTTTATCCATATTCACTTGTCCGAATCCATATTCTAAGAGAATTGTCTCCTGTCATGAGTAGTAGTGTAGTGCATGTGTGTGTGTGTATGTGTGTGTGTGAGTAAAGGATAGGACAAGAAAGTGGAAGGAAAGATCTCGCGACCCATTTGTTACTGCGCTGGCACTCGCCTGGCAGAGATCGAGGAAACCACGGATAACTACTGATCAGAGCAGACGGTCGCTAGAATTCTCCTCCAGACAGCGACTGAATTCAACATGCTATGAAGTTAGTATCGAAAATCAAGCTGAGAGAGGGTTTCATAGAATTGTGTAGCGAGTTCGTACGTAATCTGTACAATATCCCTTAGAAGATGAAAGTACTGGAACATCAATTTTTTGTGATTTTTTAAAAGAAGACGTGTGAAGACAGTTGCATTCTTATTTCTCGTCAATACAATCACTTGTATTGACACTGGAGATCCGAAGTATTATTACTGTGAGTTTGAAAGATATTTAAAACGCAAAGTGTATAAAGAACCACCATAAATATAACATGAAGGGAAGTTGAGTGAAAATTTCACCCATGAAAATCTTGTTAATCAACTACTTATGTGAAGTTTAAGTCCGATGATAAAGACAATATTTATCATTTAAAATAAAGTGTTTGTTCAAATCATACTTCAATGACTGATACGATCTGATGAAAGTGACTTTACCCCGGTTTGTACCATAGACTGTACCAAGAATTCAACAGATCCGTAGGGTATTTCAATAATATTTGTTCGATATACGGGTGTTTGTAAGCATCCCCTTTTGAGAGCCGGAACCTGTTGTCGAGCGCCAGCGTGGTCCGGTACGTCACGCCGCTGGCTGGAGGCGCCGCTCCGCCCCGGATCCGCCTGGCTGATGCGATACCGTTCGCCCGCGCGGCTTCGGCCTTGGCCCACACGGGCGCCGCCCTGCCCCGTGCCGCGCCGGCTCCTGCAGAAGGGCGGCGATCGCCAGCGGCGCGCCCCGCTGCGCCGGCACGCGCAGGGCCGAACACGCCAGGAGGGCTGCGCATTTAAGACTTTATTATCAAACGTTCTGCCAATAGAGCAAAATATTATATTATTACTGATCAAATCCTTGGAAATCTCTGAAGGTGGTAGCAGATGCTTCTAGTAAGCCAAATGAAGGGGGTTGGTTTCTAATTTATAATAGAATTAAGATAAGATAAGTCGACCTGGATGACCGAGGTAGCTAAGATCGAGTACCGACTCAGCGCTTCGGTCCGAAGGGTCGCGGGTTCGAGTCACGCCTTGGGCATGATTGTTTCTCCCTTGACTTTGTGTGTGTTGTCGCGGAGGGCCTCGCGTTCTGCTGACCCCAGATCACAGGAGCCAGTGTGTTGGTCTAGTGTATGGTCGAATATGCGTTCCATCGGAACGTAAAGGGTAACCGGCTGTTGGCTGGATAAAAACCCTAGAAAAAAAAGATAAGATAATGTGGAAGAAGGGAATATGGCCCATCATTGTTACACCTGTTTTTCAGCAGTACGTCTTTCTGCACAGTGAGTTTATCTTTGACTGTGTATACTTAAACAATTCATCTGCAAAATCTCTATTTCCCCGAACATCACCCGAGGGCCATCTCGGCGCAGACCCCCTTCCTCAACCACGCACTAACGTCTCATGCACAATGACCGGGCAGAGAATTACGGAAAGATTAGAGAATTGAGGGGAAACAAGAATTACTAGGAACGTTCCCTGCACCACAAACACACACACAACTGAAAATAGCCGCACTTTGCGCGGGATTCAGAGCCTTAGAAAATTGCTATTGATGGAGAAGACTGCTTATCGAAGTGGTCTGAGGCGAGATCTGTGGCGAGTGTTGGTGGCGTGAGCAGTCCAGAACGACGATGCCGGGCGCGCACGCGCACGGCCGCCCAAGAGAGAGCACGCGCGTGCTTTCCGGCGCACGAAGGCGGAGAGCGAGCGCCAGCGCAGGGGAGGGCGCGGGCGGAGGCGGCGCCGGGGTCGCGCCGACGGAAGCGAGGGCGCTGGGGCCGCAAGTGCAAGTGGCGATCGAGAGCGACGAAGCGGACGCGGAGGACAGCAAGTGTGTGAAGGCAGACATGCGGGAGACAGCGAAGGAGTGATTCATTGATTGATGTTTCCGGGGGGTCGACTGTTAAGGTCATTAGTTCCGTATGTGTAGTGTGTGATGTTTTCTCTCGGGAGGTGGCGGAAATCTTCCCCCGCCGCCCACCTGCATCAGAACAATATCTAAGCTCCCGACACCTGAGCTACTGTAGAGCTAGTAAATTTACATGTTTGTACGTAAGGGATGAGAAAACGATTAGGAAGAGGAAGGAAAGATCCGGCGCGGTCCGTGGCCCATTTGTTAGGGTACTACTCCCGCATTCGTCTAGTGTTGATTAGAGAAACCACGTAAAACTACCAACCAGAGCAACCGGCCGCTAGAATTCTCCTCCAGACAGGGGCTGAACTCCATCCACCTCCCAACTAGATGGCGAAGGAGATGGGAGGGTTGAATGATTCGGCGCAGGACAGGCAGGTGATGCGGGTACACGAACGAAAAGAGGGAAGACGAAGTATGATGAGACGTGACGGCGCGGAGCGTCGAAGGAACGGGGAGCAGCAAAGTCGCAAAGGGCTCGAGAAGGCGAAGTCTTCGAGGCGAAAAGATCGTTGGGAAAAGCAAAAATGGCAAATTGATCGAAACAACGGGGTAAGTACTCTGTGAATTAATGATGGACAGAACATGCTAGAACGGGGAAGTGGGCGGGTCGTGGGCGGGTCGTGGGCGGGTCGTGGGCGGGTCGTGGGCGGGTCGTGGGCGGGTCGTGGGCGGGTCGTGGGCGGGTCGTGGGCGGGTCGTAGGCGGGTCGTGGGCGGGTCGTGGGCGGGTCGTGGGCGGGTCGTGGGCGGGTCGTGGGCGGGTCGTGGGCGGGTCGTGGGCGGGTCGTGGGCGGGTGGGCGGGTCGTGGGCGGGGCGTGGGCGGGGCGTGGGCGGGCGCTCTCTCCGCACGCAGGGCACGCGCCGCCGCCGGGAAAGTGCGTCCGCGGCCGCGCCCGGTCTAGGTCAATGGCACCGCCGCCAGGGCACTCGCGTTCTCACCATTGGACTGCAGGGCCTCTGGCTGGGAGCGCTTAAGAGTCCCGATGGTGGCAGCATTTTCGACACTAGCTGCATAGCTACGTCCAAAGCAGTCGGTGTGGAGGAGGGTTCTAGCGGCCAGCTGCTGTGATAGGTAGTTTCCTATGGTTCCTCCGATTAACATCTGGAGAATACCCTAAGAAATGGGCAACATACCGCGCGTGATATTTTCTTCCTCTTCCTTGTCCTATCTTTACCCCTTACTCACATGTACTACTCTACCACACATACTTAGAGCTTCTCCCGGCCAGAGGGGTGACTCGCTGGTGGGAGATATCTGGTTGGGGACAAACACGGAAAGCCGACTTATAGGACGGTTCTGGATCCCATCATCCAGCGGGGGAAGATTACCGCCATCTCACGTGTTAAGAACATGCATCACATGTACCAGATTAATTATATTGGCAGTTGAAGCGCCTGGAATCACCAATCAATCAATCAATCATCCACGCCATTCGGAAACGATCTCTTCACATGGCCTGTGGAAATCAATTGCGCTTAGAAGTTGTGACTGACGTCACCATTGAAAACTCTTTCCGATTCATGAACTTGCCAATAATATCTTTTGTGTGATTTTAGAGAGAAAGCATGCATCGTTTTGGATCTGTGGACGTGGCTGGGTGCCGGCGAGGAAGGCCGATGGGCCGGGGGCGGGGGCGCGGCCTTGCCCTGGAGACCTTTGCGACCGACGCGCCCAGCGCCGCGTGCGCGGGGGCCTCGGCGCAGCCCTGGGCGCTCTCTTCCGGATGCCCCCGCGCGGTTGACGCACGCACAAGTCGATGGCGCGAGACCGCAAGCAAACGGCCAACACACAAAAATCATTAGGAGAATTCTAGCGGCCGGCTGCTCTGATCGGTACTTTTCCGTGGTTTCTACGATCAACACCAGGCGAATGCCGGAGCAGGACCCTATCAAACGGGCCACGGACCGCGCGCGATCTGACCTTCCCATTCCTTGTCCTATCCTCTCCCCTTACACACAAACTTACACTAACATGCACTACCACATATCCCGGGAGACCAGTCGGGAGCTTAGAGCTTGTCTCGGCTGGGGCGGTGCCCCGCTGGTGGGAGAGTCCTGGTTAGGGGGAAACCCCACTAGCCGACGGTAGGTCGGCGCCGGATCTCGCCATCCAGTGAGGGAAGATCACCGCCACCTCCCGAGAAAAAAACATGCATTACACAAACGGGACTAATGACCAGAGCAGCTGACGCGCCCGGAAATATGAAAAAATCAATCAATCAATCAATCAATCAATCAATCACAGACTGCGCTAACAATTCTGTAACTAGTCTACTTCACTATATGCCTTTCCAAATTTTGATTTGAAATGTCAGTATCCGACATGTAGGTGGTAACTTTGAATCTATAAACATAATATAGAAGAGATAAAACAATTTCATGTCTTTGTATGGTTTCTGGTCAAATATAAGGCTGTTCCCATAAAAAAATCAATCTTTCCCGTGCATACGAATTTTTCTTATTACAAAATCACTTTCTTAAGTAAGTATCCCTTTCTAACGCATAAGAAGTACGATAAGTGCGTCATATAATTCTCTGCATGTCGACTGAAGAAGCGTAAGAACAGTGAAAGCTACTTGAGAACGGATTCTGAGAGAACCGTTTGGGGAAGTAAACGAAGAGCAGCTATGGAAGACAGGCTCCTTTGACTTGTCGTCGAAGCTTACTATGTTTCTCTCGGAATTAATAACTGAGAATTTTAGCTGGAACAGGGGTTGCCTTCACCTAATCAAATGTGAAATATAATATTAAAAACTGTTTTATTTTTATTCATTACGTCAATTGTAAAATAACAAATTCTAATGTTAATGAATGTTTATTAAAATAGAAATTAAGAAATATGTTAAAGAATTTTAAGAACAACGAATACTTAAAAATACATTCTGAAATTATACGAATAGAAGAAAAGAAACTACAAGAAGTTTAAAAAAGAGAGTTCTAAAGCAGTTGAGAAATAACTTGCTAAAGGACGTTGAGTAGGGAAAGAAGTGATAGAAATAAAAAAGACAAACGAAAAATTGTGTACGTATTCAGTTCGAATAAAACCATTTAATTTTTTAGATCACGCTGGCGTTGGAGTACCTACATTA
The DNA here is from genome assembly GCA_011170035.1 of Teleogryllus occipitalis. NCBI lineage: Eukaryota > Metazoa > Arthropoda > Insecta > Orthoptera > Gryllidae > Teleogryllus > Teleogryllus occipitalis. The sequence goes on from BLKR01001245.1 coordinate 217,971, forward strand.
TTTCAGTGCTTTTCTTCAATTTGTTAAGAGTTGTGATAATCTTGATTGGTTTTAGAGAGTTATTTTATAAAGAAAGCGCAGACTAGCAATACTTTGGAACAAAGAAAAATTGATATAAGAAAATAAGTTACAGTTCATGGCTTGAAAAATAAACTCGTGTTTATATTTCAACGGCTGTTGTTTCATAAGCCGATTTAGAAGTGGACTGGACCTTCACCGGACTCTGGTAATGTGATTGTCAAAGATCAAAGATCAATGTAAAAAAATCGAAATGTTTGTGACAAATGCAGGACCCAAATCCAAAATTTACAGTTATTGCTATTGATGAAATGTGGGTCAGAGGCACTGAACCGAAGTTGAAGTGACAGTCGAACGAGGGGATAAGTCGATCTTCACCACGCCCAAAAAAGTTCGTCGCGCTCGAGGAGCAGGTGGAAGAAATGATCAACGCGGAATCATCATGATAGAATTCTATGTGGGTGAAGTGTAACAGTACCGTCTTATAGTGAATTGGTTCAAAATGTGAACAGAAGGATGTCGAATATCCAACCTCGGTTGAACCAGGCTGGGCCATTTATTCCCTACGATAACGCTGACCAGCTCATTGCCCATGTTTTATCTGAAATGGTGGGTGAACACAATTGGGAGATTTACCTCATCCGCTCTAAAGTCCTCACAAGTGACCACCATAGTTTGAACTGACTGAAAGAAACCTTGGCGAGGAAGTCGTTGTTCATCGTTTGGAGAAGCTTCTGCCACTGATATCAGAGATTTCCATCAAACGAATAAAGATGGCTTATTAGATGGAATTGTGAAGCTTTTCAGATGTTGGAACTCGTGACTGAGAGAAAGGGTGGTTCTGTCAGAGGACTGAAAAAAATATTGTAAACAATAAATGCAAGAAAACAATGAATTTATACAATATTTCTAAATTGATCTTCATACAAGAAAAAAAATGGGTAAAAAATTTGTAGTAAATTTTCAATCTTTAATATCTCAAACTATAAAAAAAACTATGGGTAACCCGTCAAAAATGACGGGCGAAATCACAATTCCTTACTAATTATTCACTATAATGAATAATAGAACACAATCCAATTTCATAAATACAAAATTTAAAGTGTTTTCAATTTCAAAGTTTCCTTTAGTTTCAGTAACAGGTTTTATTTTACTAATTTATAGTGTAAGTAATTGAACCTAACGGTGCCTTTTCAACTCAGCTCCTATAGCGTTCTCCTAACCACCAAAGTTGTAGATATTTTGTGCCTCTCTGATACGTTGTACATCCCTGATACGATGTACATCCCTGATACGCGTGTCGGCCAGGGACATGAATCCTTCTTCCTCCGAAGATCTCGAGTTCCGAAGCGGGCGATTGCGTGGGCGTGCGCGCGGCGCCGAATTTTTCACGAGGAAGAGCGATCGCCGCCTCCCCTCACCAACCTGTGAAACCGCATCGCGCGCCGAGAAAACTACCCAATTATACTGCCACGTGTCGTTTCAGTACCACATTTCCTAGTGACCCAGTGGGTTCTTAATTGTTTATTTCTTAAGGAGACTTTCTATTCCAAAAATATTTTTTTGGAAGGATATTTTTAAGATATACGTAATAATAAGCAAAAAAATACGTTTCTATCTTATTTCAGTCGCTCAAACTTTATTATAAAATATCGGGAGGTAGGAAATTATGTTACTGATATGTCATGAATTTTATGAACGCTGGAACTCTTCGTACATAAGTCAGCCACAAATAAATAAATTCAACAAAGAGATATTTTCATTAGTTTCACTCGATTCACAAAACCGCTACAATTCCATAATGCAAGGAGAGAAGTGTCCTTGAGAATTTCCCAACCGAGTAGCCATTAAGTTTTGATGTATCATCAGATGCGTGTGGGTTCTTGTTAAGGGGAAATTTTAACAGGAAGTATCTTATATGCTCTAATGATAACATTGAAGTTCACATATTGAGACATTTTAAATTTAAATTCATAAACGAATTCATGATTTCTACGACATACCAATACTCCCTCATTAAGTTTTTTCACACATTGGATTGTTATTCATATTGTCAGTTAGGCCAGCCTGAAGCGGCCTTTTAATCACGTGACTGATGGTGTGGATGCTTCTGAGCGAACCTTAGTGCAGTGCCTCTGACCGGGAGGTCCTAGGTTCGAGTTCTGACGGCAGCAGGATTTTCGACACTAATTTTTCAACTAGGGCGAATTCAGTCGCTGTCTGGAGGAGAGTTCTAGTGGCCGGCTGCTCTGATCGGTAGTTTTCCGTGGTTTCTCCGATCAACACCAGGCGAATGCCGGAGCAGTACCCTAACAAACGGGCCACGGACCGCGTGCGATCTTTCCTTCCTCTTCCTTCTCTTATCCTCTCCCCTTATACACATACTTATACTAACGTGCACTACACTACCACATATTCTGGGAGACCAGTCGGGAGCTTAGAGCTTGTCCCGACTGGGGCGGAGCCCCGCTGGTGGGAGAGTCCTGGTTAGGGGGAAACCCCATTAGCCGACGGTAGGTCGGCGCCGGATCTTGCCATCCAGCGGGGGAAGATCACTGCCATCTCCAGAGAGAAAAACATGTACTACACTAACGAGACTAATGAGAAAAGCAGTTGACGCGCCCGGAAACACAAAAAAATCAATCAATCAATCTGAGCGAATCTTAGCAAAAATTAGCTCTTCAATTGAGCTATATTTATGTAAGGATTCAATAATTAATACATAACTGTGATTGCAGGCGGGGAGGTCGCTGGCGTTGACGTGCAGGCCCAATTTCCCTCGCGTGCCGAGTGCTGTTATTGGGCGGAAACGCGATAATGAGCGCGAGTGGCTGCTTGAGTCATTCGGTAAATGGTCTCTTACGTTTTTCCAGATTCCGAGCGATCCTTATTCACTTTCTCCTGCTTGTTGGCGTCACAGTGATCTTGATTTCTGACTGTTCAGATCAGTTCCTGAATGACGTCATTTGGAACATTTTCATCTTTGGTCTCGTTGACGTGTTTGTGGGCTTTACTAAACGACATTTTTTACTTGACTTGTCTTTCGTAATTTTCACAATTTACTCGCGTAATATCAAAAGATAAAAAAATATATATTAGAGAACACAAAACATTTGGCAACAAATAACTTACAAAATATATTTATCAAAAAACAACATTATGCATCAACTCTACCGTTTTAGTTGAGTAGTCCTTTATGCATTTATTCTTTAAGATGTGATTTTAAAATCACAGTCTCTGACTGGGAGGACCCAGTTTCGAGTCCCGGAGGTGGCGAATTTTTGACACTAATTGCAAAGTTTGGTGGAATTCAGCCATTTTCCGGAGTGGTATCCTAGCGGCCGGCTGCTCTGATCAGTAGTTTTCTGTGATTTCTCCCGTCTATATCAGGCGAATTCCTCTTCCTTGTCTCCTCCAATTCCTTTTCAAATACACTTACGTACAATACACTACTGTGCATGTTGGGAGACCAGTCGGGAGCTTAGAGCTTGTCCCGGCTGGGGCGATACCACGATGCTGCTGGGATATAATTTGAGGAGAAATTCCCCGCAAGCCGTAGTATATTTCAACATTCAATGAGCCACATCTCGGTAAATAACATGCCCTACATTTACGGAACTAATGACCATAGTTAATGCGCCGGAAACAAAAATAATCAATCAGTAATCCATTTTTAAAACCGTCATTACCTTGAAGTTTTACCTTTTCGTATACTACTTACGTGGTATAGTGAAAGTATTGTAATTCTGAGGGAGAAAACTAGTCTCATAGGCAGGAGTGACCAGAGAACCAAGAGGTCTGGGCAGTGGGTCCTTTAGAGTCCTCTTATTTTTTAAAAAAAAGTGTTCCCCCTAAATACATCATAATAATTAATTTCTCCATACAACAGAAATAACTGATAGTTAATTTGAATGAGAATTTTTTATTTGGTTTGAATTAAAGAGAAAATTGTACCCACAAAAATGTCACGGCTTAGGACAAATTGCCTTACTGTTCCTCTAACCCAATTTCTTGGTGCTTCTGATTGTGGGACCCTGATATTAAAAAATAAATATATCTCATTTCTATATGTAGTAAGTTACTTCTTCTTTTGATTATGGAGTAAATGACGCTTTGAAATGGGGCTGGTCTCATGTTTTTTAAATCACCGAATTTTGGAAAATTGGACAAGTTTTTTCGGCGTTTTTCTACAACTACAATACTGAAGATTGAGATTTATTCTTGACTCAAATATATTTTTTAAAGAAAGATCTAATAATAAATAAATTCATGTTATATTTTTCGATAAAATGAGTTCTCGCGTAATTATGCGTAAAATGTAGGGAATTTTTAAATTTTTTTTCAAAAAAATATCTCCTATTATTTTTTTTAAATTTTCTTCTTGATGTAACAAAGAACATACTAAAAGTTGGATTTGGTACCATTTTCGGCAATGTTCGGTACGCTTGAAACATGTAAAAAATTAATGTTCAAAAAGGACCATGTTAAAAATATTTTTTTATCTTACACGAAATATGTTCTGAAAAGCGTATCTTTAAAAAAGTTAGGCACAATTTTTTTGAGAAAAAAACGAATAGTTTTGAATTATAAAACGGAGAGCGTTTAAAATAATGGCAGATGTCTCACTTTCGTTAAACATTATGAATTTTCGTAAATTGCAAATTTAGAAATGATCCGAGAAAGGGTGTGCTGATGCAGGTCCACCAGCCTTCAATGAAAAACCGTACACTCTCCAAAGAGCAGAAACCCGCGAGTCCTGTGTTCGGAAGCCCTTCGGTTTCGTGCTTCCCAAGGCCCCTGTTCCGCCTCGCGCAGCCTTGTCCTTCAGCCGCGCCTTCGCTGCAGGCAGCGCCGCGCCGCGCAGCGCCGCGCCGGCCACGGGGAAATGCCAGCGCCAGATGCTTTCGAAGCGCCCAACGGCCTTCCTTTGTCCAGCGCGACGCCCTTCATGCAAAGCGAGTATCCAGCACTGCGGAAATTAAAACGCTAAGATCAAAGACCGCGAAGAGTTGTAAGACAACTTTGGTTATGGAGATCACATCGGCGCAGCATTACGTCTGGTGAGAAAAAAACTTAGATTGTTCTCAGAGGTATTTCTTTGTGGTTTTACTCATTTACGAAAAAAACACGATAAATGGAAAGGTCGATATTGCGCTGGTAAAGCAGCACTTGTTAAATGCTCATAACGACTATCAGTGGCTATGAAGGTTGATCTTTGTTCTATTTCTTTCATAACATCCCGGTTAATGTCTTTGCATGAGTCATGCCCTTTGAGAATTTCTACGAGAAATTACTCCTGAATGAATTGAGTATACATGAGGTGTGTGAAGCGCCGAGCACGGCTTGAAAAGGCGCGTGATGGTTGCTTAGAATACATATGAGAATCGCGGGGGCGGTGATAGTGGGGGCGGAGGCGAGGCGGGGTTGGAGTCCCGTGCGCGAAAGCGGCGCTTTCGCGCGTGGCGCGTGGCACGTGGCACGTGGGGAGGCGCCGCGCGTGCCAGCGCTCTCCGCCACGGAGGCGCCCGATTTCCACGAGGCCGCCTCCTTAAACAGAACCCCGTGCTGCCCAACATAGCGCCACAGGTGGCCCACAATAACCGATACAAACTTCTAGAGCTTGTAGAGGGACAGGAAATGATAATTTTCCGCAGTTTCGTGATATCTCTGGGACTGCAGCAGAACGTGACCAGCCTAAGCAGTTGCCTATAACGAAGGGGAAATGTCGCTTGTGTAACTCACTCATACGAAATTGCCAAATCATGCTCATTGTCACAAAGTACTGTTGTAATTTTGCCCCCTCTACATGACCTACAAGTTTGTAACATTTGTTGCGACGTAATCTGTAGTTTGCTGATGGGTCTTTGGGTTGCATGGAGCTTTACCCATAGGTATCTAAATGCAGGTACACACGAATCCGTATTTACCACTATACCTGTATTGATGCCAATATTAAGAAAAATGTATTGCTTCTTAATAAACGAATTAAGTTTTGTCATTGAATAAATAAATGAATTAACTCCATTTATTAATTAATTATTTATTTAACATTAAAAAACAGTTAAGAACTGTTTCGAACGACGAGTTTCATGTGACGTACTATCGAGACATGTGTATTAAGTGCTCGTTTTCTTGCGTACTGGGATCCTACTCTAACTCATATACAAATTAAATTATGAAAACTCGAGGAAACGAACGTTTTTGGCAAAAATTGATAAGGGAAAATTTGGATCCCGTGTAATTTATGTACTGTATATGGATTTTTTTATAGTGAGCTCTTGATGCTGATTCTAGATGAACATGACTAATATAATATGACTAATGAATGACTAATACGTCGTGTGTTATAGTTATAAATATCTGTATTCCCTGAATTGTCCTCACCCTTGAGTAATTAATTATAAACCAAAGAGAGAGTGTGGAGTTACAATAAAGTCTATATTGGACAAATTGGAGAAATATCTCAAAAAAAGGTTGTATCAACACCAATATGATTTGAAGAAAGACTCAACCACTTATGCACTTGCTCAACACACGAAATCAACTGGCCATTCTTTTAAATTTAATGCTACCCAAGCATAATATAGTCAAAAAAAAACTGACACAGAGAGTTCCACAATATTATTTCATGTTAATATATATCGGTGTAAATTTCTTTGCTTGCAAATTTATTTATAGAAAAAACTTGTAATTTTATTATGTAGTAATTTCATATCAATTTATTTCACATTCATGTTAATATCTATGTTTATATACCTGTATTTGTTTTGTAATTTTATTGTTATAATCATATCCGGTTCCTTGTTTAGATTTTGTCATAATACGAAAAAAAATCTTACATTAGCATTAAAAAAGGAAGAAGAAAGTGGCAATAAATAAATAGATCTATTTTAATGTAAAAAGACTTCGAATTAGCCAAAAAAGTATATATTCATGTTGTAATCAACTATAGAATCGCACCGGGAGCTAGATTGTACCTCATTTAGTCACAACATATAATTCTCATCTGACCGCCTAACATTCTATCACCATCGTGTGTGTTGATGTGGTGAGGATGGCTGTATGTCCCTCACTTCCTGTGAGGTGCCTAAGACAGAGGAGCGTGCAGCACATAATTTAATTTTGTATTCACGTTGTTGGTGGTTGAAATGTATGTAACTCTTGTCAACAAAATTTGTAAATGTGTTCAACTGGAGCCAAATTTGTAATTGAATCCGACACGTATTTTTTGTAGCATTATTGTTACTGTGTGTTGTGCCCTTCTCAAATTATATAGCCCTGAGGATGGAAATATATTTTTCGAAACACGGCATCTGAAACCATATTGTAGATTCTTTTTGTTTCTACTGATCAAGCCTCGTTAACCTGCCTTCAAGAAGTAATTTTGGACAAAAAGCACTAATTCGTAAATTAAGAGGCAAAAAAATGGTAGAATTCCTAGCTTCATAAAGACAGGCTTACAAGAATCACGTGGATGGGATTTGCTTATTTTCATACTATTCTTTTGGTTGGGAGCTGTAGGATGTTTCCCCAGAATATTATGCTATATCTTAGGGATATTAGGTATATCCCTTTTTCCTTAATCAAGAATAATCTGACAAGAAATCTGTCAGATAAATAAGCTGATCATCGTTTGGGAGAAAAAAATTAATACGTAAATAAATTATTTTATCTAATATCCATTTATTGTTATATTATTACTAGTCTTCTCTCCCACTACTATATGTATTGTTGTGTGGAAATTGATCTTAAGTCCTGCCTTTTTGTATGTTTCCTCAAGATTTCGCATCATGTACTCCATGCCAAAATCTTCCTTGAACACAATTAACTGGTCGTCAGCGAATAACAATGTATGATGTCAATCTTCATCAATGCATATTCATATACTTCGACATATATTTTTCCATTTAAAAAAAATGTCTTGGAGGTAAATTTTAAACAAAATAGGTGATAAATCACACCCTTGTCTCAGACTCTTTGTGGAAATGACTGCGAAACTATATTACTCACTTTTATTCATGCTTCTTCATTGACATACCAATCCCTACTTGCTGAAAGGGGTGGCTCAAGGCAGCAACTGATGTCACTTCAATGCCCCTGACCGGGAGGCCTCGGGTTCCACTCCCGACGGTGGCAGGATTTTCTACACTAACTAAACAGCTAGGACGACCTCATTCGCTGTCTGGAGGGGAATTCTAGCTACCGGCTGCGCTGATCAATAGTTTTCCTTGGTTTCTCCGATCAATATCAGGCAAATGCCGGAGCATAGCCGTAACAAATGGGCCATGTACCAGGCGCGATATTTCATTCTTCATCCTTGTCCTATCTTCAACCCTTGCTTACATACAGGCTTGCATGCACTGCACTACCACATATACCGGGAGACCGGTCGGGAGCTTAGATCTTGTCCCGGCTGGGGCGGTGCCCTGATGGTGGGAGGCACCTGGTTGGGGAAAAATCCCGCTAGCCAACAGGTAGGTCGGCGCCGGATCTCGCCTTCTAGCGAGGAGGGGAGATCACCGGCACCTCCCGAGGAAAAACATGCATTACACTTACGGGACTAATTACCTTAGCAGTTGACTCGTCCGGAATCACTAATCAATCAGCAGTAAAACCATACGAATCTTTTTTGAGTTTACCTAATGAAATCGTATCGTAACCTTTGTCTATGTAGATAAGTACAAAGTAAGTCTGTTTAACTCTTTCTACACTCTTTTCATTCCAATACTCATACTCAATACTTTTCATTCCAATACTCAATACTTTTCATTCCAAATAAACGCTACAACTTAAGTAATAGTAAGGGAAATTGAAGCGATTTGGAAGAATAAGAAATAGAAATAGATGATGGCAACATTGGAAATCAATTTGTACCGCTCATATTTGGACATAATTTTCTCAATGGGCTGTGCTTTTCAGTGATATGCAATCTACATGGCTTGAATGTCAAGAAAGCTTGCACGTATAGTTAATGTAATGTGTGTGTGTGTGTGTGTGTGTGTGTGTGTGTGTGTGTGTGTAGAGCCACAAGAGGAGTCAAAGCAGAGGACGAGGATGAGAAAGGGAAAGATCACGCGCGGTTCGTGGCCTTTTGTTAGGGCACTGTGCCGGGATTCGCCTAACATTTGTCGAAAAAGCACGGAAATCTACCAACCGTTCGCTAGAACACTTCTCCAATCAGTGGTTAAATTCGACCTCGCTATATAGCCAATATCGAAAATCCACCACCGTCGATACTCGAAACACACGACCTCTCGGTGAGGGTCTCTGCAGAGACAACGTTAATTTACCACTGATCCAGATCCACTAATTATTCGCATCAGTGAGGCTTACTAAAGCGTTTTGGTAGCTATAGTAAGACCCACAGTTTGTAGAGTGTAAAGTGTCTATGTGATTTTTAAAGTGCCTATGTACATTTTTAAGAGCATAATTTACTCTTTGAGACAAGAGAAGGTTAGAGTTACAATTTAGATTTACAACGCCATTATCAAGGACTTCATCTAGCATTTAAAATTTTAAGCTAGCCATTAAGGTGTTTATTGAACGAAGTAGTGCGCAATAAATAAAATTTTGCAAAGGTGCGGCACTGTAACAATATGGCAAATTTGAACAATACACAGAAGATTTGTTCGAAAGAAATAATCTCAATGCAACACCTTTATGTGTCATTAAAACCGTCATAAACAGTTTTTATGGAACTAATTTATTTCTAAGTAATTTGTCATATATTTGCGGTTATAATTGTATTTATATCCGTGTAGTTTCGAACAAACAAATTAAGTACACATTTTGTTGGTTGAAATAATTGTCACGGAAATTTCTTACATTAATTTTTTAGTACATCTTCAAGGCCATTCTCTTTGCTCTAATTTTTGCAAATAAAAACCTCGAATGGAAACCGGTTCTTATACAAACTATTCGCATTCGCTGGCAGTATTCCAAGGTCACTTTTCTTATCCGTGCCAACACCTATGGATATCACACTTCCTCTTTTCTGTCACTTCCGTGGACTCATGCTCTCTGAAAAAAGACGAAATGCAAAAAACCGCTGAATAAGGATATGCTTAAAAAGGTGCTGTTTTGTTGTGAAGTTAGATTTTTTAGATCATGTCAATAAAGTGTTTCTATTTGTAAAATATAAACACTATATTTTTTGGAAAATAGAAAATCGTATTAAAAGAGTAGTGTGAATTTACCTGAACTAGAGGCACGTAGCAACAAACGCTGCTCATTCATTGGACGGAGTAATAAAATACTTATAACCAAATTCTTGTTTATTCTCTACAATCCAGTTTAAATGTTGGCTTGACGTCCCCCTATTGGCCGTTCTGCCATCTCTTCAGATCCTTTGGGAATGGAGATTGGCCCAACATCAGGCCCGAGGAGGGAATAGGGAGCGGATTGGGAAGTAGTGTTTGCGCGCGGTCAGTTGCGGGCTTGTTTTCAAGGAAATGTTCTGACATCCTCCTGAAGTTGATTAGAAACGAAACGAAAAATCAGAGCAGGTGCCTCTAGAAGGCTTGTCTATCCAGTGACAAGCATCAACCAACAGCCCAATCACTACTCTGTGGTCGAATCTGCCACAGAACTCGTAGCATCACTTAAGACCTCTCTGTCTACGAAGTTTTTGCGCAACCAAACAAATGAAATTAGGTATAATGTAACATTAATTGACGATTATTGAAATTCTTGTTGTTCCCGAGAACTCGGAGCAATAAAGAAATGAATGAAACATTTCGCTTCCTTGGAGGTTCTATGGTTTTATTTACAATCTTTTCCCATTACCGGAGTTATGGAGTATGTTTCGTTTCCTAGAACTTGTAGAGACAACAAAGACACTCACTCAAACTTAAATTAGCATCATCGGAATTTCCTGCATTAACTGTATACCTGTAAGTACAGTGAGAAGCTTCGCCAATGCGGTACGTACGTGATATGTTGAGGATGAAATGAAAATAGTTAAGCCGACTTGGGGCAAGCGGCCGATTGAGCGAGAGAGTAAGAGAGGGAGAGCGAGGGTACGTGTGTGTGTGTGTGTGTGTGTGTGTGTGTGTGTGTGTGTGTGTGTGTGTGAGAGAGAGAGAGAGAGAGAGAGAGAGAGAGAGAGAGAGAGAGAGAGAGAGAGAAAGGGACAGACAGACAGACAGAAAATATTTTGTTGCCAGGACCCTGCAGCCTTCTGATGCAACACTCTTGACCATTTCGTAGTACAAATTGCCTATCGCCCAGGCGAAGGCTTCACTACTTTAAGTGTCATCTGTTCATTCTTAAAAAAATATTGTAGTGGATAAATAACTTAACAGGTTTGAAGTAGAAAGGGTTACAAACAAAATACCACCAACAAAACATTTTACTTTTTAACAATATGTTCAAACATTCTACATTTTTAACAATATGTAGCCGAAAAAGTACCGATGTGCTAGCAAACAAACAACTCACTATAAACCATTATATTCCTGAGAGGGAATCCGTACTGGGAAACCTCTCTTTATATATTTTAGGTTCAGAGCAATGGATGGGAATGACAAAGGGAGTGGGGGTTCAGGGGGGACGGTGTGAGCATAGGATTTTAAATAAAAAATGTCCCTTTCTAACTACATGGTCATTAGTTGAAAATCGATCTAAAATAAATAAATAAAATAAAATATGAATGTTTTTAAAGATAGTTATGGTGGCCTAATTGATCTTTGGGGAAGCGTGATATGATTCTAGTGATACGGCACTACTGGGTTTTCCCAAGTTGTAGAGTTTAGCTCCAGGGACCAGGTTTAAGTTGGTGTAGAATTTTTTGGTTAGAAATGAAATAGTTGAGTGATAGTATCAATGTTCAATTCTCTGTGGGGCTATTTATAGAAGATATACAATGGGCGTTAACCGAAGTCGGGAGGATTTTAGTTTAATATACTTGAACTCTTTTTAGGTTTGTACATGCAGCACCGCTGCACACAAGTCAAGCATTTGTTAGTGATGATTTTACTGCGGTTTCGTAAAGATAAAAGGTTATGCCAGTTTGAAGCGCCGATTTCCGGTTAATTAGTGGATATAGATTGGAGAGTGCAGAATAAGTTTTGTTAAGTCGATGGGTGATGTGAAATTTCCAAGAGAGACGAGTGTGAAACATTACTCCTGGGTTTTTAACGGGTTGGTTGAATGGGAGCCAAAGGACTAGTGAAGTCGTTGGAGGATGTGACTGGTCAAATCGGAGGATGGGCTATTCTTTTCAGAGAGAACATGTTTGCTTCACATTTCGCTGCGTTTAAATGCAGGAGTCATTTTGCAGCCCAGTCAAAGAAAGTGTTGATGGTCGATTATACGTTCATCACTTCCGGTAATACTTGGTTTGCAAAGAATATCACAGCGTATCTGCATATAAAGCCGAGGCATATTTGCAGCATTCGGTTTATCATCTGTAAACAAAGTGAATAGGTTTGGCGCAGAGGCGAATATTGAGATACACCGGCCTGAATTGTCTTAGTGGCGGAAAGACAGGAATTTATTGAAACTGTGAATTTTCTGTTTCCGAGAAAACTGCTAATTATTTTAAAAATCGGATGAATTAGATTTTCTTGTCCAGTTTTATTTTAGACAGTCATATAATGTACGTTTGAAAACCAAAAGGTTAATAAAAAGCCATAAATTGGATTTGGAAATTTTTTGAAATGTATTTTTTATCTTTCTGAAACATTACTATCTCTCGACGTTTTGAGGAGCACTTTTCCTCTTCTTCAGGAGTCTATTTGAATATAAAACTGGAGCAACAAACCTAATTAAACCCAGAGACTGTCAAAAGATTGTAAAATAATCCGAGATGTCCTGACTCAATGTGTAGAGGTCTTGAGTTCCAGACTTTGTCAAAGGTACTAGGTAAATCTAAAAAGATTGCAAAGCAATATTGATTTTTCAAACACTTGCGCTATAATTTCAACGATCCTGAGTACCTGGTGTATGTTGGAATGTAGAAGACGAAATACAATTTGAAAAGGATGGATGACTTTTGAGTTGCGAAGAAATGTATTAAGTCTTAGTAGAATCAATTTCTCGAAAATTTTTGACAGAATAGGTAAATGGCCTATAGATCTGTAACTTGAGGGGTGCTTCGGTATTTCATAGAGTTAATTGGTGCTACTGTGATGGATTTTTTCAGCTTGCCGTGAAATAGCCTAATCTAAAGCTGCCGTTGAAAATTGCAGTTAAATAAGGTATGGAGTGAGAAGGTAGATGATGTGGAACTATGTTGGGTATATTTCTGGAGAGATTTATTTTTTGTTCTTAATTATTTCTTTAATATTAATGGGAGAAAAATAACTGATTGGTAATGGTGCATTATAGTACGAAGTTCTTAAAAACTATTCTTAAAAGAATTGTTCACTTCTATTCTAATATGTATTGGGTTGGAAGGTATCTTTGAAATGGTTGAAAAGCATTTCTAGTTTGTCTGCTTCCGTATATGCAAACTCAGAAATGGCGGAATTACTTCAATAATGGGGGAATTACTTCATTAGGCCGGGTGAAATGTCAACAAAGTTTCCATAAATTATTGGAATTTTTATTCATGTTTGCTGGTAATTTTTGGAAGTTTTAATAACGAAACTTAACTACTTGAGAACTTCATGAGTCAGCTAGTTTAAAAAAGTTTTTAAATGAGGTAGCCAGTGTATTTACCGTTGAGATCTAACAATTCGCTTTTGCATGATAATATTAAGAAAGTTGGGCAGAAAGAACTTGGTAGGAGGGGCCGTGGTGGTTGTGACTGGGAGTAATCGCATTGGTTGCAGAGATGATGGAGTTCCCAAAGAAAGAAATAGCCGAGTTCATTTGAATAATTTCCAAGTAATGTTTTTGTGGATATGTGGGTTAGGGTGATTAGATACTATAGATTAGCATTGTGATGAGCCACCCTTGGAGCTGACTGGCTTCAGCGTATTCCTAAGGTGACTCGTCACTTTGAGTCCTGCGATTGATTAAGTAACTAACTGAAAGTTGAAGGGAAGGGGTAGGGCGGCTTTCTCAGAAGACGTTTTTAAGCAAAATTGCACCATTTATTATTATTTAAAGGAGAGACAGGGGGAACGATGGATTGAAGGGAGATGCGCGGGAGTCGAGATTACTGACGACGGCCTCTTACCCCATCTCCCCGTGGACCAGGTGTTCCGGCGGGGGCGGCAACAGCAGCGGCAGCACCCTGGGAGCGTGTCATCATCCCGTCAGTCGTCCGGAGTCGGAATCAGCAGTTGGAGAAGCAAGCCCGTTCTTCCGTACGTCACTGCTCGCCACTGCTCCTCTGGCTCTGCCGGGCCCGTTTATATTGGGCCGGCTTGCATTCTTATGCATGGGCCGGCAGCGTTTTCTTAGAGGCCGCTGCCGGAATGTTTTGCGACGCTGCGTGCCGCTTGCCATGCGCGTCTTCGTGGCGCGGGGTGATGTGGTAATGGCGGTTCGCCACAGCATCTCATGAGAGAAGCACCTGTCAGTGGTCAGAGTTTTGGGTTGTGTTACAACAATTGAAAAACAAAAGTTTTTGCATTCTGCAATATCTAGGATGTCGCGAAGAATGTAGGGATTGGACGCATAATGCAAGAGTTTGGGGGGGGGAACAGTAGAAATAAATTATTGTAGATATTTCAGTAGTGATTTTTCATTTGGGGCACAAGACTGCATTCCCGAGAGGCATATTTCCTATTGAAGTCGCCTAAGGCTGTCGTACTACTCGGGTTAGAAAACAGAATGTTTTTGTGAGTTTGCTTTAGAGGAATGTTAGGTGACTGTATACTGCAATTAGTGTGATTGGAATGCCAGAAGACTGATGGAGGGATTCTGCTGGTTCATAGGATCATTAGGGTCAGTCGAGAGGAAGAATTTCGTCGCCATCTTCTTCCGTCTCATGCCCCTAAACAGCAAATCTGTTGAACGCTCATTTCGAGGAGGGAGGAATTAGCCTTGCGTTTGGCAACGTCACCTGAAGATTCCGGAGACTCCGCTTCCTCTGATCTGACCTCAGTGCCCGAGCGCTGCTCGTAGAATTGAATCGTTTATTTCAGAAACCCGTCAAACGCCAAATTTGTCATGTCGAGAAAATTGAGAAAAAGTTTCCCAGTTTTTCCGATTTCAATTTTTAAAAAAAATATTAAAGCAGTTAATAAATAAATATTTTTCAGATAAATATGGAATAAGCGATGTGTCTATCGTCATGGAATAATTATCCACCGCTAAAGCGCATTTTAAATTTTGGCGTTTGACGGGTTTCTGAAATAAACGATTCAATTGATGTTGCGGCGCTGAGAAGGCGTCTGGGAGCTAAGGCTATGACGTTGAGCGCTGCGTAACACTGCGACAACTGTTGTGAGCCAAGAGAATGCACCGGAGTGAGAATGTCGGGCTCAACGCAGTCGACTCTGACCGTTCGCACGGAGCGATAAACAGCTCTGCAGTCGGCTCGAGAATGCTCTATATTTCTACATCTGGAGTCAGTTAATTTATATCATACACGTTGAGATATTTTAATATTTAGAATGACGTTAGCGATTTGGTAGATCATTTTCATTTGCTCCCAACCAATTGTTTGTCGGACGTACTTACTTTAGCTCATTAATAGAATTCCAAGTGGAAAAGTATCAATGGAACCATGTGTTTTAAGTGTAGTATTTTCCAGATAGTCTTTTTAATATTTGTGGAGAATCAATAATAAAATACATTCATACATAATATCGTTCAAAAACTGTTTATTAACTTGTTTCTCTGTAAAAAACAGCAAAGCATTTTGAATTTGGAAACCATAATAACAGCATAAAACTTTCCAGTTTTCATGTATCAATGCTAGTTGAGGACACAGGGGCAAGATAAAATATTACATATCCTATAAGGGTAGTTTCTCTGCAGAAAATTAGTGTTAGAGAAAAAATCTACACAGCTACTGTCTTTGTGATTAAAAGGTTACAGTTTCTTAATGTCAGTTAATTCTAGGATGCATGGACTTGGGAAACTCATGAAAGCGTATGCAAAGCCTCTAAAATCCTGCGTAATACAATCCCGAAAAAATGCATATAAAATAATGTTATTCTTAATAACTACATTTCTTAATAATTTCAATACAAATTCAACTCTTAATGTTAAACAAATGATTGTTTAT
The DNA here is from genome assembly GCA_011170035.1 of Teleogryllus occipitalis. Taxonomy (NCBI): domain Eukaryota; kingdom Metazoa; phylum Arthropoda; class Insecta; order Orthoptera; family Gryllidae; genus Teleogryllus; species Teleogryllus occipitalis. The sequence continues at coordinate 234,115 of BLKR01001245.1, forward strand.
TTAAGTAACCATTAATAGGTCTTTAAAATTCCTACATATGCCTTGTAATAGAATCACGTTTGAGGAGCTACCTATATAACTTCTGAGAATTGTTCCTTGGCAGAGACTAAAATGAAAGTAGAAAGATCGAAGAAAGGTTACACGGAGGGCAAGCTTTCATACATGCAGAAAGCTCTGGATGTGCACCCTAGGGTTAATAATTATTTCTGCTCATTTATGACACACTAGGTAGAGTAACTGTCTATCCTGGAATAGACTATCCACCACAACGATAGGCAGAAATTAAAATTGTTTTTTATGATTTTTATTTATCCACAAGTATGTCAAAATCTGAATCATCGTAAAATTCGAAATTTCCGTAATCGTTCCAACTCCAGTTTAGCTTTGTTTTGCACGCAAACAGTCAGACCCACGTAATCGTATTTTATACGATCATTAATTGCGATTATTTCTAGTTGGCTATTCAAGTATTCGCAGTGAACTGGGAACCTCGCCGCACCTTCTGCGTAATACATGCAAATTGCTGTTTCTTCTGGCACGCGGGTGTGTTAATGGCTGGATTCGCGGTCGTCTCCGCAAATAGAAATGTGAAAAGAAGGAGCCCAGAGGTCAGCGATCTTAAAACAAAGAGAAACCACCAGAACCATCTGCTAACATTTGCTCATATGAATTGAATATCCAAACCACAGGCAGTTAACAGCCGAATACTACATACCGCGTATCAATGTAAGAAAATAATTTTTAAAAAATTGAAAAAAATATAATTGTTTTCTTTCTATAAATGTAAATTGCAATGAAAGCAATAACGAAAACTAGGCCACATGCGTTTAATTAGTAACTTGAAGTAACATTTACGATGAATCTTTGCAATAAATAATACTTCCAATGCTATTTCGTACCTTGGTCGCAGAGGACCAATATTTTATAAACATTAAATTGTGGACGAACTTGTAATGGAAGGGTGCTGTATAAATATGATGACAAATCCCGGTTAAAGACCACAATTCCGACATTCGTTTGAACTCATCAAATAATTTTTAATATTTTTCAATTAAATCAGAATAAATGAAATCATTGAGAGAATATCTACGGTTGATACTGTATTTCCTGATGACTAACCTTTGCGGCGTTCAGTTAGTCATTGATGCGTAATTGTATAGTGACCAGTCAGTTTATAGTGACGTCGAGATTCTTTGAAAAAGCGGAGTGCCCTTGCGCGTTGTGGGGTGTGGGGGCGGGCGTGGGCGTGGGGCCACGCCTGGGAACCGGTTCTTCTCGCCGTTCCCTTTCCGGAACCTACTCGATTGCGTAGATGAGCTCCTCTCTTCTCGCATCCCGTACTCCTCTTCAAATTCTTAGCCTCACGATGACACACTGGTGCTTCACTGTATACTCGTATTACTTATAAATTCGTACTAATGGCACGCAGCAGCAAAATCCTACTGAACAAAACCACATAAACAAGTTTTACAAAAGTAGCACGCATACTGCTCGAGAACAACGAATAAAATACACTGTAAAACACTGAAATAAATTAAATAATTAAAAACATTCTTCACGAATTCTGCAATAATATGTTACAACAGTGCATATACAGTACTTATAAAAGTTTACTGTGAGGTGAGTCAGTGTATGAACCGATGTCACTGCAAGGCCTCTGACCGAAGGATCTATACAATGGCAAAATTTGTCACTAGCTAGATAGCTAGGCGGAAGTCAGCCGATGCCTGGAGAATTTTGGTAATGGCTGCTCTTATCGGTAGTTTACCGTGGTTTCTCCGATCAACACTAGGCAGATGTGTGTGTGTCACGCACGCACGCACGCACGCACGCACGCGCACACACACACACACATATATATATATATATATATATATATATATATATATATATATATATATATATATATAGATACTACACTATCGCACTTTCCGGAATCCTGTCAGAACTTTACAGCATTCCTCACTGGTAGGAGATAACGTGGATGATGAAATCCCGGCTAGCGAGCGTGTAAGATTCTCATCATCCAGCAGGGGAAGTACAGCGCTAACGTTCGTGATAAACATGCCCTACACTTGCGGGATTAACCACTACAGACGTTTACTCGCTCGGAAACACGAAATAATTATTCAAATAGATCTTTTCATTCTATACAGTTTCATTGAAGAAAATAAAAAAGCATTGCTATTTTATAAAGCAGACTTCCTTTGAGACAACATCTGCCGCGACGCACTCCATGTACGAATTCAGTCGGTGCGCGCAGCATGTGAATAGGCGGAATGACACATGATATATCTGCCTTCTTAATCAAAATAAAATGTGTTTAATGGTTTTTGTATTTTCCTAAGTTCCTGGGAATCTAAAGAAACTAGATACCTCTCAAATTACCGCACGCTGCAGACTTTTCTTTCAATTTCTGCGCGGTGTGGAAATTAGTATAGAAGATAATAAACCGTTCTCGATGTAAATATCTTTAAACAGTGAATCTGGATGCTTTACTCATTGGTGCTCGCGCAAACAATACATTTTAAAATAAAAATTCATCACTAGGATGTAGCAGTATGCCCTTGCACAACACCTCTATCAAGACTGAGGAATAGCAATGAATAATTAGAGTAGTTTTAATCAGTACTTAAATTTGTCGAACTTACCTTTAGGGAGACAGGTGTATATTCATTATTTCAGATAGAAGGATTTGCGACTGGATAGCAGAACACTATAATTTACAAACATTACAATTAAAGCATGTATTCATTAACATTGGAACTCCCGACTCCTACATTTTGACTAAGTCGTATTCAATTGGATCTCTTTCAAACAATGAACAATAGGACACTTCGATCTCTTGATTTTCAATGTATTTATAAGATGGATTATACGTAAAATTTTCATTGAACCAAAAAATATTTTTGCATACCTACTCTACCTTAAAGGACCAAGAGCCATAAATACAAAAAAAATGGTGATCCTTGATTGTCTTGGTCAGTTATGTTTGGATTATCTTATCGACTTCTGAGAAATAACGTTTGTAATGTTCGATGAAAGCCTTTTCCTATACATTTTCATTGATCCACTTTACATTCGCAGTCGCAAGAAACAATTATCGTATTATTCGGCGATGAAATACAACAGGCGACTGAGACGCTTCCACAAATATTTCGAACCTTAAGAGGGAAGATACACCTTAAAACCTTAAACATTTTGATTTTTGAAAACATTTTTTCCCTGTGCATTAATTATTCAGAAATGTTTTGGTGAAAAAATTATTTTGATATCTGCAATAGTTTTTGAGTTATGATTTAAAAGGTAGGTTGCTACATCATGCGTCTAACTTCTTTGCCTGTTCTCCAGCATTACCGTTCTTATGATCCGTTTCCCTTATAACTCAAAAACTAATCATGTTAAATCTATGCAATTTTTAGGATGCATGTAACCAAGTATTATCTACAAAACCATGCTAAATCATACACTTCACTTCTATAGTTTTTGTGATAAAAATTATAATACTGCAAAAAACTATTAATCAATATATTAATTTGGGATTCAAATTAAAAATATTATTTATTCAGAGATCTCAATATATTTTCGCTTATATTTTCAGGCAAAATTACGCAAAAAGTACCGAAATTTTCGAAACATCGTACTTGACTATTGTCACAATTGTAGTTGTAGGAAGACACCGAAAAAAGTTTGAATTTTAGCAATTTTCGAAAAATTCGAGTTTTCAATGAATATAAGATCTGCGTTTTCAATTAACATTAGATTCTCTTAAACGTCGTTCACACTATTCAAGAACAAAATTTAATTAAAAAGAGATGGAGCCATTTTTTGAAAATTTTGAAAATGTCCCAGGGGCTTCATGTAAAGTACACTCCCAAAATTAAAATATCGACTTTAAATTCAAGGGGCAGCGATATCCGCCAGATCAATTGGGGAATATCAATTTTAGAGAAAATTGGCTGAATGGTTTAACAGCTAGCGTTGCTCACAGACGGACGGACATACGTTTTGCCATTATTCTATTTTTCGGGATCAAGTACCCACAAAACATGGATCCTGGCTGTACCAGGTGTTAGAGGATTTTTTCTAAATTTAGTAACTTGTATCCACTTTTTCGTTTCCAGAGCCCCGCAATAAGAGTTTACGTATCGAAAATCCGCCTTATTTTCCCGTAGCATTACATATCTTTCTCTCTGCTGCGTAAGCAGTAGCGTGAATGTAAAAAGTGGATAAAACTTGTTGCAGTATGCGGTAAATTACTTCTTCAAACAAGTTGTGTAGTCAAAATAAATTTTTGTGGTGTAAAATTGGTTTGACGCAAAAACATCTGTCTATTCTTCGACTGTTGGCAATGATAGAGCAGAGAACGTTGAGATGATTTTCTACAAAATTCATCTGACCGAAATTGAGACCATTTGGAACGTGAAACGGATCTTTTGATTTTTGGAGCTTCTTTACATGAAGCCTCAACAACATTTTCAAAGGTTTAAAAAAAGGTTTCAAATTTTTTGCTTATTTTTTCCTCTGGTAAAGCAAACAATACTTACAAATGTCACAGCCCATTGTCGGGAAACTCTCTGTATTTTCGAAAATTGAAAGAAAATAACATTGCAAAACTACTACACTAATGATTATTACTGATAAATTTTCTCTTCATGAAATCTGTTTTTAAAAAATTATATCTTTGAACTACCTGTGAACTCAGAACAGCCCCAGCTATGTAGCTGGTGTCGAGAATTCTGCCACCATCGGGGCTCGAACCCCAGGACCTCCCGGTTAGTGGCCCTGAAATGACATCAATTGATGCCCTGAGCCACCTAAGCCGGTTTGATTTATTAGTGATTCCGCGGGCGTCAACTGCTAAGGTCATTAACCTGTAAGTATCGTGAAAGTTTTTATCGCGGGAGTTGGCGGCGGTCTTCTCCCGCTGGATGGCGAGATTGGCGTCGTCCTACCCGTCCGCTTGGGGGTTGTTTCTCCAGCCAGGATTCTCCCACCAGCACAGCCCCAGCCGGAACAAGCTCGAAGATTTCCACCGGTCACGGTATATGCGATAGTGTAGTACATGTGAGTGCAAGTAAAGGTTGGGGATAGGACAAAGAAGAGGAAGGAAACATCGCGCGCAGTCCGTGGCCCGTTGGTTAGAATATTGCTCCGACGTTCTCCTGGCATTGATCAGAGAAACCACGGAAAACTACCGTTCAGATTAGCCGGTCGCAAGAATTCTCCTCCAGGCAGCCACTGAATTCGACCTAGCTAGATAGCAAGTGTCAAAAAATCTGCCACTGACAGGACTCGAACCCTAGGACTTCCCGGTTGGAGTGACACGAACTGATGTGACTCAAGAGACGTCAACTGATGACCGGAGACACCTCTTTCATGAGATATTATGTCACTATACGAAGATGGCATCGCCGCAACAAAGCAGTTTAAAATTGTCATTGTTGGGTGATGTTTCTTACTGCATAAAATGCATTTTTGAATTATCAAATATGTGTTCATGTATTACCTTTAAAATAATTAGTTTTGAGATATGATGATATACTATTGATAAAGAGTTTTACAAGTGATGTCTAATATGCGTTAATACGGGCAGAAATTGTGGTAGTACAATATTACCTAAGCTAATCGTTATTAAAGCGAGAAAGTATGTGCTGCTGCAACAACAATTTAACAAAATGAATTTTTTAATACAGAGCACCTTTTATTCAAATGATATAGCTTAATATTATAAACAGATTACAAAGTTACACTTTGGCATAAACATAATATTTTTCACTTTATGACGCCTCTTCCTGGAATTTTCACTGTTTAATCAAATTTTCAATACGTTTTGAGAGTGAATATTATCTAAAACAGTCAAATGTTTACGATTTGAATACAATCCTTTACCCTTGGAGCTTTAACGGACTATTATTACTTTATAACAAAATATCTCTTTTTAATATCATAAGAGTTTCCGAAAATAAATATAAGATATATGTTTTAATTCAGAATATTGTACTACACAGAACTAGTACACAGAACGATGTCTTTATTTAGAGTGCGAAGAAAACCAATCAGCAGAATTGATGATGTGCAAAGAGATTTATGATTCTCTACCTAACGGAGACATCGTCCGTGACAGAATGCAGTAGAGAGAATTGTGTAACTCCACGCCGTCGCCTTGGCATTTCCTCTGGGAGGAGGAGGAGGCCAGGGAGACGTCAGAGATGTTGGGGGCGAAGACCCGCGAGGAAGGAGAGACCCGACTGGATAAACACTTGATCCACACACTGGGAAGAGGGGAAAGGAGAAGCGAATGTACTGCTGAATCTCCCTTCTTTTACTTTGGGCACTCTAACCCGGCACTGAGCACATGTTGGAAATAGATATTTTAATCTCAGTTCAATGCTCAGAAAATCTATATCATTATTACTTTCTCGTATTCGTACGTATATACGGAGTAATATACGTAGTATAGAGAAAGTTATGTAATGCGCGAAAAAACGGTGAATGTTCGGCAGAAAAAAATTCATTATCGGACCCTGATAACGAAAAGTAGATAAATCTAGTTGATAAATTAAGAAAAAAATCTTCTAACACGTGGTGTAGCCAGAATCCCTGTTTTGTGGGTCCTTGATTCCGAAGAAACAATTGAAAGCAAAACGTCCGTCCGTCCGTCCGTCCGTCTGTATGTGAACGAACCTAGCGCCTGAATCGTGCGTAGGATTTTTTCAAATTGAAGTCAGTTTTGCGTGAGCTGAAGCTCTGCGATTATGGAAAACATTCATTAATTTTTAGTAGACTTTATATGAAGCCCTAGGAACAGTTTCAAAATTTTCTAAAAAATAGCTTCACATTTTTTCTTTAAATTTCTTGTATGAATATAGTATAATACACTTATGAAGGTGTCATATGTCCCATTTTCAGGATTAACTCTTGCGTTTTCGAAAAGTGTAAAAGTATGCATTTTTTCGGCAAATTCTTACAACTACAATATTGAAGATACAGACTTCTCCTTCAAATGAAATTTGTTGTCCATAAATAGTTCTTTCATTAAGGTCCTGTAAATTTTTTTGTATAATTTTGTAGTTTTCGGGCAAGAGTGCGTGCAATATTTGCAATTTAAAAAAAATTACAAAAACAAGATTTTCTCAAAAATGGCTCCAAATTATTTCTTGAAACGTTTGGTACGATTAGTGCCAAACGAATTCTATACGTTGACATAAGCGACATATTGCTCTATTCTTTTCTTTATTCAAAATTTACAAAAATTTAATTTTTTGACTAGTCTCTTACGTCAGTAATACATACTTTAGAAGAAATTTCTTCTCAGTATTATATTTATGAGTACATGTGCTTTAATTAATGTCAAATAAAGTTTCTCAAAAACACAACAGTTTTCGCTGAAATGAGCTCAAAATCCCGCATTTTCAGAAACATTCAAACGCCATTTTCTAAAAAATGGCTCTAAATTTTATCTTCAATTTCTTCCAATCGATAGTGCTTATTGTACTGTTTAATATGACGTTACGTTTATTTTGGTGTATGATTTTGGTTTTTCAAAAATTATAAAAATGTATTTTTTGTGATTCGTTTCTCACGTCGGTAATATTTACATTAGAGATGATTACTTCATGTTATTGCATTTATGAGTACATGTGCTTTAAATAATGCCAAGTAAACTTTATTGAAAACTCAACAGTGTTTGTTAAAATTAGCTCAAAATTACGTATTTTCAAAAACGCTCAAATGCCATTTTCTAAAAAATGGCTCCAAATTTTTCTTCAAACTTTTCCAATGGATAGTGATAATGGCACTGTTTAATACGACGTGAAGTTTATTTTGGGGTAATTCTTTGTTTTTTCTAAAATTACAGAAATGTATTTTTTCAATATCTCTCACGACGTTAATCTGCACATTTCCATCAATTTGTATACATTATTACATTTGTGAGTGGAAGCGCTTTAAATATCTTTAAATGAAGTTTTTTGAAAACTCAATCGATTCCTGTGAAAAAGCGTCAAATTTCGCATTTACAGTAAAGCTTAACGCCATTTTCTTAAAAACGGCTCCAAATTTTTCAATGAAAATTTCTATTTAGGATCAGGTTTTAGCCTTCTTTAATATTAATAAAGTAATATTTCGGTTCTACTATTTGGAAATCGAAAAGTTGAGATCATTTCAGAAAAATGTATTTTGGGCGGCGATAGATGGCAGCTGGCAAGAGGATGAGGCAAGACCGTAAAAGCCAGTCCACACCAAGGAAACTAGAAAACTTAACTACGAGAAAGTCTGTGCCATTCTGTAGCACCTCTAGCTTTTAATATCCCAAACTAATTTCATATCACAATGAAACCAATATAAGTATCTTAAATGATTTTCGCATTGATATTCAAATAGGAATGAAAACAGTTTTGAAAGCCAAACATCATACTAACCATAATATTTATTTAAAAAAATGTTATCCGAACAGTTTCAGAGGAGAAAGTGTCTGAGCAAATAAAGAGAATTGCTTCTACAATAAGCATTAAATAATAGTAAATAAAAAATTACGAAATACCAAACTTTGTTCCATCATAATGCAGTTTACTACAATATTACAGATATGAATTAAACGATTGAAAGGAACAGTCATTTTGGTGATTTTTGTAAATACACTAATGAACTACTGACTAGTGAAACTGCTGCTGGAAATTGTCTGTACAATGATTTTACATGGTGTCCACGGCTCCAACCTTATTAACGACATCTCAAAGGTAATACTTAAGAAAATCAATACTTAACAAAATACATGCATTTAATACTTAACAAAATAGTGCGAGGCGGTCCTTATCGGATTTACTCTTTAGGAAATATTTTTTTTACATCAGCGCGGCTGTATTCCAAATACACCTTAATTCTGATCAAGGATTTTAACGCAAAAGAGCTTTCCACACAAGCATAATAATTTGTGAAAGTAGAGAAAGCAAATGATAAATGTTAGCCAAAAATGAATGGATTTGAAAAAAAATCAACAATATTTAGCACCGAAAATAAACATGAGATGAGAGTGAATAAAGCACATACAATTCGAATTCTCATCACATTTCGTTTTTGGATGACCCTTGATTTGGGTAATTCTGAGAGAACGTATTGCAATTTTGCCAAACTACTGCAACACAAAAATTTTGTTTTGACATACTTTCCCTTCGCATTCATAAATAATCTCATTAATATTTGATACACTGGAATTTTTGTCAGGAAACACTAAATTATCTATAATTCCCGAAAGCTGAATAACGGGAAACTGCTCACATTACGATCTGTTGTCACGCGAGGAGCAAGGAGAAAATCTTCGTGGAATGGAAATAAAACGAATGATAATTGTTAGCTTAAGATATGTTTCTTTGCTTTCTGTGAGCCGTGTTACTTTCACGCGAATTTTTTGAGATACATACAAACAATTGAATGTTATTTGGAATGCTTCTGTCATGAGTATTACTTGCTGTGCAAATAATGATAGTGAAAAAGTCGTAGTTATCAATGCCTAATGTGAAGCGAATTTACAGTGTAAATAAAGATTGCAAGTAAAGATTTATATGTCCTGTGTCATCTCCAGGAAAAAAAACTGTGACTGAACTACGATATAAATTTCATTAAGTATCAAGTTCAACCTTGTAGTGTTGTGTGTGTTCTCTCTTCACAGGAAGTGTCTATAATGTAGGAAATGCATCATATCATGTAGTAAATACATAGATTTAAGTAATTAGAACTCTGAAGATCAACTTCAACTTTTTTCCATTAGGCATGTATTTGAAGTAAGAACTAACAGACAAACAAGCAGTACAGATTACCTATTAAATCACTTTAACACAGTCACGCAGTACTGATAAGAATTGTATAATTATGGGAGGTAAGCGATGATATGTTGTAGAATTAGGGTATTTTCAAAGAGTAATCCTTAAAGCACTTGACAATCAGAGACGAAGAGTATAATGATTATATTATAAATTATTGATAATGGTTTCATAAAGTATCAAATAATATAAACAATAAATATTAGAAATTTCTATGGATAACCTGATCTAAAAATCTTGTAGATTTTAATTGCAGTAGCATTCTTAGCAAATGGCGGAAGATCACAATGTTGATGCACGATTGCAATGTTGGCGGAATATCCAAAAGCCGTCATTTTTTATTGCAAACATGAAAAAGCAAGATACTATTCGCCCCAAGACTTCCTATAATCTATATATATATATATATATATATATATATATATATATATATATATATATAAGAAAGTCGTGTTAGTTACACTATTTATAACTCAAGAACGGCTGTACCGATTTGGTGAGCAGGAAGCTTAGAGCCAGGAGACGGACATAGGATACTGTTTATCCCGTTCGAAAGGGTTCCTGTGTGAGAACGCACGTTTTTGCACGTACGCAGTGCAACAAGGATAGTACAGTTTCTCACAGTGAGTGCGACGCGAGAAAAAGATGGGACCGGCTGTTAAGGCGGAACAGAGTTCGCCGGGTCAGCTAGTGATAGAAATATTAACAGATATCGTAGTTACATTTTGTTAACAAATGCTGTAGTTTTCTTATTTACTCACATGGAACTCTAATTTTTTATATATTTATAAGAATAAGATTAAAAGAATAATGAATATTTTAGGTATATACTAGGATTATTTACATACTTTTATGAATTCTCATTTCAATCATTTTTAATTTAGTTTCTGTATGCACCAGAGAAGTGCGTAATTGAATTCGTGTTCAGTGTTTTGGAGAATTTCTCAATTTGTTGCAGTAACCAGTCCTGCAATCGCAATGTTCCCACAGCTCCTGACTTCATCATATACAATTTTCCAAACGAGCTAGTATGTACTGTTTAACAAACTAGTTTTCTTTACATATCCACAAAACAAAACAATACTTTTATGTATACTGCTTTGTTTAGTGCATAAATAATACTCGTATTCTTACGTGCTAACGACCTTGAAAATAATCTCCCAAGGCGTTCACACATCTTTGTCAACGATGAGGGAGGTGCTGAATTCCATCAGCTGTGTGTGATGCGTCGCCGCTGTTAGAATGTCCTTCCCGTTTGCAAACCGCTTCCCACGCAGCGGCGTCTTCACTTTTGGAATGAGATCAAAGTCGCGCGGACTGAGATCAGAGGAGAACGGAAGGTGTTACAAGATCTCCCACCTCCACCGCCGCTGAAGTTTCTGAACACAGGCTGCAATGTTGTTTATTGCATTATCATGGAGGAGTATCGCGTTATTGAGATGCCCTGGACCTTTCCTCCGCAGTGTACGACGCAGAGAGTGCAGCAGGAATGCTCTGTAGTTCGTGGCAGTGACAGTTTGATCCTCACGAACAGGATGACACACGAGAATACATTGGCTGTCATAAGCCAAAATAAGCATGACGTTCGTGGGTGATGGGGTCTGACATATCTTGTGTTTTCACAATGAACCACGACGACGACATTTATTTCATTGCCTCTTTAGTTCTGGTTCATTAGTGCCCACGTTACATCAATTGCAATAATGTGATTCAACATCTCATTTCCTTCATGTTGGAATCGCTTCAGACTGATACGGCATGTCGCATATCGATGTCATTTTTGCATTTTCGCCAAAGTATATGGCACCCACTTTGCCATATGCCTTGAGCATCTTCAAGTCATTCCGTAAAATGCGGAACACTGTCGATGCAGACGTACCAGCATATGTGGATAATTCACTCACAGTCCAATGCCTATTATCTATTAAACAGTGTTCGATAACAGCCACTTGCACCTCTGTGTGAGCAGACGCTGGACGTCCACTTCGCGGCAGGTCAACAGTTGCTACGCGACCACATTTGAAGGCCTCCCAACGTGCAAAAGTTCGATAGGGCAATGCCCTATCTCTCAACGCTTCTCGTAGCTCGACATAACACCCACAAACATTTCTGCCATCCAGAAATGCAATTTTTACATTTGCTCGCTGTTCAACATTAGTGACATCCATCTCGGAACACAGTCTCTAGAATACTAACGTTTGAATGTGTTGTCTATTAGACATCAATGCACTTAGATGATATTTGGTGGTCGCATCCCGTACTGTTCACACCATGTTTTTAAATCAATATAGTGCAATAACCGCATACGAAGTTATTCAAAATATATAAAATAGTTGCCATGTCCTCTGATATGATCCCCATATATATATATATATATATATATATATATATATATATATATATATATATGGCCAATAGTAGGAAACTTTCCTATTCACTGTAACTTAATAATGTAACGCATAATATACAATTATCATCACTGAACATTTTTTGTAAAGATCATATCGGATGATAGATGGAAATTGCAATCACACACACACACACACACACACACACACACACACACACACTAATATTAGCGTTTAAAACTTTATTGATCTATGAACTCTAGAAACTCGCTATGAAATGTTGACTGCTTTATTTAAATGCATTGCGTATTGCAAAACAAAACGACCAAAACTACAAGCTACATGGCATGAACTAGGTTTTGAAAACGATGTATGAAAAAATGACAATAGATTTAAGACATGAAAATTTTGTTTTTTCCAATAAAATGCGTTAAAAAGAGCAAGTGATAACATGATACGGGGCATTTTATTTTCACTTAAAGAAAAAATAGCAATATTTTGTAGAGTAAAATGCTTAAATTTCTTTCTAAACGAAAAGACCTTGTGTTATAATACGAATAGATTAAGAAAGATACAATGTTTTTAACTATTCACAATAATACAAAAATAATCCATGACTGCAATGATCTGCGTGATCAGAGTTTTCTCTAATGAGGTTGCTATTTAAGAAACGTTCCAAACTTCGCCAGCCCCTGGCACCGGTTGGTTTTCCTGAAAGTTAAGTAGCCAACAACCGAAAGCGGCCGCCCCCGCCGGTATCAAGCGGCGATGCATTTCCCCCGAGACTTTTCACACTCGCCATTATTTCTACTTTGATACTTTCGATGATTGAGCAAAAGTATCAATAGGTCATTCGAATAAAAACAAGTTCCAATCTGTTCATAATGTATGAATTTAGTGAGAATTTTAATGAGTAAATGTTTCATATTTTAAATGCAATATCAAGTGCATACATAATAATAATAAGCAGAAATAGTCAAAAGTTTACAATTTACCTATTACAAATATAGCTCTTGTTTAGAAGAATCATTGAACTGAGAATTGAACATTACATACTATAAATATAAATAATATAAATCATATTTATTTAGATATATTTAAAACACTATTTTCGTTTAGAAAGCAATTTGAGTTTTTTCTGAACCAAATTTCACAGTTTTTGCTTTAAATGAAAGGTAGTGTACCCAGATGTGTTATTGCTTATCTATTTTCACCGGATTTATATCATAAACACTAAATTTTGAGTTGTCTCCTGTTAGGTTTACTTCGAGGCAGGAGGTTTTGCAATGACTGTGACAACACAGTAACTCAGAGACTGAAAAGACTTAGTAACAGCAATTCAAACCCTGTTCAATGATATGACGAGCTGTTTCAAAATTGGCAGAAAGTTAAAGAATCTCTAGAGGTCTGAGACAACGAAGATGTGTAGCTCCTACTCTCTTCAAAATATATTTAAATGCTGCTCTTGAAAATTGGTGACGTAAATGTCGGAATGTGGGTTTACATGTTAACGATAATAAATGTTCAGGTGAGTCTTACCGAGGACGAACAATATCAGTTAGAAGAATGCTAAGGAAGCCAAAAGAAGAACATATATCTTGGGATTTAAGTATAAATCCATCATAAATGGAGTATGTTATTGCTGGATGTCAAGGGACATCAGCCGCAATAATTGGGAACAGATGTATTAAGATTACAACAGCTTATAAGTATATTGGTGTATGTACGTCAATGGAGGAAGGGTGTGCAGAAGTAAAACGTAGGATCTCTCAAGGAAGAGGAAGATAAGACAGTTCCGTAATGATTTACATAGCCAAAAAATAACAAGAAAAACAAAGATAATACATAAATTACTGAAGGATAAGTTCATATTGTCCAGAAGTTTGGATTCTACGTCAGACCGTACAGCATACATTGAAGTCAACGGAAATGAATTATTGGAGACGCTGTTGTGGCCTTACGTTAACAGAGAAAGTACCCAATGTTGACGCTGAAAATTAAATGGGTATTAATATTCATACAAATATAATCGATGTCGTTGATGTTAAACGATTGAGATGGTATGGTCATATCCAAAGGATGGTGAAATTTCGAAGGACCAATAAAAATTTAAAATGGTTACTGTAAAGAAACTGGAAGCGTGGCAGACCAAGAAAACATGGGAAAGGGAAATAGAAATGGCGATGAAAGAACGAGATCTTCAAGAAGATTGGGAAGATCGAAGAGACGTGGTGACTGGGATGCGAGAAGAGGCGTCAGCTGTAAAGAACTTGGCTAATACTAATACTATTAAATTTTAATTAAGTCGTAAGATTCTAGTAATTAACGAAACGAGTGGATAAAGACGGGTATAATTGCATGAGTGTGTGTTAAAGAGAACGAAAGAGTTTTCTTATTTACAATAGGAGCGAATTTTATTTACCACGGTCTCAATTATACCCTTTATCCACATGTTAGGTTCAATATTTTTTTGTTTCCACTCACGAATAATTTAAATTTTGAGAAATTGAAGCACTTTGTTATCGTTCAATGCATACATTTGATGACATCGTGTTGCTTTTGAACAAGGCCAATGTTAGTGGGCCTTGCATTGTGTACGTATGATAACAATAGTGACTTACAGAAAAAGAAATGTGTCAAATGGAAGACAAATAAACTTATGATGAAATATTAGAAGAATCTGACAAAGCCATTAGATCATTACTTCCCACGAAATGTTAAGACAGGTGTGAGATAGAATACAACATGTAAACAGCTAAACATTGGGAAGTAAAAACAGTCACATCTGTCGCAGTTTTGCTGCCAAAATACAACTGACGTTCACTTTTTTTACATTTGTAATGCTAAGACCAAATGTTTTTTATGTAAAACATCTAGTTTATTCATATTAAATATTTTATATTGTTTTATTAATCAGCTAGCTTAACGAATACTTCTCCAATTTAATTATATTTATTCATTCATTGTTTGTATGTAGTTGATATAGGAAGTACGTATTCTGTGATGTATATTTTTTCACGTTTTATGACCGACTGGAAATACCTTTGCCACGTCTTTGTTATGGTGTCTTAAATGAACAATTTAGATTCTCTTCTGAATTATGATTGGTAGTTGAGGAGTTTTAATTGCACGCATGCTATTATTGAAAATATATTTTCTTGATGCGATAATAAACGATTTTTCTGGAATTAAAGAGCATATTTAGTTAACTAAACGAAAAGTACAATTAATGTTAATCTGCCGCTATTTGCTCATTACTTCATTTTCAAGACCAGCAACAACAATTTCAAAACAATATAAGGATATACACGCACTACGAGGCTATAGTAGGCTATGCGAAGATTGTTTTTTAAGTTCGAAGATTGACTATTTTTAAAACAAAGATTAGGGAGTGTATGTAAATAAACGCAATATTCACCAATCGGCTATCTTGTGTCCCTTTACAAACATTTTTCAGTGATTATTCTTGTAAGTGATGCATTGCATTTTCAGCTAAACGTGAATGGCAGGATATCTAACAATAGTCCCCTACAACATACAAGTACGATCTTGTTTACATTCTGAAAACATGTTCAATTCTATGTTCACAAAGAACAGAATGTTTGTTGTATTGTTTCAGAATTTGTACACCTCCCTCATTTCATCCATTTTGGAAAATAAGAACAATATAAAACAATATTTTTGGAATTTTAGATTTTCCGCATAGTGCATACGTAATACTTTTTGCTTGTAAGGTTTGTCCAGTTCTTCCTTTTGTGCGTCGTAATCTCAGAGAATTGGCTATTATATATTTAAAACACTAAGGGTTTTTGTTTAGATAGAAATTTGAGCTTTTTAGTCAACAAAATTTCGTGACTTTTGCTTTAAATGAAAAAAATTCTTAGATGTAATATCACTTGGAACACTAAATTTTAATAATATCTTATAATTAATTGATTGAACGCTATCTGACATTGGTCATTTCGTCTTATTCAAATCCAAGTTGTTGGTCTTGGGATCTTTGTTGTACGAGTTGTAACTGATCTGTCAAAAGCAGTCGACGTTTCTTGAGTTAGTGGCGTCGTAAAGATGGAGATGTTTTTAGTATAAAGACTGAGCGTTTTTAAATGCAAAGATGTGAGAAAATACTAACATAATGTCAAGTGGTCGTTTTATAATGTGCCCTTTTACAAAAAATTCAATGCTTTTGATTATGTGTTACTTAACGTGCTTTGCACGCTGGATTATGATTATACGTGATAGTTTTAAGTTATAGAAAATCTCCTGCTATACGAATAATCTATGTACTGACCTTGGTAAATATAAAGTATTTCAATTACATTTCAAAAACGTGTTTATATGTTCACGAAGAAAAGTGACGTATTTCCCGTATTTCATTTCTCTTCGCGAAGAAATGCTGAACAACATGGAAACATATTTTGAGGTTTTAGATTTTCCTTGCAGTTAATCGAAGAACTTTTTTCTACAATTCTTTTCGCATTCTCTCTCTCTCTCTCTCTCTCTTTCTCTCTCTTTCTCTCTCTCTTTCTTTCTCTCTCTCTCCTACATAATGGTCATAATTAGTTACAGTTTCGGGAATAATGTTCATGTTAGTGAAAACGTAGATATTTAGAATGTATAACTGAAAATTTATTTCATGAGCAGGCTTATCAACAAATAGTAGCCTTTTTTATTCCAGGATAGAACATAACATCTTAGTACATAATAATAAGCAAATATATTGAGTAATACTAATTTGGCGAATGAAATAATATTCCTTACCAAACAAACAGTTTATCAGACCATTCGAGCTTTGTACTATTTAACATTTATTACAAATTAAAACCTAACAACGCTTCAGTTATATGTGAATGCTGTATTGTAGCCATTTAGCAGCAATTTTTTAGTCAATGACAGTAATCCTTTAAGAATAGTTCATTTCCTTACTGACAAATTTATTTGAAGATGAAGGAAATTTATCATTTATTATAACACAAAAAAACACGAATTCCATCAGTAGATATTAATGATAGAATTTTCGTTAAACTCCAAATAAATTGTAGAAAAAGGTAGCTGAAATTGTGAATATGCATGCAAAAGTTCTTGAAGATTATCTACTATTTGATAACGAGGAAGACATGAAACGAGAGTTTGAAGGAATACGAAGTGTGAAGTAAAGAAAGGTAATAAGACTAAGAATATCAAGAGATAGAGGAGAGGAACTGACAAACGCGAGGACAGAGCGACAAATGTGAGGAAGAGTTTGAAGGAGGTACACGGAAAAGGAAAGGAGGGTAAGTGAACAGTAAAAAGAAAAGATAGGAAGGAAAAGAAACAAAGGAAGGAAGAATTATTTAAAGAATCTGGATTAAATAAGCTAGAGAAAAATAAAAGAGGAAGAACAGGAAGGGAACTCAATGACAAAGGGTTAACAAATATTGCCAGAGCAGCAAAAGGGGAAAAGGGTCTCCTCAGGGTCTCTCAGATCAAAGGCTCCACTCCAGAACATCTGTACAGTTGATAGTGGAGAAAAGTAAAGAATAATAGACGGATGGGAAGAAAGAGAACACAGCCTCAACTCTGAACGAAACGAGAGGAAGAATCAGAGAGAAGGAGGCAGAGGGTTCTCCTGGACCGCCAATACGTCCCTGGCAGCAGAAAGAGTTTGGAAAGTGGGTAACAAAAGGGGATTCTTGGGCAAAGTGGGTAGGTCCTGAAGATCTCCCCGCCCGGGCGCCGCCGCGCTCGGCGCCGCAGAGGCGGAGGACACGACTCCTCAGGGGAGGGAGTGTCCCGGCGGCGGGGGCCGCGCTGCGCCAATGGGCGGCGGCGGGGCCCCGCCGGGCGCCGAACCCCGCGCGGGGCGGGGAGAGGGGGCGCATATAAGCGGCGCGCGCGCGGACGCTGCCTTACTGCTAGTGAGTGTCGGTTTGCGGGATGACTCGCAGCCGGGTGTGTGTTTTCGCGGCGGCGGCGCTGTGTCTCGCCTTCCTGTGCCAGCCCCAGCCGGGTAAGTGCCACGGCCCAGCCCAGCGCCGACTCCATTGCACTCGCTTCCTTTCTTACTCTTGTGGAATAGTGTTGACAGTACGCGGTAACGCCTACTTTTGCGTTTTACATCCGATTAATGCCTCGCCATAACCGATCGTTTTTAGTGCCTTTCACATGCACGGACTGATTGTGACGGAACGTATCGTATGAAAAAAGTGTTTGAAGAAAAACCATTAACCAGCATCGACCGTTTAATACGAAAGAAGAACACTCCTATTTGAAGAATACAAAGCGAGGTTTCGGGGGAACGTAAATCTGCTCTCAAGATAACGCATCTTTGGCAGCCCTTGTGTCAATGTGGGGCTTGTGCGGAAGCCGTGTCGAATGTGAAACCGAACGCGCTGTGTTTGCGCTGTGGAAAGCAGGGCCGATGGCGCGGCAGCCGCTTGCGGTGACCCCTTTGCGCCGGCGCCGTCACACTTTCCGCGCGGAGACTTGGACGCACGGATCGGCGAGGAACCGAACCGCGTAGTGCCGGGCGCCGCGCCGCGCCGCGTCGTGCCGCTTACGTAAAGGCGCACGCGCGCGCGCGCGGGCGGGTGGTGCGGTGCGGTTGTGAAACGCGAGGGCGCGGGAGAAACCGAGCGTGCGCGCTGCTCCTCCGCTAATTGCTCCGCCCGCTGCTCCACTTGCGGCCCTCCGCGCCCCAGGCACTGCGCACACGAGCCAGTGAAACCACTGCGCTTCTTGGCCGACCAATTACACACTCATACATGCCAAATCCTACGTACCAAGCGGACATTTTGCATTCCTTTACGCATGCGTATTACTTCCCTTTATTTCTATCACCTAAAAATAGGTTTCGAACACTGTATAAGAACTCAAAGAAGGAATTTTGACAATGAGTACCACTGCCTCTATTGTTCTACAAAACATATACTAACTCAATCCTTCCCTTTTCGTTAGAGTTAATAAAATAATAATACAACACAAGAAATGGAATTGTACGTTTAGATACGAAAAGAGGAATTATTTGTACGTATGAGAGGTAAACAAAAATGCCGCATTAAAAAATTTTTAAAAAAATGTGAAATTCATTTTTGCGAATAGTTTGTATGTTTGGCAAAACTATTTTAAATGCTACATCGTCTTCCTTGAGCGGAAGCCAAGGGGGAGACGAAGCGTAGCGAAGCGAAGCGCCCTCTCTTCAATAGATCTCACAGCGTCACGTGTCATTTCCTCTTCCAGTGTCTGAATCACTACGAGACGTTGATGAGTTGCCTATAATGGCTTTGAATGCCGTGCGATAAAATTATTTCTTCGTTCAGCCGACAGAAAATAACATAATATTTTTTTGTGCCATCATCCGGCTTTTCGTTTCTACAGCTAAGATAGTACACTCGATTGAATTTTGGATTTGAAATGTTCATGCTTTCTGCTATTTATTTAAAGAGCAAGAATCTCAACGAATAAAAGAAACGTATCTGATGCATGCAATGATGACTGCATTTGTTTATGAAATGAACTGATAAGTTTTATTTCATTGCGAAGTAATATTTTAATTATAAATTGTACTATCCGACACCAGAGTACAAATAATTAAAATTACTATTTATTTATTATTTTGTAAATATTTTGCACTTGGAGATTCACTTCTCTTAATCTAAAGAAATAAAATTTTTCGTAAGTAGAGAAGACTATGATTTTGATTTCTTCAATGCAGTCAGCATTAGAATCAAGAATGGTGTAGTAATTAATACAAGTTGCGATAAACGTAAAACGAAAAACTTACATTCAATATTCACAAAAATTGTGTAATACTTAAAGTCCAAGATAGGAAGACTTGTAGGATTGTAAAATACAGATGATATTAAATAGATTTGAAAAGTAGGTAACGTAATTTGACATACTTTCTTAATTCGTTTAAAATCTTGTAATCGCTGACCCTTTGAAGAGAAAATTGACCAATGATGGTTTCTATAAAAAGTTACATCGAAACTAGAACGAGGAAAATGAAGAAGCTTCCGGCTCAACAGACAATCCATTGCGTCCCACTAGACACGCAGCGCTTTCCCTCTGCACAGAGGCATCCCACCTGCAAGTTAGTAGGTAAGCGCATTACCCGAAGGTAGAAAGTAGGCACACTTGCCTGTCGAAAATTCTTTAATTATGGTTCCTAATAAGCGTTTTCGCCAACTAATGGCCCATAACAAATTCCAAAGAATTTGTTATCCAAGCTCTTCATCTAATAGCAACATTTAACTTTTCTCAGCATTGACCAACTTTATTTGACATTTCTCGAATAAGACAAATGAATTTTCCGAAACTTCAAGACTTCTTTCTTTTGTCACCAACTAGAAATTGGAACTATTTTTCATGGTTTTGATTCATTTTAACTTGGACTATTTTGTTGTTAGGAATTACTGTGTGATTATTTTTTTCAAACAAAATAAGTCTGTAATAGGATGTCAGCTCATAAAAGCGATAAGTGTATTTTATTACTAATTAAAAATGTTATCAAATTCTTCTTTGGTTTTCTAATCAACAGTGGGTAAATGAAACACGTGTTTGAATGCTCATTATCGGACTGCATTTCCTCGATCGGTGCGGATGGAAACGGGTGGGGCGGAAGTGCGCGGGGCGGCCGGCGCCGCGGGACTTTCGCGAGCCTCTTCCTCGTTCCGCTGGGCTCCACATCCGGCCGCGCGCCACTCGCGCCGCGCCGCGGGGATTTTCTCCGCCGGGCGACGTCCGCGAGAGCCGCCGCCGCCACCGCCTACGCCGCCGCCCGACGGCCACTGGCGTGAAAGTGAGTGTCGCCGCCGCCGCCAGCTCCCGTCAGCTCCTCGCCTGTGCCTCCATTCGGCGGTGGCTGCGATGGAGAACGGGTTTGGCTTTTGGTGGCCGCGCGCGCGCGGCGACGCCTCGGGCCTTGTGCAACGCCCCGGGCGGCGGGCGATGGGCGGCGCGGGCGGCGGGCGGCGGGGGCGATGGGCGGCGGGGGCGATGGGCGGCGGGGGCGATGGGCGGCGCGGGCGATGGGCGGCGCGGGCGGCGGGCGGCGGGGGCGATGGGCGGCGGGGGCGATGGGCGGCGGGGGCGATGGGCGGCGGGGGCGATGGGCGGCGGGGGCGATGGGCGGCGCGGGCGGCGGGCGGCGCGGGCGATGGGCGGCGGGGGCGATGGGCGGCGCGGGCGGCGGGCGGCGGGGGCGATGGGCGGCGGGGGCGATGGGCGGCGGGGGCGATGGGCGGCGCGGGCGGCGGGCGCATGGAGGGCGGCTGGGTCCACGCGCGGCCAGACGGGTGGGGCGCGCCTCATCGCTAGATGACGTCAACTTACCGACGCACAGAGATGTTACGGCATGGAGAGAAGTGATTGCGAAGGAAAGCGGGAGGCTTGGATGTTCATCAAATCAATGCATTTGCATATGGATGAAGCACCACTGAGAATTCGGAAGAATTTATATACTTTCTCCTCGTACAAAATGTCGCTTTGTGTGAGAAATGTTTCTATGGTAGGAAATATTTAATACATTATTCTTGTCGCATTATATATTAGCTATTCAGGGTAAGAATTATTTCTACGAGGCCGAAATTTCAAATTTCACGCGCATCTATTGTTATACTTACAAATACGATTCTACTAGAATCCCATGTATATTTTACAGTTAAAAAAAACATGTTTTCTCTTGTTATAAAAGTGTGCTTATTATACTTTCAAAACTATATTACATTAATGTAATGTGAGTTATTATAGTAGACGAAAACAATATTTCCAGGCAACTGATTACACCAGAACTCAGCATTCTAGAGATAACTTATTTCAACTTTTCCCGTAATGTTCCAATGTCTCTCTCATCGAAAAACGGCATAAAGAGACAAATAGCAACATCACTAAAATTCGAGGAATGAAAAATGAGAAACCTGAATTACCAACATTTTTAAGACATTCTTTTTGACACTTTCAAGAAATTTTGTTGCATTTGGCACATGAATGATCAGACAAACCACATTAAGTTTTGGCCATTCATCATGACATACAAATAATTAATAATTGTTTATTAATTAGCATTGAAACATTAATTAAATGAATTATTTGAATAAACGTCAGGAATTCCTAAAGGTGCCACGCGCTAAAAATGTTGTACTATATATTGATTCCAAAAATTGTTTTGATTGAATATTGTAAGGGCTACTTGTTATAATAACTCTGTCTTGAAATGTTTTTCAAGAATTAGGACATGAGATAATATCGTTTATACTTGTGCGTGAATGCTTGAAACTTTTGAATTACAGCAAATGTTTTAATAAATAGGAAGTAGTATTAGGTCGTTTGACATCTTTGAGAATCCCATTAATAAATAACGGCAGAAAGCCAAACTGTGCTGAAGGGATTCCAGTAGGCTGAGGAGAGAAGCGTTTTAATCCGCTTGAAGACGCGGGTGGGGGTGAGGGTGGTTGCGCAAGGCGAGGACGGGATGGGACGGGTCGGGACGGGGGTGGTGACCTCTCCGGCGCTTGCGCAAACGCCGCAGGGCGCAGGGTGGCGCGCGGCGGCGCGGGGCGTCGCGGGGCGTCGCGGGGCGTCGCGGGGCGGCGCGGGGCGAGGCGGGGCGGGGCGCACAAAATATTCCAAGATCGGGGCTGTGGGAGGCGCCATCGCTTGCGTAAGGCGCGCCGTCGCCGTCGCCGCTTTCTAACGAGACCATCGCCCGGGGCGGGCGGCGAAGGGAGGGCGCGGGCGCGGGCGAGGGCGAGGGCGTGGGCGCCTCTTCGCGAGGGAATGCGTGCCGCCAGGCGCCGTTTGGGTTATGCGCCGCTCACGCCCCGCCCCGCCCTCCGCGCGACGCTTTTGACATTTTTCCAAAATGGCCTCCAAGCGCCGCATTATGCACAACAACCGCCCTCGGCGTTTCTCTTCCTCATTCCCCTCGCATGACATCGGCGTTAGGCGTTTAATACAATAGGAGAACATTCACGATTTGGTTACGTCAAACAAAGCCAATATAAACTTAAAGTTGACTGATAAATTTGTACACTAATTTCGTTACACTCTTCTCGTTGAAACTATTACCAACAGTCTTAAAAATCTCACTTCACTAATTACATATTAACCTTTTCGTAACGCCAGATTTCTTACATTACTTTAACTACATTTCGAGTTATTTTCATATTTCGTTCCAATTTTAAGGTAAGGAATATATTATGCATCAAACGATGAGGTTATACTGATACATTGCAATTACTCACAGTAACGACACACTCAAGTATTTGTAACCCACTTCAAATAACGTTTCTTGAAAATTTTAATTTTTAAATCAATTATCAGCACAGAAAAACTGGGTTAGAAATTCGTTTCGTTTATATTGAGCAGTAAAATAGTTCCGAGATCGTTAAATCTTTCAGAGAGATTTTAATTAGAAATTGCATTTGAGTACAGTTTATCTTATCGCAATAATCTCACCAATAAGGGGTTCACAAAGATAGCTTGCAAGTGGTTCAGTGTTACATTCTTCATAGTCTTTCCAATATCTCTTGAGAGAGCGCAACCTAGGATGAGCGTTTTCACTGATGTTTGGACAATTGTAATAAGGGGTGGATCTGATTTCTCCTTCTTGATCATTATCAACACTCATACTAATTACTCTTCTTTTTGTTTCTGGGGCACGCGCAGCATAAGGGAGGGAGGGTACTGTAATGTTCTCGATGTTCTTCCTTTCAATAGGTATTTTCACGAGAAAACTGTAAAATCTGAAAACAATGATTCCTTGACAAACATTCATGGAACAATTGCTGACTGTTTAATTAAATTTTAAATGCAAAACGCACCAAGATTAAAAATAATTTTAAATGCTTTCATTTGAGTTCCAGTTTTTTAATAACAATAATTACATCAATGTTACGCTATTTAAAGTAAGTACCTTTTTATAATCGGAAGACATTAGCTGTAATTTCAGTGATAATTATAAAAACTTCCATTTCAATAAGAGTTACACATTTATATTACATTTTCTAGCCCTTTAATTTTTTCTTCCATCTGCAAAGAAAACTTCATAACTTACAGGCATTGCGTTCGAATGAACTGAAATCGGAAGTATTTGGATAACAAATGGTGCTAACTTATCCGATGATGTTAAGTCACGTCTTGTATCAAGATAGCGTACTAAAATAAGTGCAGCTCCTGGAAATGGAACAAGGAACCTGTCACACTACGCAAGCCTCAGACATTGTTTAGGAAAAGTGTCATTACAGTGACGCTTATCTAAGACACATTTTCCACTCTACGAAGCAAAACGTACTTGCATGTCGCGCGAACGTGAGGTCTCTTGGCTGACAACTCGACAGTTTGTTACACGAGAACAGCGTAAATTAGTTTAATGAATTTTTCCATCAATTTCTTGCAATTAACTTGAGATTTGTTTTGAGAAAAGGCAACTTGATGTTAGTAGTTCTACAGCCTCTCAGACTCCCATTTCCATCGCAAGTGTAATAAATAAGTTGATGCAGAAAGTGATGAAAATAAACCATGACTATTACTGTCATTTCACCTTCAGAGAATGTCATTCCATCGAAAATGTGTGTATGTATGAAATTCAGTGCTCCAAAGAGCTGGATGAGAGCGCGCTGCCCGCGTCCCCACGGATAGGAATTCTTGTGCGTCGTCTAGATTTACGATGAAAAAAATCATCCTACTTGATATACACCTCACGCCGACATTTCTACATTGACGGTACCAGATGAATAACTCGTTTATTCGAAGGCATCTTATACAGTAAATGTGTTAAATATTACTCAAATAGAACTCGTTTCCGTCTCAGGGATGGTCAGTGTGGATCTGTGAAAGAGCTTCGAACAAACGCGACAAATATTTTTTTTATATAAATACGTTCGCTAATAATATACCACTGCTCAACACATATCACTGTGTGTTTTAGATAACAATACGTAAGTACATGAAACATGGTAATTTACAGAATGGTAAATAATGGACAGATATTTTGAAAATAAAACTTATAAATACATAAATGACATTTTAATATGTATTTTGTATAATTCAAGAAAGAATATTTTAAGTACGTACTCTGTTAAATGCCGATAAATCTTATTTCATTGGGAGTTACAACCATAAAGCGATATTTTTAGACTCTGTCGTGTCATATAAAAGGAAGGAAATAATTAGGCTTATCAAATTCTCACAAATACAATTAACAAATCAGTTTCGGAATGGAACCTTATAAGAGTTATACTCATCAGTAACATTTATCACCTCATTACATAAAAAATTCTCGTAAATGGTGCGGCCAACATAAAACGACTTGTTCCATTGATGATATTCGAGATACTTGTTACAGAGTATACATATACTGATGGGAAAAGATGATATAATTTCTGATTTATAATTGACTAGCGAAAATTAAATTTGTCTTCAAACCACAAATTCGAAGTTGGTGTTAGAGAAGTGCCATGCATTTCTCTCGCGTTCGAGACGTGTGGAGAGTCAACCCAAACGAGTACCCATCCGGTGTTCCGATGTGTGCCAGTGTGCCGCACGCACGTGGCAGGCGGTCATCTTGCGCCATCTTAGTCCCCCCCGTCTCCCCTGGCCACACGTGCTTCTGCCCACTCGCGAGGAGAAGCGAACGGCGGTCGCCCTCGCGAGAAGCTGCTTGCGATATTCTGCACGGCGCAAGCAGAGGCAAAGGGAGAGATTCTATTTGCCTTCGTGGAAAGGAAGAGAGTTTCTACGCCAAAGTACAGATGCGGAACTGCAATAAGTGGCCACCTGCGCGCATATAATCCCTAAATAAACTAAAATTAACCTTCAGACTCGCGAGGTGGGATTTCTGATGATGTCATTTATGTGGAAAGTAATTTGGAAATATCCGCCGCTTTGAAATTTCAAAGAATTATTCTCCTAGCACTATGAAGGGCTGTAGGATAATGAAAAAATATGTTTGGATAGAAAGCATTGTTCACATCAACTGCTGAGATTTCGTTGCTGCATGTAAGGTCTATTAGTGCAAGGCTAGTTTCAAAGATCGTAAAAATAAAAAAAATTGCCCCAAAACGGTATCACGGTGCAAATATAGTAAAAATGGTGACTTTTGGAAGTTCAAACAGTTATGTTGATGCGCTAGTACGTAGCCCCCTCCCCCCCACACACACACATACATTTCTTAGTTCACATGACGTACTTTGGGACAATTGGTGGGAAACCAATAATGTTTTTAAAATGAAAAGGGCCAAAACAGACACGTTTCAATTTTATATAATTGCTATTCATTAATACTAAGACTTATGTCAATGTTAATGAAGACCCTATTATATTTTCTGTTGTATCAGGCATTTGTAAAATCGTTGAAGAAATCAGTATCTACATTGTTTCATTTCTTCCAAATCATTTCATTCACAAGAGTAAGACAAGGAATAGTTTTGGTAGCTTTTGCTTCTCATTTTAATTGTGGTTAGCAGATCAAACATTATTCCGAAATTTGAAGAAATAATGACTTTTGCGTAAGTGATTGTTCTTTAGAATGTGCAGGGAAGAAAGTGTATAGTAGTTACATGTACCGAAGTGAATATCAAAGGAAATATTGAAACCGTCTCTGAAATTATGTGATAACGACGGGTTATTTATTCCCGGAATTGAAACATATGGAATAATACCGATAGCGGATACCACAATTGAATGTTATGAGCTTTGTATGCAGATATATAAGTATTTGTGATAACTAATGGCATAGATCTACACTAAGTGTAATAAAACGTAGTATTATCATTTTTTTGTAACAGCTTAATAATTTCTTAAATTTTTCGCAATTTTATACCAGCAATTTTTAAAATGCGGCAAAATATTTCTCTGCAAATTTTCATCCCAATTTTATTTTTTTCTATCGTAATTTCCACAGTGTCGCACCAAAAAGGGGGATCATGGGGCTTCAGTTCCCCCACCCCTAGAATCCGATAATACGTTTTCACAAATACACTGTTTACTAATATTATATAGTAACGAATTAATATTGAATTGAATAACTAAAAATAAAATAAATTTACAATTAACCACCAATAAATCATCCTTTGTAAGAAACATCAAGTCGATTAAGCACTGCGCCTAAAGCTGCCACGCATAACATTCTGGTTGAGACACTGTATTTAGTTATAAGATTTTTAAATTAACATTCTGGAAAATGATTTCGACTAGAATGGAATTCTGATAGATATAATGAGAGGTCATTTAAGATATACTGTAACCTGCGCCATAACTCGAGGGTATCCCGACGCTGCAAATACTTTGGCACCGGTAGTCGCCCCAGGGCCCGACGTTACACTGGTCCAAGCCGTATTTATCCGTGACGCGCGCCGCCGCCTTCCGAAGCCGGTGTCGTTTCGTCTTTTTTAATCGGTCGCCGGCGCCTGCGAGTTTCACGCGGCGCGAAGTGGCTGCGGAGGTCGTCTTCGCTTTCGGCGGAAGTGAGCGGAAGTGGCGGCGGGGGCGGAAGAACCGGTTCCGCCCTGCTCTCCGCCGCGGGCGCCCGCAGCTGCTCTCGGGATTTCGTACGAGAGCCCCTACTCGTGGAAAGTAGTCTAGGTCCACGGCAGCGATTCCAATCAATCATGATCGTTCGCAACGCACGTGGTGTGGTCGTCGTCTTATCTTGCACGGCCAGAAGTTTGGGCATCAACTCGAATGTCTGAGAATCTTGTGAACCTTGTACCACCAAGTTAGTTAAATGAGTGCTTCTAGCGGGACTGAAACTAGTTTGATTTCACCAAGTTACTTTGGTTATAATTGTTTTGATCGATATGATTGCGATTTATGACAAATCATTTTCTATTCCCTATTTTTATTGAATTCAACTTTTTAAAGTCAAAACATACTAATTTATAAAGAACAAAATGCGTTCATAATTTCAGAAAATTTGAAAGCATCAGTTGCTAATATAACAATTATCTTCCTAAATTTTCTGATTTCATTACATTATTTTGAATTCAGAGCCCGTTTTTGAACGGTTCCTCAGGATAATAATGTGCTGAATGTTTCCAGCAGTCTTTGAAGTCTTCAAAACCCGAAACGACAGAAGTCTCATTTTCCCAGAGGAACTCTTGCGTCCATGGTGCAGCCATTTTCTCTTTCGTTCATAACATGGAAACCTAGCCCCGAGAAAGCGTCGAAACGAAGAACCACAATTGCATGGGCCGGTGGAGCTCCGAGGGGCGCGGGACAGCGCAACGCACACTGCCCCTGCCTCACAACAAAATGGACGTTATGAAATTAATTGCGACATTCCTCTGAATCAGCGGATTTTCCGCGAATGCGTCGGTAATTCGACTGCGCAAGAATTTCTCCTTCGAGTTCAAAGGAAAACAAAATAAGGCGCGTGTGCGTGTGCGGGGAATTCCCGGATGCAAATGCAGGGCGCGCGGCTTTTGGAGGCGTTTGGGATTTCACCTCGTTGCAGCTGTTTGCGTTCTGCTCTAGATGCTATCGGGCGCCGAAAGTGCCGGCCTACAAAACGGCCTCTTCCAGCCTTCGCCCGCTTGTTCAGATGCCTTCGATCGAGAAGATGGGCGATGTGGTAATTGGTAACCTATAAATGAACTATTATAGGAGTAAATTCTATCTTAATAAAAACAGTAAAACAATGTAACTTAATTTTGAATTTAGGCGTAGAAAAAAATATTTCTTGAGTCTGCACAGATCCAAAACTGTTTTAGAGCGGGAAAAATTGAACTTCAACGTTTCAATTAAACGAGAAATAAATAATGGAACATGTTTTTGTTTTCGTTTCTCTTGAAATACAATTTAGGTTAACGCAGAATTAAACGCACAAACGTGCAAATCACAAGTACTGAAATATTGACTCGATAACGTGCTTCTGACATGAGATAGGATTGATCACATAAGGACGCGCTGCAGATGGTGGTAGTGGAACAGGACACCACTCTCTACTCCCTTCCAAAACACTCCGTCAACTCATCCAAATGAGGTGTTGATTTGCGTTTGTTTCGCGATCTTACGCATACGAGGATTCCCTCGGATTCCAAGATGTCACAGATTCAGTTTCACCATGTTACAAACCTTTGCAATATCAAATTCGTGGAATTCAGCTTCGGTAAAATTTTACCAATGTTAATTTAATCACATAAAGTGTTAAATAACACCTATTTAATCATTCACACAATCAGTACTTTTTACAATCCGTTCATTTTATGCGAAACATTCTAATTAGTACTATAATTATTGATTTCATAAGCGATTTTACTGTTAAAAGTAGGCTTCTAGATATTCACTGAATTACATTACATTTAGTTGCGTTCACAGATGCTTCTGTTGTTGCAGCAACTCATTCGGCTAGCAGTGAATCCGTGACAGTAGAAAACTACTTTCGTGTTTGTTTAGAAAGATGCATGGAGCCACTGTCTTTAGTAAATGTTTGACTCTTTTGTGCTTGAAAAGCTGTTTGTCACGTCTCTGCTTTGAAAATTAGGGCATGGTTTTATAATGCAATATATATAGTGTATTTCGCAATTACAGTATTCGGCTTCGCAATCTAGAAATCTTGTGACACATTTTTAACTAACATATCCATATAAATTTACCATTAAGGATTTGGTACAAAAGTTTTGGTAATTTTGCACATTCATTTTCTTATAATAAGTAGTTATTTTCAATTGTGCCTTAATGCGTTACCAATACGTTTTTGGAATATTTCGTTCTTTTTATTAACATGACGGTAATGTTTATACAATTTGTTTATAGGAAAATTTTAGGTCAGCTGACCTACGAAATACTCGCATGAGTGAGAATTCATTATTTTACGTCAAGCATTTAATCATTATTGTTCATGTGAATTATGAACTATGCATTTTTTGACACGTTAATTGTAAATTGTGATACATAGTATCTTGAATGAATGGGAAAATTCCGATAAATTTAAAAGTTGCGGCGCGACAAGAGAGCTTATTTGAACATTCCTAAAGTAAGAGAAGTATTTAATAAGACTATTCTTCGAATGAAATTATTTCCAACAGAATTTGATAATTCACCAAACATTAATTACCTGAGTGAAACTTGCGCTTGCAGTGCACGCCGCCTACTGCGGTTGATTTAACGTACCTTATGATTGGTCAGTAGGGAGAAGTGTTCAAAAACTCTACATAAAGCGATGTCAATTTAAAACTACCGCCCTGATACCAGAAATGCTAAACGCTATTAGTGTTACTTTAATGAGTTGAATAATTTCTATACGTATTTAACATTTTCCTATTTGAAATTTTTCTATTAATCAATAATGAATTTGTGTTTTATCAATATTATTTTGTAAAATTAAGATAAATATCTTTAATTTGAGCTCGAGGATTGATCCTAAGTTCAGTAAGTTCATATATAAGTACGTTGTAACACGATTTTTTCTCTAAAATCGAAATATGTGTTCCGTCTTTGGATTTTCTTGTACATGAATGATGTCAAATATTAAAAAAAGTAGCGTATGTAGAACTTATTTCACTAAACACTTGATATCAATATTATCGCGATGTTGAGGGAGTGCTGAGCTCGTTCGAATAGAACCGACAGTGACACGTGCTGGTGAAAAGCAAAAGGTAAGAATCGAAGCAAGACCGATTCCAAGAGCCTGAAGAAAGCAAACAAAGGAAGGTGACAACCGAAAGTGCCTCCTGTTGTCGCCGCCGCCGCCGCTTCGCCTTGCCATTTGTCCGAAGCGCAGCACTTGGCAACGGCGCCGCCGCCCCGCGCCTCCGCGCGTCCCGCTATTCGGGGAAAACGAAAGTGAGCGGCCGGGCTCGCGCCGCATGCGTCTCCGCAGCCTGCTTGCCCGACCCGGCCCGACCTGGCTCGACCCGGCCCGACCCGGCCCGACCCGGCCCGACCCGGCCCGGCCTGGCCCGGCCCGGCCCGACCCAGCCCGACCTGGCCCAACCCGACCCGACCCGACCCGATGCGACCCGACCCGACCCGGCGCAACGCCGCGCCGCCCTCTGCAGCCAGGGGCAAGTGCCTAGCTCAGGGCATGTGATTGGGCACAATGTGCAACGGAAGGGATGGTTGTTTATGCCTCTACTGATCAGATCATGCGCCCTGGAAAATTTCCATTTGAGATGCTGCATAAAGATGATTAAAAGCTCCGGTGATGAAACATTTGCAACTAACTTTTAGAATTCGATTCTTCAACTTTCCGTTCCGTAGGCATCGATGTCGTACCTACGAGGTAGAGCCTGCTTTGTATAGATATTCTTCGCATCGCGTACAGAAACATTCACGATTCGACTCAAAAGTGCAGTTCTGGAAGAAAATGCAGGCACTAGACTGATGCTATATGAACATCAAGTGAAACAACCATTTCAGAAGAGCGCACGATAGGTTATGTTAACGGGAGTTTCAGGATTCAAAGCCTAACAGTTATAAATGTTTGATGATTACTGCATTAGATAATTCCAAATGAAATAATGCCTTTATCTCAAATGGAAATTTTGAGTCCGGATGGCTCAATCGGTGGAACCACCAACAACCGCTAATACGCCGCACGGAGCTCTTCTGACCCACGCCATTGAGTTAGTTCCCAGGCACAGCTCTTTCACTCATACGAGTGGACAAACGCTTTTGATGAATTGACGTTATTTGTATAAAGAGCCAGTAAAAATGCTGGAACTGAAGTAGCCCTGAAGATAGGAAAATGAAAAGATAAGATTGTAATAAATAGTAAGAAAACCGTTGGGATTTTACTACGAATATTGATGTAATCGTTGGGCTTGAAAATATTCTTTCTTCAGAAGACACATAATCACGGTACCAAATAAGTAAATTCGCTGTAATATTAATTACTAGTTCCTGAATCAAAGATACTTGGAAAGCGTCTGACACTTTTGCGAGGATGCATGCAAATGTCATTCGTTAATTAAATGTCATTTCAAATATTACTAATAACACTTACTAAAAGAAAGAGATATATAAAAAATAAAACAATAATTAATTGGAATTAGTTATAAAATTATGCGAAATAAGTTTTAAGCCACTTTTTCCATTTAAAATTTGTTTTGCTCTATTAGGAATTACAACGAAAATCGAAAAAATATCTCTTATCCAACATTATGTTTGTAAATGCTGACACAAATTGACTCAGTATTGTAGCACTATCCAAATCACATAATGAGCACATTTTATCGAGTTTAAATTCGTAAATATATGTTTTCCTTGATGTTAATAGTAAGAAAACAACTCATAAACACTTATCTGCTTCCGCAAGGCAAGGTCTAACACGACATCCTAACGACTTGCGGTTCAGCAATTTTGGCAATCCATGTTACAATTATGACAGAGTCGAGGTTAATGTCGACAATTTGGGGGTTCTGACTACATGTTGTCAGGTCTGGAAGCCTTTTACATTTACTAGTAAATTTGACAAGAATATCAATGGCTTCAATTTCAAGTTTTTTGGTAATTTGTCATTTAATAAGAAGATAAAAAAGCTGTTTAATAATTTAGTAGTGCAATAATTATTATTTACGCTAACCATTTTCATTGATTAATGATAGGTGCAAAGTACGTTTACTGTTTAGAACGGAGATTACAGCATGTAATGGTATCTATCTGGTCTAAATTAGAGTGTGATTATTTTTAAAACATCAAGATGTGTATTATCTTGAAGGAAATATTCATATTGACAAAATATAATCCTCAAAGGGATGATCATTTTTGCATTCACAATGGAAGAAAATACTTGTTATTAACAAGTGTTCTTAATCTTTTACAACAAGCTTTTATTTTCATTGCATTTTTGTTTTCTGAAGAGACTTTACTTCACAAGTGCTGTGTGAGATAAGAGTTCAATGTTCTTAATGAGGTATTTGTATTTTTTTAATTGAAACTATTAAGAGATGCCGTTGAAGAAAAGCGCCATGAGGAAATGAAGGGGCAATCCGAGAGTACGGAAACTGTTAAAGGAGATATTATGGACGTGTGAGCGGGTGCGTGTTTGATAAATGTGAAGGCGGTGTCGGGCGCTTCCTGCAGCACGTGACGCGCCGCGCCGCGCCGCGCCTCACCGCGCACAGGGAAGCGAAGTGCTGACTCAGGGCAGACGCTCCTCGGGCGTCGCGCGGGGCGAGTGGCTTTTGGAACAGGAAGCGGCGCCGTGCGTTGGCGGCGGCGGCGCTGCAGCCGCGGGGCGGCGCGGGCGCGGGCGCGGGCGCGGGCGGGGGCGCGGGCGGGGCCGATGGCGAAAGGGAGAGAGCGGGAATCGAGGCCAGACCCGCGCAAATGAAAGTGCTCGGCGGCGGCGGCGACAGCTTGACGCGCTCGCCGCGGCCAAATGTCAGGCTCGGAGATACGATCGGGAGGCGTCGGGACGCGCCGCCACGCGCTTCCTTGCGACCGTCGCCGCCGCACCTGCGCTTTGCGCCCGACGCGACACTCGGCACATCTCACGCGTGCTGTTTTCATTCGATAAGACCGTCACGGCCTCCGCATTTCTAAAACACTTACGAAGGCAACAGAAAATTATTCTCTTCCCAAAAGAAACTACGTAGCTTCAAGTGAAGACGCTCGCTTTGCTGATGATGATTTGTTTATTTTAAACACTGCTTTTTAGAGGCAGTTTCAGTTACGCCTCCCTAACCGCTAAATTACAATCAAAATAACACAAAAAACATTGATTTCTTTCATTTACGTACGTGTAAGTAAACATTGTGATTATGCAATAAACACGTATCGTGGCGTACTTTTCTGCAGTAAATATTCAGTCATTGCGGAGAGAACGGCATGTGCGGAGGGCGCTGCCAGCGCTTGAACTTCGCTTGGCGATCTGGAGCAAGTGGCGGCGGCGGCGGCGGCGCGCAGCTGCTGGGCCGGGCGGCTGGAGGCGGCGTTGCCGCTCCGGCGCGCTCCCGCCCGCAAGAAATATTTGTTTGTCTGATCCTGAGAAGGTGTCGACACTTCTAACGCCCTCAACCAATTGCAGAGAAAACGGATCGCTGCTACTGGGCGTTAAGTTTACCGTTTTTACGTGTTGTGTAGTTTTCTACACAAGTTGTTTTGGGAGAGGCTGCGTGGATTTCTTTTGCAAGCTTCTCTTTGATTTTACGCTGAATATAGGAATAAAAAAGTACACCATGAACGAGTCACTAATGCATTGATTCCTTTTCTGCCGAGTCACCTTAAATTTCATTTTCTACGCCCAAGTCACATAAACTTGCAAGGTCATTCTGCTTCGTCTAAACGAAGAACGAAACGATCACAAGAAAACTCATTTCTTTATGTCTTAGTGAAGAAACCCAACAGTAATTAATGTTTCGTAAATAGTTGTGAGTTAAAAACCAAAGAAAGTCAGGAACACATTTTACAGAAAATATATTTATCCAACATAGAAAGACAAGAAAATAATTAAAGTTGGAGTGAACGCTTTCTATGTGGTCAATCGAGCTAAAACCCCTTCCTAAAAGAGATATTTTTAAAAGTTATGGAAACGAGTCAACAAAGAGTGTTTCACGGAGAATGCAATGTATTGTAAGGAGCAAAATGGTGACCGTGTATGCTTCCTTTGCAGTCGCGGGGGCTGAGTGACGTGAAGCGCGGGGTGGGGGCGGGGACGGGTGCGGCGCGGCGCGGCGGGGCGGGGCGGCGCTGGCAACGGCGCCTGCCCGGCGTCGCGGCGCCGGGGGGCGCTTTCTCTTGGCGACGCCCGCAGGGGGGCGCCCCCCCACACGCTCTTGGACGGCGTCCAGGTTCCCCGCCAGCCTCGTCCACCACGAGGAAAGATTTGCGTGGCGTCACTCGACGACAACTAATGACGTCATTAAGCACGGAAGACTTTTTGTTGGAGATGTGTTCATTATATGTCAAACCATTAGACGTATTATGTGACTATTTTCTGCGTTTGTTTCTACGTTTCAATGTTTTTAGTTAACTGTAACGAGTTTTGTTATTCAAGTTTCTGTCGTTTACATTTCCATGAAATAATATGTTGGCTTTGTATAAGTAGATATTACTGGATTCCTGTTGCATCGTTAGGAAGTACAAATGCTTACCTTAAAATATTGTTTACGAATCCATTTGCGAAAACAAGATATCACGAGAATAACAATCATCAGAATTATCTTAAACATATCTATTATATTTATTCATTTTTGGTTTCCCTTAAAGCTGTGGAAATGGTTGTCAATGAAAAACAGAATTGTCATGTTGGTGGTATTACAGGTTATCTTAATGTTACTCATGGAGATATGTTAGCAGAAGAAAAGCGGAATGATTTTCTTGATATTTACCATCGGCGTTAGAGTAATACAAGATTTAATATTGAATTTTACAAATTTGCATGAAATGTAAATGATCTCCGTGAATATCATTGTTGATCCGATGAAAACAAGAATATGGGAGTGCGGTCGGAATCCCTTTTTACAATGCGTCTTCCCTTAGGCAACCCGCCGCACAACTGTGTATTGCACGAACGCTGTGCCATTTCCTGAAGGGGGCTTGGAATTTTTTCCACTGACGAGTAAAGACATTCAAAGCATGAAATATGAGAGAAGAAATTCATTCCAGTCTTACGCCCCCTAATTCATTAACTCATAACACTTATGTGATTATCATTACGATAAGATATAAAACGTTATATAAACGTCAGCATATTTTCTATCTTAACAAAAGTGAAGAGAAGTGCGACAGGCCGTTTAATAACAGAGCTAGTTTTCACCCCATAATTAAGAGATGTTTTAACTCAGATTCAACGCCAGAATGTGTTCCTTTTTCTTTAACACAATTAATACTTATTTCTCAGTGTATCAAAAACAGAAAGATTGCTGAGTTTTTCACACTATGACGCATATAGTAAGACCATGGTTACCGATATTAGGCTGTTTTTGGACAGCGATGGACATCAATAATAATAAATTTTAAAATTTGATACTTGTCAAAACTTATGTTAATAATCACATGACTTTATTCACCATATCCAATAACACAGATACCGATGTACCATAGATTTTTGAGTAACTTTTCATAACTTTTGTCATATTCACAAATTGTGGGATGCCATGTTCTTGCGTACAACTCCTTAATTCTGAAATAACATTCAGTACAATCGCAAAGAGAAAATGGACCAGTTGGGTGGATCATCGAAGACATTTTTAATTATTTCTGTGTTGCTGTCTGTACAATTATTTTTGTTATATCATTAAGAAATTATCATTCGTTATCTGATCACGATAAAAACCCATTTGGTTTGAAAGTATACGTTAATAATTTAACTGCAACATTCAAACACTAATAATTTCTTAAACACTAACAACAATACTACAAAAATACATAATTTGGTGGACACTAAATTTTACATCCGTGAGTCTTGAAGATTAAGCTTTTGTTTTTTTAAAATAATTTCTCTAGTATAGGCGGGAGTTGATGAAATGTAAACTTTTTTATCCCATTTGCCCAGATAAATATGCAACCGGAGGAGATTTCGCTTATTTTCTCATGTGGCGAGGGGGGAGGGGAGGTGCCCTGGTCCTCCGAACGTGGCCGCTGATTGGCCCTCCGCTGCGCCCACATGACGCCCGCACTTTTTGTTCTTGCCTTTGCCTTCCGTCGGCCTCCTCGCCGGAATACGCACCGTTCGTACCCGCGACGCTCCAAAGTCGCTCTTTTCGGGTTTGGATTTTCAGAGCGCAGATCGCGATAATGGTACAAAGTAAAGTATGACGTTCTCTGTAGATGTGTTTATCAGTCCGAAAATATTTTTGCGCGTATAGAACTGTAAATGTTCTAGTAATAACTTCAACCTTGATTTCGTATAGTTAACATTTGACAACATTGAGCTTGGGAAGAAAATGGGCCCATGCAATTTAGTGGAATTCTTTTTCAAATTAAAAAAGGATGTTCTTACCTCGTATTTTGTATTTTTCACATAACAGTACGAAATAAATCGCGGTATAAATAGTGAATTAATGAATTTAATTGCGACTTGCCGCTCTGAAAAAAGGATGATTCTATTACCGACTACATACGTAATTGCGACATGTTTGGCAATGTAAGAAGATGAAAGGGGGTATTTAAAAGGCTATATTTGAAACAGTTTCTTTAAAAACAGTAAGATTATCTATTGAGAGGCTTAGGTTTCGAAGAGTATTAAAAGACGAAAATACAATACAAAGATAGTCAGTCGTGTTTATTGAAAGCAAATAAGTCATGAATATGCAAAAACTACGCATCATGTCTCTAATGAAAGGAAAACGTTTGAGCAAACAGCCTATCTCAATACGAAAACAGAATATCAGGAAGGTACAGCTGGAACTTCAAACAAAGAAAGTGCTTGGAGGGTCGTTTACATTTTGAGAAAATAAATGTTAATTTTGTCTGACATTTTAAAGAATTCGCTGCTAGGAGAGAATAAAGTGCAAACCAAGCGCAGGCCCTTACATAACCGGAGGAAGGAGACGAAAGGCAAAAGGAGTAAGCGGGCCAAGGACACGCGGCCGGAAACGCCGCCCAGCCGACGGTTGTAAAAGTGCACCCCACTTGTTGCATGTTGCACACTCATTCGTAGTTCTCGCATGTTCGTAATGTTTTGGTCGGATTTGCAGCATTTGTAGAAAGATTGAGACTATTAACATCATATTTGTTATAAAAAGTAATATAGCTTGAGAGAAAATTATTCAGATAATGGTATTTACAGAGGAAGAAATTGTTAAAAAGTAAAATTAAACCCACAAAATAATACATTTAAATAACACAAGTAAGGTGTTCTAAGAAAGCAAAGTTCTTACAATTATTTAAAATTAAAGTCTAGACCAGGGTAAAATTTTAACATAATTGAATTACAAAATCTGGCGATGTAATTCTTCAATTCGTTATTTTTTTCTTCAGATTTTTCTAGTTCATTGAAGTTCGATTTCTTGGCTGCGCCATCCATCACTGCCAGCAAAAGGCCACGCGAAGACAGGAATTTTATTTAAATCCACGAAAATTCGCTCGTGAGCTTCCGACGTCCGCAACGACAAAAAGTGAAATCACCCAAATCACCACACAGAACATTCTCACGTTTATATTCTCCCAGAGTTGAACCGCAGCTTAATCAGTGAAGAGCACAATTTCGTGAGACTATAAATATGAACCTGTATATACTCCCCGTGTATTGTATTGCTTGATACAACTATTTCAATCGATGTGTTTGTAAAAATAGACTATTAGACGTGGAGGATTGACAGAATTCGCATTTGGCATTGTGATTGACAACCATTAAGTAGAAATAAACATAAATCTTCCTTAATTACTCTACTCACATTATGTTGTCGAAACATTTGTATAATTTTACAGTTATGGTTTATAATATTTGTTAACTCATCCTTCTATATTAACTAACGTGACTAGCTGCGAGAGGTATGGTTACATCGGTAATAATGATTTCGTTCTTGCAGCAATTAAAGAGAACATTCCAGTTCAGTTTGTATTCATAATGTGTACAGCAGTGGAAACCTTAAAGCATACGCTCTATAATAGAAACTAGGAAATCCCAAATAATTAATGACTGGAGAATAGAACAAATGAAGAGAATGTCTATCAAATCACTCTTTCTATGTTACGATTGACAATTATTTAGAAAAGGCACGAGAAGGAAAGTTGACAGTAATCATGCGTAGCAAATTTATAATTGGCTATTTTCTCAGTTCCAAATTGTGCACGCACGATAAATTACCAAGATGGTAGAAAAACTACGTGAGAGAAATTGTGAGACACGAATTTTTATCTCAAACGTTGGTCCTTAAAAAGTCATCAATGGAAAATGAATTCAGCAATCTACTAAATTATCTTCAAAGAAATTTGAAACACGAGACGAATCATTTTTGAAATCTTTATATTTTTACCTCAGACACACGTATTTTACTGTATTTATCGACTCTTAACAAGTACTGCTTGTGTTCAGTTGCATTCTTCACACAGAAATGAATTAATATATAAAATTCTGCAACGTCGTTATCGCAGTGCATTGAAGAACTTTCAACACATTTTTGTATCTCACAAGTTTATTCTCATCATTGTCTTTTTCACTGACCTTCATGTATAGTCTACAAACATTCTAATTCATATATCGTCTATATTCAATCTATCTTCATGTATAGTCTACATACAATTTACATTCAGGCTAATAAACCCAAAAGTTTTACGTGATTGAAATTCTTCACATAAAAACTTGAAAACAGATAGAGATAGATTTGTTCACTACCTGCGTACGTGTTCGTACATAAGTCATTGCCTGTAAGTGTAAGTACCTAGAGTTCGACTAATTTATAATATACAATTCTTATCACATTTTAAAAATAACGAAGGTTGAGAAATTGCGCAAAACATTGAAGAACGCAATGCGGGATGAAGAACACTGAGAAGAGCGCAGTGAGTGTCACCGCGTTGAGCGGCTCCGCAGCAAGGTGCGCTCGCGTGCAGATCAGGGCCAACGCTTCTCGGCGGCTGCGCATTCCTGCGGCGCGGCGTCCGGCCGCCACGCCCACCGCCGCGCCCTGGCGTTGCCTCAGCCACGCTGCCAGCGCCGCGCGAGATCCTCGACGCCGCCATCGCTCACAGCAGCCCATTTAAAATACTCACAACTCGTTTACTCCTTGCCGTACTAATGATTTTTTAAGTCCATTCTTTTCGGTGATTTTCGAGACGATAATAGACTAAAATTGATTAGGGAATGTAAATTAACCGAGGGTCATATAGATTCAAATGTACGAGCACATAATTGAGTATCAAACATGACTACATAAAATTATCAGTTACGTAGTATTCTTGCCACAATACTTAAGGAAACGATTACATAATCCAAGAAAATGTATTACGGTGTTTTGAGATAAATGATGGCCTCACAAGTAATCAATTTATTGATAATGTTATTAACTGTGATAATTCGTATTAGCGACGCCATTGGGTAAGTATGTAGCGATTGCTGTGTTTAATTCTATTTTGAATATATTCTCTCAACCGTGTATTCGTTGAAGTCAGCGCAGAACATTGACTATATTGTTTGCTTTACCATATTTGTTCATCACCTATTTATTTTCTCATAATTTACACTAACCAACATTGCAACAGTCACTCGAACTATTTCCAAAGCTTCAATTCGTTACGTCACCAAGAACGAGGACGACCCCGTCTAAAGCGAACGGACGGACGGCTGTCCATTCGCGGAAGCATGTTCTCCGTGGTGCGGGCGCTGGCATCCAACTGGAAGCGGGCACGCAGCGCCTGCCATTTGCGCAAAGAGCAACGCAGCGAGAAATACTGGTCCCGAGCGCAGCCCGCGGCGCGGCGCGGCGAGCGGGAGCGACGCCCGGCGACGGCAAGAAGCGGCCCCGCTCCGCCCCGCTCCGCTCGGGAAATTTCGCCGCGGGCGACGGAAGCGGCCGAGCGCCAGCCCCACGCCAAGGCGGTTGCGCCAGCCACGCGGCGGCGCGACGCTCAAAGGTCGCGAGGCGTCGAGGGGGGTTAGCGACGACCTGGGAGGCATCTCCCTCCCACTTTGAAAGGGAAAATACTAACGGTGATGAGGGTGGAATTTTAAGAAACGATGTGCCGCGTTACAAAAAACAAACTTAATCGCGTAAGAAAGCCTGTAAAATGCTACAACCAAGCATCATTCATTGATATCAAACATAATAATAATAATAATAATAATAATAATAATAATAATAGTAATAAACAATGATGATGGTGGTGGTAATAATTATGAGTTTCAACAATAACTAGAGTGTTTGGTTTTCCACAAGCAGAAAGCGGAGGAGTAACGTATTCGAGATCTCCACCATTATGTTGTAGTTTCTTTGGTTCTTAACACTTATAACATTTCTTATAATCGTACTATAATTTTCTTAAAAAAAAATGGCGTGTACAATTTGTAGGCTAAACACTAGCTCTCTCAATTCAACGTTCAACAGTTCGTATACCTATATAATGCATTGTCTTTACATTTCAAATATCGAAGATCAAATCACAGTTAAATATTGATCTCCTTTGACACACATTGTATAGCAAATTTGGAAGGAAAGAAGTAATCTTTCAACCTAAAGTTAAATCATACATTAGGTTTAATACGATTCAGTTGTGTCATCAGCTTCTTTTGAGTGTCATTTCTTGTTCGTGACGCTAGTCTCATATTTATACGTTTTGAAACATGTATTCACGTTTATTTTAAGAAAGATTTTCACCACACGCAAACATCAACGATTTGGAATCCCAATTTTACTTCTATGAAGGAAAAGAAATATCTTTCGGAACCACAGGTCGAGGCTTGCGTGTATCCCCTGCCTCAGTGAACGCAACACGGGACGGACGCGCGGGAGGGGGGAGGGGAGGCGTTGCATGCGACAGATGCGTGCGGCACTGCATCACACGTTAACGCAACAGGATGCAACGCCTACGAACACAGAGACGCCGTTTTCGTTGACCGTGTTGAAATGTATGCCGCCTTTTCAAAACACATGTCGAAGGTACGCTTTCCAGCAACAGGTGCTGGAGGTGTCCTTCGAGCGTAGAGGCTGCACGAGCGCTCGAGCCCACTCAAAGCGCCGTCATGAAGCTCTTAGCTTCGGAGAAGGCCTTCGAGGAATAAAGTGAGACGTGAGTAAGTCAGGCTGACGATATCACAGTAAGTCGTAAATCGTGAGGCTACTAGTGGACCTTGAAGCCTTGACGCACTCAGCTTCAGACTGATGTCTTCATTTATTCGTAAAGAGGAAATGCATTTTCATTTTTTATTGGCGTACATTTCCACGAATTGGAAATAAATCAATAAAACGATTTATATTTTGTTTTGGTCATTTTCGGGGGTAGAGAACTCGAACAGCATCTTCGGAAGACAAAGCCGTGTTTATTATGTGCGATTTCGCTGCCTGTCGATGTTTGCGTCTCGTCACTGAGAGCAGAAGGAGAAGCGAAGGAGGCGCTAACGCCCGTCTCTGCTCACAGGAGCGGCGCAGGAGGAGACGAAGAAGGAGGAGAGCTTCGAGGTGGAGCTCTGCAAGGACAAGGACGCCGGCGAGTGGTTCCGCCTGGTGGCGGGCGAGGGCGACAACTGCCGAGACGTCATCCAGTGCACGTCGTCGGTACGTATCTTCCAAGCCTCATTCCACAACCCCCGCGCGTCGTCTCACTCCTTCCAGGCGAA
Source organism: Teleogryllus occipitalis (assembly GCA_011170035.1). NCBI lineage: Eukaryota > Metazoa > Arthropoda > Insecta > Orthoptera > Gryllidae > Teleogryllus > Teleogryllus occipitalis. The sequence continues at coordinate 276,423 of BLKR01001245.1, forward strand.
AATTTAATGTTTTAGATGCTTTTGTAAAAACAGTTTTCCCATTGTGAGGTGACAATGTTACGTCTGTTTTTAGTTCCTCTTGTGTCCCTTCTACCAACTTTCTCTAAAGAAATGAAAAAATATGGACCATGCTTGAATATTTTATTATTTTCTGATTTGTCATGCATTATATTGAAAGGAGAGGTATTTACAGTTATTTATATTTATTAAATTACCAAGGCTTTCTTTATCTGCATTGAGTTTGCGTACAATACTGAAAAAATGGAAGTGTGTTAATTATGCTTCCATACGGCAAAATCAGCAAAAATATATCATTAAATTAATAATATAATATCATGATAAAAATGATTTTGTATTAGGATTGCGGAGGTCTTTGGAACGAATGTGACAATGATAATCTCATTTTTATAAATTATATGAAATGGCTAAAAGTTTCAAATTATTATACACGTTCAATCATACAAACGTTTTGGTAATAAAACGTCACTGTCTAGAAGTTACTTTGCTTGCCTGTTGGGAAAGTTTTGCATTTCTATAAATGAAATGTACAGACGTACATGAGTGTTTTTGAATGTCTCGTTTGAAATAACTTTACTTTCATGCCTTACTATATTCTTAGGTAGTAAACAGAAAGTATTATATAATACACGTGGAAAAATCGGCGTTAGAGTGGTTGCTTTCCAATTTTTTTAAAATTTTGTCTCGGGATACAGTATTAGGCGCTTAAAAATGGCATATATTCAATTTTTGGCGAACTCAGCATTTTTGAAAATTGCAAAAAATTAACATTTCAAATATTTTTTTCTGTCGCCTCTGTTAAAAAAAATCAGATCTTTAAATAAGTTGATGTACAATTTTTTTGAAAGTTTTGCTCAAAATATCTAAAAAACGTCTCCAATTGTTTCTTTAAATTTTTTACTCCAATAGAGCAAATGCTTAAAAAATGATGAAGGGTCCATTGTCGGCAAACTTTGTGAATGTTTGACAATCGAAAACAAAAAATTAACATTATAAAACAACAATATCGATGATATAATTTTTCCTTAATGAAATCTGTATTTAAAACTAGATCTTGAAATAAAGTAAAATAAGTAAAATCTAGGAACTCTTAAAAATTGCAAATGTAAATATTCAACTTTTTTAAGCATTCGGAAGGTTTAAACTAGTGAAGTAGGGGTAACGCGTCTGGAGTGTTAACTCGAAAGATCTGATTTCGAATTCCAGTGCGGAGGAAAAACTATTGATTGCAAATACTTTTGCACGTTCATGTAGAATTATAATACCGGTTACAAGTAACGAGAGAAATGCTGTTATAGTTTCAGTATAATAAGGTAGTAAAGGGTCGCGGGTTCGAGTCCCGCCTTGGGCATGGCTGTTTGTCCCTTGACTTTGTGTGTGTGTTGTCGCGGATGGCCTCGCGTTCTGCTGACCCCAGATCAGAGGAGCCCGCAAGAGTGTTTGTCTAGTGTTTGGTCGAATATGCGTCCCTTCGGGACGTAAAGGGCAACCGGCTGTCGACTGGATAAAAGCCCTAGGAAAAAAAATAATAAAGTAGTAGTAAATGAGCTCTGAGTTGACAAGTTCTCGAAATAAGAAGTGGAGAAACCAGCAAATGCCACGTGGGCCGTGAGAGAAGGAGCAAACTCGCCAGCGCTCTGCGGCGCCCAGGGGACATTGGGAGCGCCGGTACTTCCCAAGGCCGCTAGCTGACACCGATTTGCACCAACAAAAGTCCTACATTGAACTCCTGGAATGGGCCAAAAAAGTTCCTTCTTTTGCGATTGTCGAAACGAGACTCGGCGTTCTAGGAATATTATTGAAGTTTCGGTCATGATATGCTTCGTTGAGGCCGGAGGACGATTATTTTGGGAGGATTTAAAACCAGTCAGCGTCGCCGAGGGCCGCATCCCTCTGCAGAATTTCTTCTTCTGTCGCCAAAATGTCAGAAGCGCAAACTGCTAGTGCACCGGAAGAATCAGTTCTCTGAAACCAGCTGGCTGCTAGGTAGGAATAGTTTTCACGTGGGATTGACTTTGTTTCGATATAGTTCTAAATATAATATTGTAAGAATTGTTACAAATCATGTCGAAAAGCATGCGAGAATATGAATAGGATTTCTCGCATAGAGAAATGTAAAGTGAGATATGCACTACAGGTCAAAGATAACCAATCAGAACATCCTCGCGGAATATCACACTTCTCCACACCTGTAACTAAATTCGCAATACACTGACATTTAAAGTATAATCCGTTTAACAAATATTTCTTTGACTAGAAGGTTGAAATTGTGCTTTTCGTGAATTATAGTTATGTAATTATAGTATTGGTGTCTTGCGCGAATGTTCTTCACTTGGGGAAATGACAATGAAATAGGAACAACCAGCTCCAGCACAAGTTAGCCAACGTATGCAAAATTAATGCAAATCGTCTCTTCATGTTACTCACCGACAACACCCTCCATATTGTTTATTCCATGTAGAAAAAACTCGTTTACATGAATAAACAGAGTATTGTGTAGCCTCCTTCAGAGTTATTGCGCTTTTACATTCCTGACGAGTCTTCATCGTCTAATTAATAAGGTGGAGGCTTCCCCACATTTTGTCCCCTTCTCTTAAATTCTAATAGTATTTCTTTCTTATTCCTTTATCGCACACCACAAGGAATTATCGATTAACTGAATTTAGGAACCGAAATGGCGTCTTTAAAGCTAGTGCTTTTAGGTTGACGCTTTGTTACTCATGTCCCAGTTGGCGACGAGGGTCAGCTCTTTGGCCTCCAGGAGTAACATGAAGCGATGTCGAGTCCGTGCAGCGCTTAATTACTGACGCATTTTATCCCCAAAACCTTCGATCTACGACCTCGAGGCGTAGCGAGTGAATTCCTTCGTGAGGAACGTTAAGAGAAAAAGGCTCACATCTTTAGTAGCTTGTTTTCTGCAACTACTGTCTTTCGTGAAATTCCTTTGGTTTGTTTCCACTGTACATCGCCCGTTGTATCCACAGTTATTTCAATTGAAGAGCAGCGTAAAACTCTCCAGGAAGCAAATTATAATACTCTGACTTTAAATGTATGAGTCGTCAATTCAAGTTCGTCATTAATTTTCGTCATTACACTCGTAAAAAGTAGAATATCTTCCAGTGGTAATTGAAGGGAAATACCGGCATAGTAAGAGCGTCAATGCATTCTAATTTCTGTGCAAGGTCATGTTAACGGATTGGAGAAATCAAAGCAAGGTTCATGTAAATGGGGACCTTGAACGATATCCAAGCACGAAAAGAACTCATTATTATAGAAGCTGATACAGTTATTTACGGAAGTGCCATATTTGTGGGAGCAAGTCGAAAGCATTAGCGCCAACTTTACAGAAAAGTACAGATATAGTTGTGTTAGAATCAAGCCGCTTTGGAATTAATATCGTTTATGAACATAGAGCCACACCAATACGTACCAGAACAATCTCTTTCATCTTTTCTAGCACTGTTACTACATTACTAAATAAAACCATGGTTTGGGAGTAAACGTGTTGTAATGAAATAGAAGTAATGAAGTTGAACTGGTTCCTAAGAATTAAATTGTGTGATACTTCTCCCAATCACTGTCCAGTCCTCACCTTTGTCATAGTAAAACTCGCATAAATTTGAATTTTTGTTGTGTAAGATGGATTAGAGAGGGAAAATCGCGTCTTTTACACTTATGAATAATCTTCCATGGAGAAAATGAGTGAATATGACTTTAAAAAATAGCTATTAGTTTAAATTCGTATCCAAGGTGAGTTTTTGAAAAAAGTTTATTCATTAGAGCTTAAAAATGAGAAAATATGTGTTAATAATCTTTAACTGAATAACTAGAAACTCATTACTTTTTTCTTATAACGAACAAGAGTGAATAAGAGTGCGTAGAGTGAAATATAGTGATAGTGACTTAAAAAACAAGACTCAGAATTTCCTGCCCGTATGTTTGTGTATGTATGTAGTTAGCATTTGGGTCGATCGTCCAACTTTGCTGTCTAGCAAACGATGTCCCTCTTGCCTGGGCTTAGTTTAATTCCCACGCTTGGAGGGTAAGAGACACATGTGAGGAACACGACGTTTTTCTTTCACCGTAACTAGCAAAATCAGCCTGCTTGCGGTTTTCTTCGTCACACAGCTTAAGAAAATGAGACAATTTTTGAAGGAAAGCTTAACTCTATTTTTGCCCCAACCGGGAACCGAACCCGGAATGGCACCACGGAAAGCTAGTACGGTGACCATGAGCCACCCAAAAGGCTTCTAATGTTCGTATAGCCCAAATAATCGGAGAGTAAACTTAAAGAGCACGAATATGTAACATCAAAGGGCGATCAAAAACAGCCAAAAAGTATCCAATCAATTGCTCCAGAATATTTTTCTTGTCCAAACTTCTCTCCTGGACGACATCTTCAAGCTAGACACAAACATTCCTCAATGTGAGATAATTCTTATAAACGCAATCGTGGTTTTGTAATATACGTCACAAAGGAAAAATAAAATAAGTTTTTATTAGTACACCATACCTCGAAGTTCCTTTCTAATATTTGGCATTGGCAGTTAAATGGTCACTTATGTTCTGTATTATTATGAACATACCGATACTCTCTGGTACGTTGAATACCAATTCTTAAATGCCCCCTCGAAGCTGGATTTTCGAGTCCGCAGCGCTGCTAAAACTCGGTTGTCGACGCAGTGCGTGAGGTGTGTGGCGTGTGGCTGTGTAGGGGCTGCAGGCCATCCGCTGCCCCGCCGGCCTCTACTTCGACATCGAGAAGCAGACGTGCGACTGGAAGGACGCCGTCAAGAACTGCAAGCTCAAGAACAAGGAGCGCAAGGTGAAGCCGCTGCTCTACACCGACGAGCCGCTCTGCCAGGTGAGTCCTTTGTTCAATTCGGAAGGAAGCTCACACATGAGCTCTATGCGAGAGGACATCTTTTCAATTCGTTATAAGGGTTTACTTACTGTTTATTCAGAATTTTTGTTCAATAGAAAATGTTCTATTCTTTATAGGACGAAACACTTTGTTGAGAATAGTGTAGAATCTGAACAATCTCACTATTTTTTTTAATGTAACAACTAATTAATTTTTACGTTTAATACATAAATCACTTTTTGGTTGCTTTGTGACTGAACTAAAAACCATCAGAGAGTCTTGGTTGAATTCTTTGCCTTGTAATTCTAAGATTGATTACTGATTTAACATAGAAGCTAACGTAATAATGTGCATTACTTTTCAATGATTGCTTTTACTTTTATTATTTTTTCTATAAATTATAATTTTTTAATACTTCAATTTTGTTTATTATGACGAACAGAAAGTAATTGCTTTTAAGATAAATTTACTCTCTGAATTTTGAAGAGTGTACGTACACTTGAGAAAGTTGATATTTTTATCAAAATAAACGCACAAAGGATATGTTTATGGCTAGGGAAATGTTATAATCAACATTCTTGAAAATGCTCTTTTCTGAGCACTTGTTTCTGATTTCCTGATTCGCGGAGTTAATTTTTATTCTTATACCCCTGTAGTTGTAGTGGAGAAATACAATAAGAGAAACTTCTCTACCCTGATTTCTTTTCCCCCAGTAAATTTCATATTATTATATTTAAATGGGTCCGCTGCATACAAACGACTGATTAGACCAGACTCGCTACTATTATTTTGAGGTACTGTTAGTTGGAACTTGCTTCACTGTTTAGTTTCCCTGCACTTCCCTCTTGCCTAAGAGCTCAAATAGGTTACGATTTCTAATGCACCACGACACTTTCCAAGAAAGTAAATGCTCGAAGAAAGCAGTAGTTGTCTCCGCATACATGATATTTTCTATGCATTTACCCTTCACTCGTGAATATGAAGAATTCCAGTATTTTAACCCACCACTCGATGGTATTGTGAGAAGGTATTCTGGAAAACTTCCAAGGAAATTATACGAAAAAAACGACTTAAAATGTTCGAGACATACATTTTTGAGGTAATTAAATCTTTAAAAGCATGTACGGTACCACGACAATTATTACAATCACGATTCAAAAGAGTCGAAGCCTGTAACAAATGATTAATCAGTCGTTGAGAGACAACAATCGTGAACGTGATACAGCATGGCCGAATTCAGCGCAAGGGATTTCGGAAGCTTCCTAGCGCCTCGTCGTGAGCGCGGAGGAGTAGCGCCCTGTGTTGCCCGCAGGACGGCTTCCTGGCGTGCGGCGACGGCGCGTGCATTGAGCGGGGCCTCTTCTGCAACGGAGAGAAGGACTGCAACGACGGCTCCGATGAGAACACCTGCGGTGAGTACTCCTTTCGCTTTCTTCATTTACCAGCCTCATTTCCACCTTTGGGTGCCAGGGTTCAAATGACGGTCCATTCATGAGGCATCGGTGGGCTACGATGAACGTTTGCGGAATATTATCTTTTTTTTAAAAGAATGTTGCGTCGTTGTTGACGCAACGCGTCTCTCAACCCTTGTTGGGCGTTGAACGCTTTTGTTGGAGTAATCCTCAATTACCAAGTAATTACTATCATTACTGTTATGAGTAATTACTGGATTTGTCGAGTCTCCTCACGTCGCAGTCAGTCAATGCCTTTTATCCCTTCAGCCAGGGGCTCGACGCCGTTAGATCCCGGGGGTCCTCACCCAACCATGAACCCACGAGTCTCGAATTCGCTTAACCTTCGTGACTTCACGGAGCGTAGTAAACGAATTCGGCTAGCGCCGCCGGCTGACGTTCTTTCGATTCTACCGCCTCTCATTCAACCTTCCATCAGAAATTACTCTCACTTCATCCTCATTTATTTATCATTTCCTCATCAATGTATCTGACCATTGTAATAGAGGTAAATAAAGCGAATCAATCATTTTAAAAAGTAATCCCCCTCTTCCTCTAGTTGCCTCACTTCTTTTCTGTCCTCTCTTTACCCACTGGACCCTTCTCTTCCACCTCTCTTTCTCCGTGCGCCCCTGCCTTTCCGTTCTCTTCGTCACCGCACAAAGAGATTTATACATGCACTGCATCTTAATGACGCGTTTGTTCCTTTTCTTTCGGGTGGTCATCTTTGTGCAATAAAACATGAGAGAAAGTGAGGGCGAGAGCAAGACGCGAGCTGAGCAACACACTAAATGACAGAGTAAAGCTGTGTCTCGGAGACGCCCGTAGCATTATTTTTATGACGTAAACTACGACATTCTCGAGTGCTTACTTGCTCTGATGGCTTTTATGAGGACCTCATAAATGTCTTGCGTGTCTCACCTGACCTCGACCTCTGGGCCCATTCACTTCAGAAAAGGCATTCCAGTTGAGAATCATCAAAACAAAATGTTTAACTAAAATCGTAAATTATATATTAGAGTTATTAGACGTTGCCAGCATAATGTCATGGAACTTGATTATAAGAAATTACGCTACATTATAATTACGCTACATTATAATATGGAATCACAGAAAAAATCCTACCAATCATACATTTTCTATTTCTGATTTATGGTGTTAATGAGGGGTGAGATAAGGTTTCATCCAAATTATTCTGGGATACTGACTGCACTACACAGCAACAGCCTTCTTTACAGCGGTCTTTTCTAAGACGACTTACTCAAAAAATACCTTTTTACAGTATAATGGCTATTAACGAGGTAGTTGCATGCCCGTCCTCAATGAGCGATGACACGCTCCCATTAAAAGACAAATTACTGTGCTGGAGACATCATCACACGTGAGAATCCAGTGGATGATGGATTCGTCCACAAGTAAATGCAGGTCTTAAAACGTCTTCCGCGAACTCTGTCTCAGAGGAAGCAATAAAAAACCACTGAAGAGGTTTCCCACTTCTTTTCCACTTTTCCCCTCCATTTTCTTACATTCGTCACTGACCGCATCCTGCTTCATTTCCCTACATTATCATGATTAAAAATATTGCACGTTGTTTCCTCCCAAACAATAATCAACTTTACACCGATTGTGCTTTTACCTTGTGAGAGAAAAATTACATCCCTTGTCACAAAGCCTATGAAGAATCATTTAAAATCTTTCGTTTAAGCGACACATCCATAATCAATAGTATAGGAAAACTCAAATAAAGTAGAGCGGTGCTCTAGCCATCCATAGTAGTGCGGGAGGTTCTAAGCTCAGGTCCGAAGAACGTCGACTCCCGCAGCGAATGGCGAGATTCGCCTTCGTGCTTGAAGGTGCTGAGGCTGTTTGGTCGTCTCCCCGGTGTCCTCCTATCCATCCCAGACGGAACACGAGAAGACCAGTCGCTCCTTTCCCATCCACGACCACGCCTGGGTTGCTCTCCCATCCGCATGCGGCCCTCCTCACGCAACCCTCGGGCAGCGTTTGCGCGTGCGGATTGTGAACTCAAATTCATCGAGGGCTAAGATGCTGTGAACGCTTCGTCGTTGCGGCGGCCGGCGCTTTCCCCGGCGCGCGGCCGGGCCGTCGGCCGAGGCGCAAGGTCACGGGCGCTTTCTCTGCCGAAGAGCGCCGCGCGGGGCCATTTATGGCACGACCTTCCAAGGATTTTTTTGAGCTAAATTGTCTTCCAGAGTTACAGACAATCAATGACACACGTAGGTTTCCCTCAACTTTCTTCGTCGTCTTCTGAAATGTTTTGTTATTTTGACAATAAAGTTTTAAAAAGACATATGTTTTAATTTCACTCGCGAATTTATTCAATATCTGAGGAAAAGTTCTTCTAATAGAATAGTGAATGCTAGAAAATAGGAGAGGGAACGAGGTGCGACAAAAACTCAATTTCATGAAAATTTATTACCTTTTTAATTTAACGTATATGATTCGAATATATTTTACATATTTCATGAACTTAATTTTATTTATATAGAAATAAATTAAATAAAACCTACACAACGTATAAGGCCCTCAAAATCTTTTCGAAATACGGCTTCTCGGATTCCCAGATATAGAAACCAACGACATTCGACTCTGTCAGTGACATCCGATACTCTGGATTATCCCCCAATAATGTCACTTGTGATGGCAACGGTGACCCTCTCACTCGCTCGACCCAAAGTGTCTCGAAATTTCACAGAGCGCCTCAGGATTACCCCTGTCGTTGTAGTGCTTGGGAGCGGTTGCGGCGCGGAGGAAGGCCTCCACCCGCCGCGAGGGGGCGGCGCTTTCACGAGGGCGTGGCCCGGGCGCCGTTTCGACACCCCTCCCCCCCAATCACTCGGGGCTCCTCAGACCCACCGCCTGCTCCAATTTCATCCTCGTTCTCAGAAAGAAAATCGCTTTTCTCCTGCGGAATCTCGCTCTCCTGCATTGTCCTTCAGCAACACCTTAGCGCAGCATTCCTGAGTGTATGAGAAACCATAAGAGCAACCTGATTAAAACGAAGCGCATTACGATTAAACATTGTAAACGTTGAAAATAACGTAAGATACAAAAGAGGTTTTACGAATTCCAGACTTTGGTGGGGAATTTCACTCAACACAATATGGTCAGAGAGATGATTATTAGCTGATACATAAAGAGCACTAGTGCTGTTAAAACAGAAGCGACACGGTCTATTGAGTTTTCTACCTCCATAATCTGAGACAAAAGAGATTAGTACGACCGAATGCGTAGATGATATCAATTGTTCATTTTGTTCCCGATAGAGCGAACAAAGCAAGACTAGAGGGCTCTCTTTCCCCATCGCGAGGCCTTTGGCGCGTGGGCGACTGCGAACAGGTCGGCGCCCGCGCCCGCGCCCACCGCTGCATCCGCGTTCCCGCATTCCGAGCGAGAGGGAAAGCGCCCGGCCCCGCCCCACTCCATTCCGCTCCGCCCCGCCCCGCCCCGCCCCGCCCCGCCCCGCCCCGCTCGAGTGACACTGCGGTGTGAGGACCTGCCCCGACCCGTTCTCCGCTTCCCTTCGTCGCCTTCCACACATGACGCAAAGGGAACATCTCAATGTCCAATGCACGTATACATCGAGACTGATTTATCAAGAATTGTGAAAATGATCTAAGTTCACTTAAGAATCGCGAGAAGTACTTAAATAAACATTTAAAGAACACGAGTTTTAGAAAAAAGTGGGATTTAATTGAGGGTAAATTCATCCCTTCCAGGGAAATGAGTTGTTTGGAACTAGCGGTGCTGCTTCGTTGACACTGGCTCGCGTCTTGCTTCCCTTTGCCTTTCTCTGCTAGATTTCCTGTTGCTCCTCCAAAGAAACCCCTCTCCACCTCGCGTCACCTGCCAGCCGCACCTGCGCCTCCCGCCACCCGACCGCACCCGTGGCCACTGGGACGAAGCTATAGCTTTCGCCTTGATTTAAGTAAGCCTCGGATATCAAGTAGGGTCCTTTGGGTAGCGTTCGTCCCTTATACCAGCGGACTACGAACACCAATGTACTGCCCCAAGCAAACAGTCCTCCCGTCCTCTCCTCTGAGCTGTGCCATTCTACTGTTTCCCTGTTCGTGGCGGCGATGGTGTAACGGTTAGCGTATCGGGCTGTTATAGTCCCCCCAAGTTCGCGGGTTCAAACCCGATGGAAGCCGTGGCTTTTTAAGGGCGAAAAAATCCTTCGTACGCCTTCCTTCAGAGGGGAAGTAAAGCCGGCTGTCCCATGTTAGTAGATTTACTGCATGTAAAAGATTCTCAAGCCTAAATGAAGCCTATGAGCTAAATTCAAATTGCCTGTTTCGTCGCCCAAGTAATACCTTCTTCCTCCCCTAGTAGGTGAAAGGAGCGTAACGAAATTTGCGTGGTCAGACAGAAGAGCAGGCTTCATTCATTCATTTGCCTGAGGCCCCTGGGTGGTGAGGTCCTTGCCGGAGCGCGCGCGTGACGCGACCTTCTTGTTGGTTCACAGACAACGAGAACGACCCCAACCGCGCGCCGCCCTGCGACCCGGCCGTGTGCGTGCTGCCCGACTGCTTCTGCTCCGAGGACGGCACCACCATCCCCGGCGACCTGCCGGCGTCCGAGGTGCCCCAGATGATCACCATCACCTTCGACGACGCCATCAACAACAACAACATCGAGCTCTACAAGGAGATCTTCAACGGCAAGCGCAAGAACCCCAACGGCTGCGAGATCAAGGCCACCTTCTTCGTGTCGCACAAGTACTCCAACTACTCGGCCGTCCAGGAGACGCACCGCAAAGGCCACGAGATCGCCGTCCACTCCATCACGTAAGTGTTTCTTTCCTGTATTTCCACGCCGTTCGCTTGCGATATTTTACGTTTTCACGAAAAAGAATTAAATTTTTCATGAGGCCTGTTTGTTAAATAAGCTTTCATTTAGAAAAATCTATACTTAATCGTTTTAGAAGGCTAAATATTGTATAAACCATTATCAAATAAATATAGAGTAAAATGTATTTCGATCTTACAAATCCCCTTACAAAACCAGATATTCGTTCCGGAGCATGATCACGTACTAATTGAACGAACTTGCAAACTTCCCTATCGTTAGCTACTTTAAACGAGGCGAGGTAATTTCCAGCACCTCATTAATATCCGGTATGTTTTTGCTCGTTTCCCAAGGCGGAATGGTGTAATAAGATTCATAACCTCCTCCCCATCATTAGACTTCTATTTCCTTTCGTGCATACTTCATAACAGAGTCATTTGGAAACAAGTCGATTTATTACTTCCGTTTCAAGTTCCTTGAAACCTCCGTCTTGGAGCAAATTATATATTGAAAAAATCGATAAAAACCTGATTGCTCGCTGGAGTGCTGTAGCTGAATTTATTTTTCGCAGGCACAACGACGATGAACAGTTCTGGAGCAACGCCACCGTCGATGACTGGGCCAAGGAGATGGCGGGCACTCGCATCATCATCGAGAAGTTCGCCAACATCACCGACAACAGCATCGTTGGCGTGCGCGCGCCCTACCTGCGCGTGGGTGGCAACAACCAGTTCACCATGATGGAGGAGCAGGCGTTCCTCTACGACTCCACCATCACGGCGCCGCTCTCCAACCCGCCCCTCTGGCCCTACACCATGTACTTCCGCATGCCGCACCGCTGCCACGGCAACCTGCAGCACTGCCCCACCCGCTCGCACGCCGTCTGGGAGATGGTGATGAACGAGCTGGACCGGCGCGAGGACCCGCAGTTCGACGAGTACCTGCCCGGCTGCGCCATGGTGGACTCGTGCTCCAACATCCTCACGGGCGACCAGTTCTACAACTTCCTCAACCACAACTTCAACAGGCATTACAACAAGAATCGCGCGCCCCTCGGCCTGTACTTCCACGCGGCCTGGCTCAAGAACAACCCCGAGTTCCTCGACGCCTTCCTCTACTGGATCGACGAGGTGCTGGAGAACTACAAGGACGTGTACTTCGTGACGATGACGCAGGTCATCCAGTGGATCCAGAACCCGCGCACCATCCAGGAGGTGAAGAACTTCGAGCCGTGGACGGAGAAGTGCGTGGTGACGGGCCGGCCAGCCTGCTGGGTGCCGCACTCGTGCAAGCTCACTAGCAAGGAGCTGCCGGGCGAGACCATCAACCTGCAGACTTGCGTGCGGTGCCCCAACAACTACCCCTGGATCAACGACCCGACCGGCGACGGGTTCTTCTAAGTCAGCGATCTCAGCCCCTCGGGGCGGCCCGCCGCCCCCGCGGCGGAGGCGGCGCGGCGGCGGGGACGGGGGCGGCGCCGGGCCGAGCCCACGGCCCGTCGCCTCCCCCCACCCCCGCCCCACCCCCTCCCGCACACCCGAGCGAAGTTCCTGAGCCGGCCGCCTCCCGCGCCAGCGCCTCCGCTCGCTCGCCCCTCCCTCTCGGCGTCTCGGCCACATCGCGCTCCTAGCACAGTTTCGTCAGCCATTCAAAGCGAGAACAAATCACTTCTGAGAGGGAAAGGACAGATCACATTTTAAGAAGAAAATCCGGTTGCATTTCCTCCACTCGTGTGACCTCTTGAGAGGACTCGGTCGCCCTTCTGCCGGCGGCGGCGGTAGTCAAAATCGGTCGGGGAACCGCACTCCGCGGCCCCGCGCTTCTAAGCTAAGACTCCAGACCTGTATAGAAACATGTTGTGAAAAAGTTAATAAAACTTGCTCTAAACATCTGTATTGTTTTGTTGTTACCTGAATGTTCCATATCGTCTGTATGTGTATATGCGCTAATAAAGTAATTATAATGTGCGAAAACCTAATTTTGGTCATCTTAATAGTATCTGTACATAAATAATTACCTAATGATATTCCTGCTTCCATTTTATCATTCACCATTCCTCTACTGTTCATGTTATTACATTCCAGAGTGCTCTGATTTTCATGAAGAAGGCGCGCAGAAAGAACCACTAGAGTATAGGTCAGAGAACTTTGGAGAAAAAGAAAGAAATGTTATCTTTTTCCCCTAAGCAGTTCGTTCATTACTAGAAGTATTCTTTCTTTTCAATTAACAATAATAATTCTCTCCTTACAATTTAATATTTTGATCCTGAAGTAATGTACACAGCAGTCGTAATTCTGTAGTTTCTACATCCGATATTCCTCCGCCCATACCAGACTGACCGGTCTAGCGTTTACGAGTCCCGACCGTAACTGGACACTGGGATAGCAACACGTCGTTGCAACAGATCGTAAAAGCAGCAAGCCGTAAGAATGCATCCAACTGGGAGCATGTTCAAGGAAAACGCACCTCGGCTTGCCAAATAAGTTCTCACTCTTAGTCAAATCGACCTACCTGTTCGAACAAATCAAAGAAATCCGGTATGCATTCGTTTAGCAATAATTATTCCTGTTTTATTTCCCCCTTGGTCAACCTAACGGCAACGGCCTTGGAGCATTCGCCACTGCTAAAAAAGTCGAGTGCAAAAAATGTCAGTCACGATTTGCAAAATTAAAAGTCCCTTCTCTTTCATATTAAACAAAGTCACAAACATTTTGTTACATAAATAGTTCCTACGTCAAAAAATTCTACAACTACGTGGAGAGCCAATATAACGTACAAATATTGCATAATTTTCATTTCGTATAAGATATCACCAATCGATTTTTCAAAAAATTAATTTATGAAGAGATAACACTAATTTACAATATTTAAACAGTAATAATGTTGATTTTTTAAACTAGAGTGTGCCTACTTACGTAATGATTCAAGTCATAATACGCGTTGTTTTCAATAGAACATGTATGTTAAATATTTGCTTTCAGTCATCATTTATATTCCGTTTAAACCACAGAGCAACACACAATACAAAAAAATTATTATGACTAAGTCGCTGACACTACAGTACTCGTGTTGAACCTCGTATTGATAATTCACATTCTTTCACAATCACAGACGTCACTGACACATTTCGTGTTCAACTCCACACTCTGTAGGTCGTTTCAATGAGATGTATTTCAGATTATTTTTGTTGCTGGATATTGCTGTTAACAAAACACGGAATGTATAGAAGAGAAAATGTTTCAAGTTATTTATCAACGTTCATTTATTGTTCGTATGTATTATTTCGTACAGTGACATACGTGCGAGTCATGATAATCCTGTTCTCAGTAAGAATATCGGTAGTAGTAGCTCACGAGTGAAGGCTAAATGTATGAAGGAAATAAGACAACAGGATAAGAGCCAAAATGTATTGCTTATTTATCTTTGAAAATAGATTTTATTACATGGGAGTTTTTTTTTTCAAAATTTGAGTAGTATATGACTCAGTGTAGGGATCACAGAATTTTGAACATGTGCACACAATTCACTTTTCCCCATAGCACGTCATACACAGTTTTTAACTGTTTTTTGACATAAAATAAATAAGTGAGGGATTGGCGTAAGAAGAGATGCTGATTAGCGAGGCGGATGGGAGTTTGAGAGAGGCGAGGAGGCGCTGCTGGAGGTGGCTGCGCGGGGCGCAGCGCGCGCAGCGGCGAGCGCAGGCGCCGCCCACGCGGCTCCCCGTTCGACTCCCGAACGCGCCCCGGCGTTGCGCCACGGCGCGGCCTCGGCGCGCGAAAGGCGTCTCGGCCCCCACCCGCCCCGCCCCCCGCACCGCCCACCCACGGCGCCCGACGCGCGCCTCCGTCAGGCATGCCACTTGCACAGCACCAAACAACTCAGTTTCAGAGGAGGCACTCTTACGTGCACCCAATTCCCAGAATTAATATACGTACAATGTAAAACATTCCGTTATATTCTTATTTGAAAATAGTCCTGTGGTTCGGAATTATTTATGTAACGAAGGCTTCGTCAGAACAGGGCTTACCAATGCGAGTTACTGTAAAGTAACTCACTTCCATACATCTTAAGTGAAATCAATTCATCCAATAGGATGAATCCTTCACTTATTTCCTTCATACATTTAGCCTTCACTCGTGAGCTACTACTACCAATATTCCGACTGAAACAGGATTATCATGACTCGCACGTATGTCACTGTACGAAATAATACATACGAACAATAAATGAACGTTGATAAGAAACTTGAATTCTTTCCAACCAGGTTCGTTAAGGCGCGGAGACCATCGCTTTGTCTCGCAGCGGCAGCTCAGAGCACTGCGACAGGGAAGCCGTCGAGAAGAGGAAAGAAACATGCCCACGCATTCGCCACACGGCAGAACGAAGAATCTCAATAAGAGGCAAATGATGCAACAGATACATTTTTGTTGGTGAAGAATCATTGTAAACATAACATGCATTAAATGCTTCGACGCTTCCATTATTTTAAAAGTAAGACACAACATAACCTACATCATTTTCATTCGTATCTAATACAATTCAATGTACGTTGCTGTCAAAATAAATGCCGGATCAGTGTTCTGTAAGATTCAGTGAAATTCAAACTCAAAGGTTTGCAGTACTGTTTTACATTCGAGTCATGTATGTTTCCATGACTCGACAGGACAGTTCCCGGGAGGCGAATACGCCGAATGTAGGAATCACGCCTTGTCAAGGAAAGTCACTTTAGCCGAATGATGTACACTATTTTATTCGAGATCTCAATTTTATGACAATTTGTCCATGGATGTACACTTCTAATTGATGATCACAACATATGAAGTATTTTTTCGTTCGGGGTTAGTAAGTACGTTGTTTTCTAATTGTTGTGCTTTCTGAACTAGTTCGGAATATACCCAGGCTAGAGTTGAAAAAATTGAATTTGCGTGTCCGAATATTGAATAAGCGTCACTCTAGATCAATGGTTGCCAAACTTACGAAGCTTGAGAGTAATCATACGGTTTTCAATCATACTGTGAGCTACTAAGAAACCAAGACAGAATTTTTTCAAATCTTAACATTTCTTGATTGTCTGTAAATAATATTTTCTATTAAATATGAAACAAACTTTAATACACTTTATACAAGAAAAATAAATTTGAAATGGAAGTGTACATTACAAAAAAATGGAATGTAGTTAGTAACAAATTATAAATGTAAGAACAGATTTTTCATCAAACTTGTTAACCAACCTTGGCCAATCTTGGACATGACTGCGATTTACCGAAAATTGTCCCGCAAGCTACCAGTAGCTCGCCATTGACGGTTTGTTGATCACTACTCTAGACCAACGGTTTCCAACTGGCGGTCCATGGCGGCCACATTTTGTGCAGCCCGCGAAACTTTTTGAGAAACAATTGTTTTCAAGAATAGAACAAAAATATTTATGGCTAATTTAAAAAATATTTATTTATTTTTAAACACCCAAAAAGAACAAACGAATGATAAAAATGTGTGGTCAAGAATAAGCAAGAGTAATTACGAGTAACAAAAACACACCAACTTGTGCTGTGCAATTTACAAAGCGATACATTTCTACAGACCAAAAAAGAAAAGTGATCACATGTTTTAAAACTTATATCGAACGAAAAATATCCAAAATTATACCCATTAACACAAAAAATTACTTCAATGTTTGGGAACTAGTATTTACGAGAAAGTGTATTTTCTTCTGCGAAATTTATTAAAATTAGATCAGTAGTGGACTTCAAGGTTTTCCCAGACTGCATCTTTTGAGATTGGAAACAACAACAGGAGGGTGATATTTTTTCAAAAAACGGGTCCAAGTCCCGAACAAAAACAATTTTCACCCAAAATTTCTATACACGCAAAAAAATATCATATGATATTCACGAAGCCTCATTTGAATAGAACTAACAGGGAAAGGAACCATAGTAAACTGAAACTTTTTACTTAATTTGTGATAAAACACAATATCTATATATCAATATAAATATTACACTAATGAAAATTAATCCATCGTGTAAATTGTGATCTTTAAATATTATATTATACATTTCCTAAACTGTTAAATAATATTGAAAAACTTGTCCATTAATGATAGCGATGACGACAGTTTAAAATTAGACATCTTCGAGAATTTTTTATGTCAACGGACGCTGATGAATCTCATTCAAATGAATTCAACATTGCTAAGAACATTATTGGCCAAGTATGCAAAATGTTCGACTTCACTCGTACACAGGATTACAGAGAAAAGACAAATTGTGTTGCGTTTCAAGCAACTTGGTGACGAGTGATTTGCTTTCGATACACGAAATATTAGAAGTACCCGAGTTTCAATGAGTTTATTGTGCATATGAGAGTGAGTTCGTGTTGTAATGGCTGGAGTCCACACTTGCTCCCGCCAGGGGAGGTTCGACCCGCGGCCACCCCACGGGGCGTTTGCGGCCCAAAGCGGCCTCTGGGCAGGGCTTCCCTCCCGATCCCCTGCGCCTCATCTCATCATTCGTTCATCATTCAGGGGCCTCGACGCCCCTAGTAGTGGAAGGGCACCTAAACTCCATTAAAGTTTAAACCGGGAGAGATGGCTGAGGGAGAGATGGCTGATATCACTGCAGTCCCTCTGACCGGGAGGTCCTAGGTTCGAGTCCCCTAGGTCGAATTCAGTCGCTGTCTGGAGGAGAATTCTAGCGGTCGGTTGCTCTGATCGATAGTTTTCCGTGGTTTCCCCCATCAACACCAGGAGAATGCCAAAGCAGTACTCTAACAACCCGGGCCACGGACCGCGTGCGATCTTTCCTACCTCATCCTCGTCCTATCCTTATCCCTTACACATATTTACATTAACATGCACTACACTACCACACATGCCGGGAGACCGGCCGGGAGCTTAGAGCTTGTTCCGACTGGGACGGTGCCCCACTGATGGGAGATAGCTGTTTGGGGAAACCCCGATAGGCGACGGTAGGTGGGCGCCAGATCTCCACCGAGGGAAGACCATCGCTACCTCCCCAGCAAAAACACGCACTATACGTACGGGACTGACGACCATAGTTGGCGCGCCCGAAATCACTAACAATCAATCCATTAATTAAATAGATGAACAAATAATTTGAGAATGTCAGTGCAATATTTTAGCAGCACTCGTTTATTTAGTACACTGTACGATTAATGCTATCCTATGGACTTCATAGCTGTGACATATTTTCTCTCAGTAATCTGTGCATTTAAAATACCGAGGGTTTTCACTTAAAAATAAATATGAGCTTTCTTCTCATTTTAGAATTTTTTCTTTAATTGAAAGGTAGAGGAACCTAGATGTCTTATCAATTGCTCTTATTAAGTGTTTTTACAGAAAAAACAATAAATTTTAATAATTGAATTATATTGCGGCTGGTCTTGAAAATGACGTAATGACTGTAGGTACATTTTATTAACATAAATATACTATTTAAATTTAGTGCTTTCATTATAAAAACAGTTAATAAGGGCAAGAAATTACACATCTAGGGCCCCACTACCTTTCATTTAAAGGAAAAAATTACGAAATATGGTTGAGTAAAAAGCTGGAATTTCTTTTGAAGTAAAGGCCCTTAGTGTTTTCTGTATATGCATATTAAAATTAATGGAATGAAATCTCATAGTCCGTCATTTTTTCTTCTACAATATAATTGCGGTTGGTCTCAGTAGGATAACCGTGGAATTAAGAAGTTATATTTGGTAAAATGAAGATAGAGAATTGTCTTAATGTTCAAAGACTGATTTTCAATGCACTGATTAGCGAGTATATAAACACATTGTCCAGCAGTCGTCTGACACATGCATCAATTTACGAAAAATGTGCAGTGTTCACAACTATATGTGATGCATTACGTGGTTATGTTGTTGTTAACAGGATATCCTACTGCACTACTATACTGAACTACATTTATGTACAAATCTTGGTCAATATAAAAAAAATAATTTACAATTTCAGAAATATTTAACTCCGTGCTCACAATGGATTGTGATTGTGTTTTTCTACAATTTGTAAACCACTCTCATTTCATTAGTTTCGGAGAATACGTTCTGAATGATACGAAACAACATATCAGGACCGTGTAATGCATATGCATTATTTTTCTGTTGTAATGTTTTAACGACTGTTGTTTTTGTGTGATATAATCGCAGAAGCTCAGATAGTAATACTTTCTTAAACACAGTGTTTTTTTCTCGATTATAATGGAATGCTTCTCAATACTATTTAATAGCCGCATTTTTTCTCTTAAAGATTTTAACTCGATTTTGTTTCGTTTTCTTACAAAACTTTTATACAAAATCCAAATTCAAAAATCGTCTTAAATCCGTCTACAGCATAGGCAAGTAGTATTCATAGTGTGTAACCATAGAACATCAAAGAGTAGATGTACGGTGTCAAGAGCCTTCGACTTTGAGAAAGAATTTCTACAAATCTCAAAAGATATAATTCAAATTTTGTTTTTAAAGAAGAAATGGTTAATGGAGAGATAAATGTCACTCTTGCAACAACATACATTTTGAAATGCGTTTTCTTGCAATCTACAGTAAAACTTGAAATTCAACGGATGTTTTTATCCGACTTGTAATTTGCTTAGTTGAGTCTTACTTCACTATTAAGTCTACTTCAGCAGTTTCATAGCTTCATAGCTTTCTACGAGGCTTAATCGCATTTCAGATTTTCTGAGTGATTCGCTGAAATGAAATAATTATGACAACTGCATTACAACCTAGGCTACAATTCAAACTGACAAATATGCAAATCATGTTCGTAGAAACGACTTGCAACTTTAAAATATTACGCAAATATTCAAAAGAAAATCGTCCCGAGACAGGAAGATACATCCACATTTCGTTGCGGGTTAAGACATTCATGACATGGCAGAAACATTAAGCTCTCGTATGTGAGGGAGAGGCTAGCACGGTTGTTGAGACAACACGCTACTGTCAGACCTGCACGGAAAGCTGCACTTCACGCCGCAAGCAACGTTTACTGCAACTTCCGCAATTTGAGCGTCCATTACGGCGCGCTGTGCATGGTGCGCACGTCTCCTGGAAGTCCATCGGAAGCGCTAAGGCCTCGCGAGGACGGCTACCCCTGCACAGGCAGGCGCTTCGCGGAATGGCAACTTCGACTTTCCACGGTGCGTAGAAGGAAAATCACTTTGCATACTGCTCTACAAGAAATTACTTTCTCTCATCATTGTAAAAACTATCTGACATTATTTGAGATGAATTTACGACACTTTTCTTCACTCTAAAAATGCACAAGCTGTAATTAATGAGATGGTGGATGTGCATTTTCAAATCGTTTTCACGCCAGCCGAGTTTTCAGTAATTGCAATAATCAATCGCAAATAAGTGCACAATCTCAATCTCTCTGTTTCGTATGTAGATAAAATAATTTCGCAGGGAGAGATGTTCTTCGTTGAAAAACGAAGCATATTTCTCGCATGTAGATCTGTTTACAAAAGAGGTCGCCACGAGAAGAATACCACGAAGAGAAATAATTATGGTAACATTTTGTTGAATGCCTTGGCAATCTTGAAGTATAGTGTTATCAAGCCTTCATGTTAACGATCATTTCATTATCCATTACTATTGATTGGGCGTCAGTGTCGATTTAGAAGAGGTAAAACGTATAAGATGATAACTATTAAGATAAATACGAGTCAGGATTTTGTAGTAGTAACGTTGCTAAAGAAGAAGGAAAATTGACAGTTCTATTATCTCCGCAGAATAGTAAAGTAGGGAAACTGAAAGAATGCAACAAAGTTTATTTTAAAGGTTTCATTTGCTGTAAAAGTGAAAATTACACTTTTTTCTAAGCAATTCATTCTGCCCCTTAAAATTCACCGTCAGATTTTCGTGACGCTCGAAACTCTAGCGGTTCCACGCCTCACATGTCCCAAAGGCCATTACACAACGAAATACTGAACGGCGTGCACTAGCGACCCTTTAGCCAGAACCTACTACTACTTAAGCGTAGAAACGTAGTTCGATCCCTAAAGGGACCGAAATTAACATATGGGATTCAACACAACACATATTTCTGGTAATACATGTGGAGTGCTAATGCAAATTATAACAATTACATTGACACTTATGAACTAATAATATTTCCACCATCTACGGTAAAACAACAACTATAAAATGTCTGGTTTTGAACATGAAAAAGAAAAACAACAAGCTCAGATGGTGAATAATGAGTAGAGAGTGGTGGTAACATAATGTTGAGAATGAATTATGTGTGTTATAAGACATGTAAATCCCGGGATGGGAAATTAAATCATGTCGCATATCGCTCGGAAAATTACAAAGATTAGTAACTTCGTATTGTGCATTAAGTGATTCCTCAGTACAAGGGATTATTGAAGTATTCATACCATGTAATACTAATGTACGTATTCTAATTCCGATACTGCGTATTTCTGAGCAACTACCTTGTTTCCTAATCCCTACTAAAGTCTTTCGATATTATTGGACCCTTATACTGGAAGCAGCACGTCGCCTCACGTTGCAGATCTCACTCACCACACTACACATGAACGGTTTAAGTGCGTCTGTTTATGTCCTCGTTCGTCTGATTCAAATTAAGAAAGTCTTACATTGCTTCATGCTGAGTTAAATGTTGAATTATTTTCACGCAAAAAATGCGAACTTTAACGAAGAGGTGTGGCGCTGGCCGCGTGGGGCGATTGGAGCGCAGCGTGCGGCCGCTAACCTCATCTCCTTGGCACACGTGACGCCGCCCCGCCCATCCCGCATGCGAAGCAGTTTCTAGCCGATTCACGTCTTTACAATGTAATAACAGGACGTTGTGGCAGAAACAAGAACTCTCGCTGAAGTCGTAGGCTTCCGCGGCCGGAGTCATGCAGATGATCTTGGCTGTCCGGGTGACGCCGCTTCGAAGGCTGTGTTGCCAACGTTTCGACCATCTTTTCGTGATGGTCGAAACGTTGGCAACACAGCCTTCGACGCGGCGTCACCCGGACAGCCAAGATCATCCACAAGAACTCTCGCTCTTTGTAAATGTAATGCCTACATTTTTATCGAAGTGTGTCTCATATTGTTTCTGCTCCAGCTCTTTAGTTAATATGAACAAGACACATATAACATCATAAGCCACAATTGCGCCAAAATCGAGATATTAACATTGACAATGATGGGAGGGCTTCTGTGGCCGGAGCAGCTGTCAGCGCAAGGCGTGAGCGCTCACACGACCTCACGTGAGAGCGCGCCATTGCTCAAGCTACTCTGGTGGCAAAGGTTTATTTTAAGCTGAAGGAAACATCTGGTTTGGAAATGGATTTATTTCATTTTTCATGCGAAAGTGTTCAGAGACTACGTCAAGAGGTCTGCAGTCATTGTAAATTCTGACCTCTTTTAAAGCCTTCAATCCGTTTTGCTTGCTACGAAAGGTTCTTGAATATTATGAATGGGGTTTGGGTTCAAATCCCCGACAATGAATGTATGCTTTCACTTTGCTATTGAGCCCAGAAAGCAAAGACAAAACGTCGAGTGACAATTAGTCGTCGTTTTTATCATAATTATTCATATTTCCACATTTGCTCCGTAATGCAAAATAATCAGTTCTCGAATTCTTGATGACGAGCCTTGATCACTACTCGGTCTGGCAGGCTCACAGGGAGAGGAAGTTGACAATGAACTAGTGGTGCTACAACAGTATATTTCCTCACATTATTTATAAGTTTTTCGATTTTCGAGAATTCAGAGAGTTCAACGAAAATGAGACCTAGGAAATAGGCAAAATACATCCTCCCGTTCCGCAGAATGTTCCGCCTGCCAAATCTCCCCGCGTCTTGTTTCGTGGGTGGCGGCGCCGCCGGAGATCGACTCGGAAGCTATAATGCCCCCTCCGCCCCATCTCCCAACCTCAAATACGTGTTTTTATTGCACAATGCCGAAATAATATTAATTCGTTAATAGATCTGCGAAGACATGAATGAAGGACCAACTAAACCGTACCATTCACAAAAGTATTGCAGAAAGTCTTGCATAGAGTTTAAATCACGAATTCAATAAAGACACTGTATGTAATATATCTATGAGTTTTTGAAGCTTGGCGTAATATAAAGAAGTATGCTCTGTGTCGGGAGGAAAGCAAAGAAACGAGGTCTACCAATGCTCTCATTGCAAGAAGGGCACATTTAAAACAAAATACGCATATCGTCAACGACAAAAAGTAAACCAATTTACATAAACAAAAGAAATGAATATCAAAAATTTGTTTATGTTATGCATTAAAACATTTTCTGACAATAGGGGGATATACACGGAACAAATTATTGTTGCGATAAATTGCCCCAAATAATAGTTCGATAAATTGCTCAGATAAATCTCTCGGTTAAATCGTACGTGATCTATTAACGCAACGTTTTATTGAACCAATATTTCTTCTCAAATAAATCAGTCCAATTTACTTGTACTTATATGTTGTTTATAACGATTATTTGGTAAAATCTAACCAATTTATCTGCGATCAATTATTTTTCCTTATTTTTTAAAATATGACCGATTAATCGTTGAAATTGAAGAGTTTTTCGGGAGTTTGAATTTGTGTTTTCTAAAAGTTTTACTTATTGGAATGATGGAGGGCATAGTAACAAAAAGAATAAGGAATCGACCAAAATTGGTAAAAAATAGCTACTGAAAAAATATGCGGCTTCTTGGACAATCATCCAAAGCTTCATAGCTGACCGCTACTTAGAAAACTGCCTGCTCTTTATCATCTCCAGCTCCGCTTTATTTTTAGATTCTTCTACTCTTCTTTCCTCTTTACGAAAAGCTGTTCTAAAGATTTGTAATTTTTGCTGTACAAATATCTGCTTCTTTGAAAAATGTTCTGCTATACGCACCCAACTCCTCATAGCTTTTCTTGTTTATATTTTAGTTTGTGTATTCAGAACTAACCGTTTTCCGTTAACACGGATTATTACGATAAAACTCAAGTAATCCTGTAATAAACTCCTTGCTCGCTATTTCTCTACTACGAGTACGCCCGCCGTCTAAACACAAACAACTCAGAAATGTCGTCGCGTGGGTTGCAATACCATCAGAGATTTTGACAGATTTATCTGCAGATATATTGTTGTGTTTATGTCAAACGCATAAACAATATAAACCAAAAACGACATAAACAAAAACGTATCGATTCAAATTATTGACATTATTCCTCATACAACTTTATTAATTTCTACAGTCCCCTAACGATATGATTTGTACAATTTATTATCAGTACAATTTCGCAGATCTAACGATAAATTCCTCGGATTGGTCGATAAATTGGTTAGTGTACATCCCTGTAATGTATTAAATTAATGAATCGATTCTTTGAGAAATGCCAAAGCTTTTTTTGACAAATACATAAATCGACTAACGTTCTCCGCTACTGCCAAATGTATTGTACAAAAGTATGATGTATAAAAATCACGAAACACGTTTCTCGGCATTGGGTCTACCTCCGTCCATTATTCCCTCCTATCTTCTGGCTTCTATCGAAAAATTCCACACGTCTTCAGCCGTACATTTCAAAATTGAGAAACAAAATTCACACCAAGAAAGAGTGAAACGAAAACTTTCACGTCCATTTTTTGACCCATCATCATTGGCATTCGCCCAATGTGGCTTTTTACTTTGCATTCTTTAACCGATTCAATACTATTATTTAATGCAAATAATTAATTTTTAATCATATCCATTGTATCGTACTCGGTTGTTGATGACCTGCTGGCCAAGTAGAAATAAATTTAAAATAAAAAACCAACCACCAATCTTGATGGGCGAGGTGGCTAAGAGCGAGTACCGACTCAGCGCTTCTGTTCGAAGGGTCGCGGGTTCGAGTTCCGCCTTCGACATGGTTGTTTGTCTCTTGATTTTGTATGTGTTGTCGCGGAGGGTCTCGCGTTCTGACCCCAGATTAGAGGAGCCCGCAAGTGTGTTGGTGTAGTGTATGGTCGAATATGCGTCCCATCGGGACGTAAAGGTTAACCGGCTGTTGGCTGGAAAAAAAGCCCTAGAAAAAAAAAGAAACCAACCGACGGGGTATTTGTTTGTGTTTGTAAACTTCGGAAGAGCATCGGAATGCGGGAGTCGCCATGGAACGGTATCACGCGAGCGCGGCGCCCGGTGGGAAGAAAGCCCGGTGTGGAGGCTGCGACCTCTGCTATCGACACTCTTTGCTTTCACTGCGCGAAGAGCGCGTAAAAAGGCGCGGAGAGAGAGCCGGCAGGCGCGAGGCGAGGCGGGGCGGGGAGGGGCGTCCCGCGACGGGTTACGCGGAAGTCGCCATCTTGGTAGCTGCTCGCTGCCTTCTCCCTTCTGCCCGCCCTCTTTTTTGCTCGTTCGTGCCCCGCGGAGGTCGTTAGACGGAGGGCGGCGTGAGTTACATCGCGGTTGCGGAGGATCGCGGCGCAGTCACCGGCAAAGGCTGCGGCCGCTTCGTGGATTTTTTTTTTAATCCTTGTTCGACATTATTACGTCTTTCAAGGGTTTTTATGATACATAGTATCTACAATTTTGTTTTAGTACATTTCATGATTGATTGATTGATTGATTTTTTCTTGTTTCCGGGCGTGTCAACTGCTATGGTCATTAGTCTCGTTAGTGTAGTGGATATTTTTTCTCGGGAAATGGCGGTGATCTTCCCCCGCTGGATGGCGAGATCCAGAGCCGACCTACCGTCGGCTAGTGGGGTTTCCCCCTAACCAGGACTCTCCCACCAGCGGGGCACCGCCCCAGCCGGGACAAGCTCTAAGCTTCCGACCGGTCTCCCGGAATATGTGGTAGTGTAGTGCATGTTAGTGTGTGTAAGGGGAGAGGATAGGACAAGGAAGAGGAAGGGCAGATCGCGCGCGGTCCGTGGCCCGTTTGGTAGGGTACTGCTCCGGCATTCGCCTGGCGTTGATCGGAGAAACCACGGAAAACTACCAATCAGAGCAGCCGGCCGCTAGAATTCTCCTCCAGACAGCCCCTGACTTCGACCTAGCTGAAAAGCTAGTGTGGAAAATCCTGCCGCCGTCAGGACTCGAACCTAGGACCTCCCAGTGAGAGGCGCTGCAGTGACATCAGTTGATGCACTGAGCTACAGCTCCCGGTGACATTATTATGTCTTTCAAGGGCTTTTATGATACATAGCATGTACAATTTTGTTTTAAGTACATTTCATCACACATGTACAATGCTTGAAGACAATAATATTTACATTATAAGACAATAACAACTAAGGATATCCAGGAAGGGTCCTTCAGAAAAAATACTTACAATATTTGGATTAAAAACTTAAGTATTTAATTTATAAATGCTGGAACCTGCTTTACAGCTAATTAAGGAGGATGTAGTAGGTCTTTGGAATTTCTTGATTTTATTCGTGGAAAATGATTGACTGATTTACCTAGAGTGTACAAAGGAGTGGCTGGGCAAGATGAAAGAGAAAAGTAGAAATTACAAGAAAGTTTTCCAAGAAATCCAAGTTTTAAGAGGTTCTATAGATAATTCTTTTAAAATTTGATCATTTCTGATATACCATGGAGCTTTTAAAACATTTCTCAAAAATTTATTTTGGAGTACTTCCAGTTTTTGAAGATTTCGCTGCGTGGATACCTCAAAAGTCCCTCTCACTCTAAATAACAGATCAATAGAACGGTACCCCCTCAATAAACCTGTAAAACATTTAGGCCTATACCTTGATACCAAGTTAACTCGGGGAAAACATAAATGCCAAAATAACCTAAGCTAAAAGAAAACTGGCACAACTACGACCTCTAATTCACAGAAAGAGTCCAATATATTATAAATCAGCCATAGCCATAACGTTTATCATAACCTACCTCAAATCCCAGACCTATCACCTTTCAAACTCGCCAAAAACTCCTATTACCAAACACGAATCAAAAACAAATATCCGTATTATATATTCCTAAAAAAAATTGCTGATTTAGATCCAGACTGAGGAATCGAAAAGGGATTTCCTCCCCCTTGTAATAGTATGTAAGATTATATTTAAGGTTAGCATATAAGTCTGTTATATTTATATGTATAGTTATATTTACTTAGCTATGTAAATTCTACAAAGTTAATAAATTAAAATAACTTCTTTCGTTGAGGCACGAAATTAATTTTGTTGAAGTAGGTTTTATACTGAGCCAATTAATTTATTTCGTCACCGAAGAGTTTTATATGCCTATTTACCATCTGTCTTCTGTACAACATTAACGATATTAATAATATTAACTTTGTGTTCATAACTGGAATTTATTTATTCAGTGCAAATAGCACTGCTCAATTTCACAGCAAATATATTTTTTCCCATTGAGGTCACTAGGACTTCCAAAATAGTCTGTTGTCAAATTTACTGTGAAAGAATCCAATGATAGTACGAGTTTTTAACCACTTCAAATAATACAGTATACGTACTTAGATAGAAATCCAACAGTTCAGTTACCGGATAAACTGTAGTATCTTCTAAAGCGCTTTCTTTTGAATTGCGTCGCTTTGGGATAACGTTTCGATTTATTTACAAATAACAGTTGAACAATTTTCTTATTAAGTTTAATTATATTTTCGTAAATAATGTGAATTACTCCGAGGCTCGCGGTGCAGTGCGGAGTACTGACATGAACTTCGATTCAATGTTATGAAGTGCAGTGTAGATTTTGAGAATTGCTTAAGATCCGCTCACTTGGCGGATTAAATTACTGTGACAAGCAATGCCAATTTAGATGTAGGAAAAAATTATATTATAATGAATTGGTATTAGAACTTTGATGCTCTCGTTACGTTCATAGACATTTCACCCACATAAAACTAGGTTGGTTGGTTTGGTTGGTTAGTGATTCCGAGTGCGTCAACAGCTTTGGTCATTAGTCCCGTAAGTGTAGTGAGTGTTCATAAAACTAGGTTAAAATGTCATAACATTAATATTCGAATTCGATCTAATTGTTATGTTAAATCGGAAGGCATGTGAGTTTTATCAATAAAAAGAGCGAAACAGAACTTAATGA
The DNA here is from genome assembly GCA_011170035.1 of Teleogryllus occipitalis. Taxonomy (NCBI): domain Eukaryota; kingdom Metazoa; phylum Arthropoda; class Insecta; order Orthoptera; family Gryllidae; genus Teleogryllus; species Teleogryllus occipitalis. The sequence continues at coordinate 304,607 of BLKR01001245.1, forward strand.
TTAATGCTTACACGAACTTAAACAAGCTTAATGCTTACAAGTGCAAGAATCTGGGCTACACTTGCGTTACCTGCCTTCGCTAATTTTGGATCGTGACGTTTACAAACGGCAATATTTGTACGCGTAATATTTGTGTTATTTGTACACAATATTTTGAATAAATGCATTTTGCGAAGATTTTCCCTCCAACTGGCTATTCGTATGGAAAGGGCGACGAAAAGCTGAATCAATCATAAACGAAGTTTATTTCAATACGGTAACTGCAATGTTTTTCGCAGTTTTCCAGACTACTCGTAGATTTCGATAGACGGGAAATTACGGATAATGTACACATAATGGTAATAATGTTTTCGACTTTATTTGATAAATTATTTCATATACTACAAACTTTTACGAACGTGAAGGGACATTCTATATAACTCATATGGTTTTTGATTTCATGTGTCTGGCATTGGAGAAGCTCAAAAACATCATTTATGTTCACCAAAGTTAACGCTGACCTCCCTGACAAACCACTTCGACTCGACTAACTCTTCCTGGATGTGCATCATGAAGGAAAGTGCAGGATAATGTTCTTCCTGTATGAACGCTTCTAGATATGGCAATGTCAATTAAACGGAATTATGTTTATAGCTCCCTAGGTTGTTTTTGCAGGCTGAGGAAAATAAATTTTATGTATTATTGCTGCGAGAAAACAGTTTAAGACATAATTTTGTGATTATAAGGCTTCGGATGTACGGAATAGCACATAAGTTAAAGGATCATTTCCGTAGGAAACTGATTTTCTGGTACTTCGATATGCATACAAAATGCAAAGTCACTAGACACACATTTAAATGTCACTAGACAACCATTAAAAATCGGTAGAAAAGAAGATGTTCATCTATCTCTGGAGTGTTGAGTGCCCCTGCCAGAAAATTATTGATTTCTCTTTACTGTTCCAGGTACACAATTAACCCGAATTATAGTTATTTTCAAATTCTGAAATGTTCAAAACAATGAATCCAAATGAAGAAAATTGGAGAAGAAAACACTCCCAAGTGCATTCCTATGATTCATTCAGACTTGCGCAAGCAAGTATGGTCTCCGTTTCACTCAACAATTAAGAATCAGTCAAGGATTATTCTTCGTCTTCTGCTGGGGTTTGAATGATAATTCTAAAGAAAATTTCCAATTCGAATCTTGGTTAACGCTTAAGAGATAATCACAGTAGATTTCAAATTAATATTATATATTTCATCAGTGGCATTTTAATACATTTACCTTTCAATACTGAAGTATCTAAGTTTAACATGTATCAAAAGTTGACATTTTTAAATTATAGGTTGCTATGTATTTCACAATACCTAATCGTAAAATATTTCAATTAGATGTTATATTTTCATTTTTACCGAAAGTAATTAAGTATTTTAATTAATTTTTGGTTCTTTCAATGGCGCGGTTCTTAAGCTTTCAACAGTGCTAAGGTTTTCCATCAGTATTTCATGTCTCACGTTTTAATGGTGCCACGATGGTGTATATTGCAAGAGGAATATTACAGGTCACGAGAAAACACAGAGGAACACGATAACGCTTCCACATTACAAGAACAATTAAAACGGTTTCACCTGAAAATCAAACAGGTAAACACAGGTACTACAATAATTTTAAAATTACCGATCATACTTCGTATATATATATATATATATATATATATATATATATATATATATATATAGTCCAGGAACACACCCCAAATAACTTATTAATTTAACAGAAATAATCATATATTTATAGTATAATTTAATAATTATTCCGAAGGTACCGAAACGCCGGTTTATATGCTGCTCATTTTCTTGTATTACATAAAGTTGATAACACGTATTTGCCGAATCAATTCATTGGGTGATACAACGTGCAAATAGTGTCCGACAAATAATAGTACTATACTCAGGGGGACACATTAGTAATGAAGTAGTAATGCTAGTTGAACACCAACACTGCTTTAGACCAGGCTATTCTTTCAAAAGCCAGCTGGCCATCGTTTGTCGATATTGCCAATTCACTCGACCAGCGAGAAAGAATTGAAGCCTTCGTTATAGACATTTCTAAAGATTTCGATTTAATTCCTCACGACCGATTTCTAAATAAAATTGTGGAATCGCAAGTAGACCCGCGAGCAGGCACCTGGCTTAGGGAATTTCTCCGCGGTCGGACACAACGAGTTGGAGCTGCTGACTTTTTATTCAATCACGGTTATGTGACGTCTGGCGTTTCTCAAGGAAGCGTGTTGGGGCTGCTGCTTTTTCGTACGTACATTAATGATATCGGTGCCGAAATTCGATCGACAATCAGACTTTTCGCGAACGACTGCATTGTGTGTCAAAAAATTAAAGACATCTCCAACATTGATCAGTTGCAAACACATATTGTTAAATTGTCGAAAGGGACCCAGGAAAGCGGAATGAAAAACAAGTTCAGATAAAAGCAAAAATTTGTTTTATGTAGGCTCGCAAACAGGAAACACTCCAATACACAATGGGTAGAAATTATATTTCTCAATGAAATTCCTTGCTGTAAATATCGGGCGTAATAATTCGAAACATCTGGAGGACTGATGAGGTTAGAAATACTACACAGAAGGGAAAGGTAAAGCTATTCATATTGTTATGCAAATATTATGGAAAGCTAAAATACAGGCTTGGACGTAACACGAAAATACAGGCTTGGACTTCCTTGGGGTGTCCCTTAATGGAATAGGGAGCTGCTTGCTGGAATATTCATAAAGGTCAGATTAAAAGGTTTAATCGAGTGCAGAAAAAACGGCAAAATTTGCGATCAAAAACATTAGAGAGTATGCCAATTGGAAATGATAAGTTAAACGTAGAAGGTAGCTTGACTATGTGCCCTTCTCAAGACTGACACAAAGGAGCCGGCTTAGAAAGCTAACGATTTGAAATGTTACTTAAGAAGAAGCGACTACTCACACAAAACAAAATGCAGAAAGCAAATAATACTACTACGACGACTACTACTACAACTACTACGACGACTACTACTACTAATACTATTACTACGACGATTATTACGACTACTACTACGACTACTACTACGACTTCTACTACTAATACGACCACTTCTACCAATACGACTACGACGACTACGACGACTACGACTACGACTACGACGACTACGACTACGACTACGACGACGACGATAATTATTGGGACCTGTGCTTTTACGCCCCACATTCGTCTGATCTAGATTTCCAAACTATTGTATTTAAGACGATTCTCTGCTTCCTTGATTACGACGTTTTGGTCTCACGGCACAGCAATATCTACAAGTAGTCACGTTTTTTTTCAAATCACGGATAACGAAATCCGGGGACCAATATCCAATATATTTGTTTGCCTTTATACCCGGACCAATATCCAATGTATTTGTTTGCCGCTATCGTGTAATCATTTTGAATTTGTTGGTTGTGCAGTATTGTATACAATCTAATAGACGTCACTGGATTTGGTGAGTGTTCGTACCACTTGGAGCATGTGTTTGGAGCTTTGAGCGTGGTACAGATCTGTCAGTGGAGGTAACTACACACCTGTCGTGTCTATTCAAGTATTCGGTCTTTGCTAGAATTGGACAAGCTGAGAAAACATGATCAATGGTTTCTATTCGTTCCTGGCAAATGCAAGTTTATTGTCTTGGATGATTTTGTTTTCACCACTGACGGATGTTTCATTGGGAAGGGTTGAACCTTCAACAAGATCATCATTTTCAGGGATAATAGAAGGTTCTAAATGTTCGATATGTGGATAGCACGATCGAAGGATATACTCCGCCTTACCCTAAATGTCAGCAAGTTGTCCTAGTATGAGCTGCTGAGTAGTATCGTCGTTGACTGGCAAGCTTCTTTCGGTCTCGGATAGGTCTCGCATCTGGGTTCAATTTCCACCATACTCCTAACTCTGAGCTTAATGTTGAAAATTTTTTAATTACTTTTGAAGGAGAATTAAAATTACAGAGAATAAACCATGGGGCTTTAATGATAATACTTATAACTTTATTTTCTATAGTTTGTAGTATGTTTATGTTAGATTTTGCTGCATTTCCCCATATGGGGCAAGCGTACATCACTGTTGGTCTAATTATTGATTTGTAAATTATTATTCCGGTATCTATTGTAAGGTAAGATTTTTTGTTAATTAGTGCGTAAAGTTGGGATATTTTTGCTTGTTTTTGTTCCTGTTGTGTGGATGTGTTTTCCAGTTTAGTTTTGTGACAAGTTGCATTCCTAAATACTTGACTGCTGTTTTACTTGGTACCAGGGAATATTTTCGTTGTGCATAATTAACTGGGGAGGGGTAATGGGGTATCTTAGGGTCAAAATTTTTGCCTGCGTTTTATCTGGATTTATTTTAATTCTCCAAGTTTTTGCCCATTCATTGAATATGTCGAGGTCTTCTTGTAAGATATTCCTAGCTGTTGTAATCTCCCCATGCTTTGAAAATAGTACAGTGTCATCAGCGTAAAGCGCAATTTGCGAATCTAGTAGGTGTGGATAATCACATATATATATATATATATATATATATATATATATATATATATATATATATATATATATATATATAAATTGAATAATACTGGGAACAATGGGGAGCCTTGAGGCAGTCCTGCAGAAATCTCACGTAAGGGTGATATGGCATTGTTAATTTTGACTTGGAACTTCCTTTGATTTAAAAAACTTTTAAGAATTTTGTATAAGTAGTCTGGAGTGCCTATTTGTCTTAATTTGTAAAGAAGGCCTTGATGCCATATTTTGTCGAAGGCTTTAGTTATATCCAGAAATATTGCGATAGTGTGTTGTTTTGTATGGAATCCTTGCGCTATGTATTCAGTTAGTCGTAATATTTGCTGTGTTGTGAAGTGGTTAGGTCGGAAACCAAATTGTGTATCTGGGATTACGTGTGTGTTTGTTAGAAATTGTGTTAATCGTTTTAATATCAGTTTCTCTAGTATTTTTGACAATGAGGGGAGCAGGCTTATTGGTCTATAGTTTTCTGGATATTTTTAATTTTTTCCGCGGGGCGGCGCGGGGCGGCGCGGGGCGGCGCGGGGCGGCGCGGGGCGGCGCGGGGCGGCGCGGGGCGGCGCGGGGCGGCGCGGGGCGGCGTGCCAGCACGGCAGCGGACCAGGGCACCTTGACTTTTTGCCAGAGCTGCCACCGCCGCTGCCGTTGCTTCCATGAAGCGGGTCTGGCGTCACCCGGGCGAGTGGTTGTGGAGGGCGGGGAGTGTTTAGGACATTGTGATGGTTTCATGGCAATGAGTTGTCATTTAGAACACGCAATGAAAGAATTAGTTGGTTGTCATTGTAGCGGAAAGGAGAAGATTCATCCAGGAACGGACGTTTGCTTGAAGATCAAATTTTTTGGGAATGTTTAGATTGACATAATCCTCAAAAAAGTTGGACTGGATACTTCATAATAAACAAAATAAAATACGATATTTCTGGAAAACGTATAATCTTTATTGACTTAGAATTGTTATGTTTAAAATCATTTTCATCAAATAAAGGTCTAAGGACAAATTTAATTCATCAAATAAAGGTCTAAGGACAGAAGATAAATTATACCAGCCTCACAATATATCCTGGTATTAGTAAATATTAATAGCACGTCTTTGGTGGAACTGTCTCATCTCGTTTATGTGCTGTCTTGTGTGATAAGCAAGAAACCCCCATTTCTATTTGAACTGAAAAAACGGCATAAAGACAGTGTATATAGCGCGTAAATTAGTGCATATAGAATGTGTATAGTCAAAGAGTAGGTGTTGTGTGGGGGATCGGTAAACAAAAATTTATATTCCATGCTCTCAGGCGCGACTCTTCGGGCTCTCTCTTCAGTTGTGGGAAGGGATTTATGAGCTCCAGTTGATTTCTCCAAATACATGTAATTACTGAAGAAAGTAATAAGCTTCAATCAGTATTCTGAATATCTCATCTTTTTTACACAACCTAAACATTCAAGAAAAAACATCAAATCAGGTAAAAGTTCGAATTTACATACGTATAAGAGAGGACTTGGATCCCTTATGATGGAGTCCCTACCTTAACTATCAGAAACAATATCATCGGCATTACAACCATTAAACAATGAAGATTATGTTCCTAACATGAATTTAAATTCAAATTATGCTTCATATGCTTTTTATTAAAATGTTCTGATGATACGAACACAAATGATTGTCAATCAATACCTTCTCAAAACGTCAATACTTCACTTCCACCTGTTTTCGAAGTTTCCTCTATAACCCAAATATGGAAAACCTTCCTTCTAGTTCTGCCCCACAAAGTCAAATACCATCACCAACTGTATCAAACATCTCTAATCTACTAGTAAACTCAAATCGTTACATAGAAACGTCGCTTACTCATCAAAGGAAGATACCAGCCTCAACCAGCAAAGAGACAACGCCAAGATTTTAACATACTTAATTCTCTTTCAACGTACACTTATTATACTATACCAACACACAATAGATTTGAAAATCTTTCATATGCTTCTCAAGACATAACATCAAAAAATATTTTCACTTTAGACTTAGCCAAAAATGCAAATAACACACTTGCTTGAGTCAAACGTATGTTGGAATGATGCCTAGAAACAAAAGAATCGCAGAAATCATTATACTGACGTGAGATCAATTAAACTTTAGAAATCAAGTGAAAAATATTTTTAAAATATGAAAAGAATCTTATCCTTTCTTACTTTTCTTCGTAATACAAAGGTAATGCATAATTACTTTTATGAAACGATTATATAATATCAGTCTCGTTGGCGGTTCAGAGCGTATCAAATAGCAGGTCATTAGTGTCGTAAATGTAGTGCATGTTTACAGTTCGAAAACTTGTTTAAAACAAAATTAGAAGTACATGTACTCATAAATGCAACAATGTGAACAAATCGTGCTAATGTAAATATTCAGAATGGGAGAGAAGTAAAAAAAATATTTTTTGTAATTTTTGAAAAAAAAACAACAACAAAAGAATAGAACAGAATGCCATTTATGTCATCTTACAAAGTACATTTAGCACTGTTCGTGCCAAAGGATGAAAGAAAAAAATTGGAGTCTTTTCGAGAAAATCTTGTTTTTCTTATTTTTTAATATTGCGCGAAAACTACTAAACTGTTCAAATAAACGTACATGTCCTTAATAAAAGAAATAACTGTGGGGAAAAATTTACTTGAAGGAAAATATTCAATTTTGTAATAGTAGGAATAAGCTGAAAAAATTTAAACATTTAAAATTTCCAAAAATTCAGAGTTAACAGCGAAAAACGGCCCTATGCCGTCTTTAGAAGTGTATTTTACTGTATTCTTTCAAAATATTTAAAGACATTATCTCTATCTTTAACACTGGTTGTAGAAAGGCTGAAAAAAATTAACTTTTGCAGTTTTCAAAAATTTAGAGAATTCAACAAAAATCTAACCTACGACATTTTTATAAGTGCGCTTTTCTCTGTGTGATAAAAAAATAATCGAAAATGTGAAGCAATTTTTAAGAATTAATTGGAAACGTCCGTGAGGATTCATGCAAAGAATCCTCAAAAATAAAAATATGCGTTTTAAATTCAAGAAACCGATCCATTGGGGAGTATCAGTTTTGATGAAAATCCTGCTTACGGTTTAGCCCCTAGCGCTGTTCACAGACGGATCGAGGGACAGACGGTCAAGCGGACGGACGGTTGATTGATTAACTGATTGATTTTTTCGTGTTTCCAGGCGCGTCAACGGCTTTGGTCGTTATTCCCGTAAGTGTAGTGCATGTTTTTTTCTCGGGAGATGGCGGTGATCTTCCCCCGCTGGATGACAAGATCCGGCGCCGACCTACCGTCGGCTACTGGGGTTTCCCCCTACCCAGGACTCTCCCACCAGCGGGGCACCGCCCCAGCCGGGACAAGCTCTAAGCTCCCGACCGGTCTCCCGGAATATGTGGTAGTGTAGTGCATGTTATTGTAAGTTTGTGTGTAAGGGGAGAGGATATGAGAGGACAAGGAAGGGAAAGGAAAGATCGCGCGCTGTCCGTGGCCCGTTTGGTAGGGTACTGCTCCGGCATTCGCCTGGTGTTGTTCGGAGAAACCACGGAAAACTACCGATCAGAGCAGCCGACCGCTAGAATTCTCCTCCAGACAGCGACTGAATTCGACCTAGCTGAAAAGCTAGTTTTGCAGTAAACTAATTTTTCATGGTCCAGAAAACGGGGATTCTATCTACAGAACTTGCTTTGATGAAGTACTTTACTAAGAAGAATTTTCCTCTTCGTCGGTATCGGGGACCTACAAATTGATTTTTTCTATAGAAGAATTGCCGTTTTTCGCTGCAGGATGAGATAACTTTCTCTATACTACGTATGTAGTATGCAAGAAAGTAAAAATGCAGAAAACCTAATTTAAATATCGTTAAATATCTTATAGAATGGCTTTGATTAAGAAAATATTACTGTTCAATAAAGTACGAGGGGTCAAAAAATTTTGAAGTTTTGTAATCCAAATTTCAGATGTTTTAATGAACAATGGGCGTGTGATATTTTTATAATCTCGCATTGTTATATTCGAAGAAAAAAATAAATACTTTTTTGAAACAATTCTTTAAAAAATGTTTGCAAATATTGTAAAGATTTGATACAAAAACGAGCAGTCGGTCAGACGTATCGACAGATGGAGACGGAGGATAGACGACCGGATAGACGGACGGACGGACAGACAGAGAGATGGACGGACGGATAGATGGATGAACGGATAGACGGACGGACGTATAGGCGGAAGGACGGATAGACGGGCGGACATATAGACGGACGGACGGATAGACGAACGGACGGATAGACGGACGGACGTATAGGCGGAAGGACGGATAGACGGGTGGACGGATAGACGGACGGACGGATGGACGGATAGACGGACGGACGGATGGACGGATAGACGGATGGACGGATGGACGGATGGACGGATGGACGGATAGACGGATTGACGGACGGAGGGATGGATGGATAGACGGACGGACGGAGGGATGGACGGATAGACGGACGGACGGATGGACGGATGATCGAATAAACGGACGGAAAATCAGACGGACGGTTGGAGGGATGGAAGAACGGAGAGATGGATGGACCGATGAGAAAAGAGAAGAGAAGGAAGAAGGGGTGGGGGAGAGTAGTGGGGGCGGGGGCGGCTCCCTTCGCCCGCCAGCTGCCTCTGCCGGAACTTCCGCCATTGCTCCAAAGATCACGTCCTACAAAGAGCGCACTTTTCCACAGATGTCTTTCTAATGCGCGGTTCCGTGAGGTTGCATCATGTTTCGTTGGCGCTTCTCTGCGTTACGTGGATGCAACCCGTGAGAAATGGCGCACCACCAGTTGATTCAATTGGCAAATAAACCGACTTAGTATAAGTATTATGCTGAATAAAATATTGCCGGAAAAGCACCGAAATAAAACACCAGGGGGATACTTAAACGTGTGGGGAAAGCGAATGTACGAAAATGGAAAAATAGATTCTATTTATTTATTTTTTATTTATTTATTTATTTATTTTACGTCAAAAAAACAGTTAAAAACTGCGTATGACGTGCTATGGGGAAAAGTGAATTGTGTGCACATTTTCAAAATTCTGTGATCCCTACTACTTAAAATTTGAATTTTTGAAAGGGAGAAAAAAAACTCCCATGTAATAAAATCTATTTTCCAGGATAAACAAGCAATAAATTTTTAATTTTGAAAGGGAGAAAAAAAAACAAAAAAACTCCCATGTAAAAAATCTATTTTCAAAGGTAAATAAGCAATAAACTTTGAATTTTGAAAGGGAGAAAAAAATAATTGTATTTCCCACTGAATTCTAGAAGACGTGCACAGAAAATGAAGTTACATTTACGTCCAGAAGAAATAATAGTTTATGCAACTAGTTTATTATGTTAAACTTTATTGCACGAGTACATGTTTTGAAAAAAAGTAACGTTGGTAGCAAGTTTTTTAAATATTACGAATGCAATAAAGCAACATTATAGTATTTTTGTACAACAGCATTGTAAATTTATAACAGAATCAAAGTTAATTTTTGAAAAGACATTTATTGTGACTTTACCGGTATTTGACATCTGTGGGAAAACGGTGGTCGGATGTTTCGTTTACCGCTAGCACCTAACGATTATATCACTGCAATTCACGGAATGTGTGATGACACAATAATTATTCATACCAGAACGGCAAATACGTCATAATATGTGCCGTAAGATGTCCTTTTATGAATGTTTTCATGTAACTAAAAAGGTCGTTAATAATGCGGCAATACAAAAAAGCATTATAGTTGTCAGCATGGAATGGGTCTGTTCTATCATCTGTGAAGCAGCGTAGTTTCTTCGAGGCCTACCACTGGATCTTTATCTGCTGTATTGCTATGGATTGTCACATTATTGGAATGTACAGAGCCATTGATCTTTGTTTATGCATTTCAGAACATTGAAAATTCGCATTAGAATACCTGCAGAAACTTTTGGTTTTTGTGCTGGTCTTCTAATTCGAGAAATTGTAAGAGAGAGTTTTCTGAAACGTTTTCTGCTATATTATATTTGTCATTTTTATCTGGTCTTCGAATAGCTCAGGTATCGTTTCTATAAGATGTCCCTTCCTTCCGTCGATAAAAGCGCGTCAACTCGTAGTTTTACTTGAGGAAGTTAGTTGCAGCCGTCGTCTGTGAGAAGAGCCCTTGGGGGCGACATTCGCCCCGCGCTGCCCCTCAAGGGATGGGGTGGGCGAAGCCCTTCCGGGAGGCCGCCCCGAGCTGCGGGCGCGGGCGCTGCCAACGCCCCTCCCCTTCAGCGTAGAATACGCAAACAACACGCCCGGAAGCAGCAAGGAAATCTTTTTTTCTTGGAAACGAACATGTTTGACGAGAAACTGACTTATTCCACCAAACATCCCCAAGAAACGATGAGAATCTAAATGATTTCATGTTGGTATCTCAAGGAAACTTAGAGATATTGCAGTTTTTTTTCTTCAGGGCTTTTTATCCAGCCAACAGCCGGTTACCCTTTACGTCTCGATGGGACGCATATTTGATCATTCACTAGACAAACACACTTGCGGGCTCCTCTGATCTGGGGTCAGCACAACGCGAGGCCCTCCGCGACAACACTTACAAAGTCAAGGGACAAACAACCAGGCCCAAGGCGGGACTCGAACCCGCGACCCTTCGGACCGAAGCGCTGAGTCATTACTCGCTCTTAACCACCTCGGCCATTCAGATCGGCGATATTGCAGTGATTCTAGAAAAATATGGTTACAGTAAATGTCTTGATTTGGGGATTTCCGCAATGCCCGGGCAGCGCCCCGCTCGTGTCCGTCGCGCGCTGAACCGTTTTTTAATTTTTTAAAAATTTATTTTACATTGGCAGACATTACAACGTTCAGCCGTGAGGCTCTTCACTTGATTGGGCGAGCAACTTTGTATCAACAAAGCGTGAAGGGGGTAATTTCGTGTTACCTCCCTGGTAATGATTATAACTTCAACCAAAGTTATTGCGAGAAAATTTTATTAGAGAGTAATGATAGGGTTTGGAAAGGAGATACTACGGGACGGACAGGTAAATGCAAGAAATGTTCTTACCTTATCTAATGTCAGAGAGATATTGAAGGAAAATGTGGAATGGAAGTCTGTTTCTTAGGCGGGAGAGTGGGGGTTGATCGGTTCCTATTTCGTAGGTAACTGCACCTTGCACATGACTTAGATTATTGAAGAAATTATGTGCCAGCTTCGTACTAAAGGAAGTAATTGGTTCTATTGCAAGATCGTTGTGAAGGGTCGTGTTGCTAACAAACCAGGGGGCGTTTACTGTTATACTTAGCATTTTGTTTTGGAAGATTTGTAATTTCTTTAATGTGGATGGAGCAGCTGAAATCCAAACAGGGCATGCGTAAGTTAATATCGGGCGAAGAATGGATTTGTATATGGTTAAAGCGGAATGAATTTTTAAAGGAGAGTTACGGTTGAGAATGGGACGTAGAATGCGCTGCACCGTTGTGCTCCGCTGCGGCCCGGCCTTGAAGCATCCACTCCATGAAGTGGCAGGCATTCGAGTACGCGGCGGAACGTTGCGGACACGAGGACGACTGCGGCTCTTGCTTTTATTTTGCTCCGCCCTAAGCCGTGTCTTTCGTTTTTCTACAGGTCGGATCTCAAACTAACGACTCGTGCGTTCCGTTTGTGAGGTCTCGACGCCGACGCTCGTGATGCCGCGGTGCAGCCTTCGCCAGCGGTCGCTCCGAGCGCCTGCGGAAACTTCGCAAGGCTACGTCAGTCAAAACAGCTCAAGGCGTTTGTCGCGCTTTAAATTCCTAGATGAAATAAACGCGACAAATACGTTCATACAATGACTTTACCGAAATGTCTTGTGGAAATTGAAAATATGCAATTCAAGAGGCAATGATTGGTTCACATATTCATTCTTGGACCACATTTTACTATTCTTTTTGCGTCACAATAATTAAAATATGGTATTAAATAGAAGAGAAAATTATTTACTTTAAAAATAAATGTGAATTATACTTCATTTCATACAATTTTGAAACGTAATACTTTTCATAAAGTTACTCGTTGAACTAAACCAAGCGAAGTAACGCGCATTAAAGACTTATTTTCTGGTTGGTTTTTTGTATATTATCTTCCTGTTCAACCTACAGATATACATGTTTTTAAGAACAGAATGAATTCATACATGGCTTTTGGTATATATCCTAAATGTGACCGACTTTAAAGGGTTCGTTAGATGTTTTTGAAACACTTAATTCATTTTAATTTTGGGGAAAGTGAATTGAAACTAAAGGCAATGTACACGTGATAAGAGGTCACATCAAGTTAGGCGCATTTGTTACTGTAATGCGGAGGTCTGAATCTATCTTTACGGAAACGTGAATTTATACGTAGGTTCGGTTCTGTTGGCGTTGCATATGGAGTTGTTGATGCCTGTGGAAAGTGATGAAAATAATTCTTCTGACAGTTTGTTGTGTCCTCTTTCAATACAGGAACTTGCAGTTCGAGATGTATTTACTTATTTATTTATTTATTTATTTATTTACGTCAAAAAACAGTTAAAAACTGCGTATGACGGGCTATGGGGAAAAGTGAATTGTGTGCACATTTTCAAAATTTGTGATCCCTACACTAAATCATATACTACTTAAGTTTTGAATTTTGAAAGGGAGAAAAAAAAACAAAAAACTCCCATGTAATAAAATCGATTTTCAAGGATAAATAAGCAATAAATTTTGAATTTTGAAAGGGAGAAAAAAACAACAAAAAACTCCCATGTAATAAAATCTATTTTCAAGGATAAATAAGCAATAAACTTTGGCTCTTATCTCTCTCCTGCCGCGACAACGTGGAAACGATAATTTGAATAATTGTATTTCCCACTGAATTCTAGAAGACGTGCACAGAAAATGAAGTTACATTTATGTCCAGAAGCAAACAAGGGGCCATCTCAGCATTTGCTCAATGGATCAGGGAAACTGGACGAAAAACCTGATCGAGATGGGGGTCATTGACTCGGAAGCTGTGTTACAATAGTTGTTACAGGTTGTTTATACTCATTTATACAGTCCAAATGGTAATTAATGCATTATGAATCATTGTTAAAATTAATGTTACTTTTCTTGTGATGCTCAGTATAGTCTCTAATTGTATAGAAACAGTTATGCAGCAG
>BLKR01001246.1:0-65000 GCA_011170035.1 Teleogryllus occipitalis
AGGGACGGGGGGACGGAGGGACGGAGGGACGGAGGGACGGAGGGACGGAGGGACGGAGGGACGGAGGGACGGAGGGACGGAGGGACGGAGGGACGGAGGGACGGAGGGACGGAGGGACGGAGGGACGGAGGGACGGAGGGACGGAGGGACGGAGGGACGGAGGGACGGAGGGACGGAGGGACGGAGGGACGGAGGGACGGAGGGACGGAGGGACGGAGGGACGGAGGGACGGAGGGACGGACGGACGGACGGACGGACGGACGGACGGACGGACGGACGGACGGACGGAGGGACGGAGGGACGGAGGGACGGAGGGACGGAGGGACGGAGGGACGGAGGGACGGAGGGACGGAGGGACGGAGGGACGGAGGGACGGAGGGACGGAGGGACGGAGGGACGGAGGGACGGAGGGACGGAGGGACGGAGGGACGGAGGGACGGAGGGACGGAAGGACGGAACTGCGGCGAGGGCAACGAGTGCCGCGCGGCAGCGTGGAGCAGTGGCGCGCGCGGACCCGCTGACACTCGCCGCCCGCGCCGCGCCGCGCGTCCCCAGAGGGTCAGCGAGGCGTCGCGACGGCGCCGGAGCGGAACACAGCGCCGCGCTCTCGCCGCGTGGACGTCCAGCTGCAATTTGTTTTTTGCCGAAATGCCTTGCCCGTCATGCCCGTCTCTTGTTTACAGCGGTAATGAAACTCCGACGTGACACAATACCTCAATGCGAGCGAATAAACCGCTCGACCGCAGTACGCTCCGGGCTGCCCTATCGGAGCGTAGTTTCTTGTAGTACGAGAAAAACGCTAACTTTGTTCGCGGTGCTTTGAATGTCATTGAAATTGAGTGCGAAATATCCAAAGTGCGAAATTTGTCTAGTTGTTAATCAATCATATTCGTTGTTTTTAGGTGTGAACATTAATTGTGTTTGATTGTTTCAATTAATTTTAGTTTATTTTAAGGCAAAATGTGGTAGTGTTTTTAAAAGTGATATGTTTATTCTTTTCCCAGTCTATCTATATTAATTATTTTTAACCTTCCTCTGTGTCAAATGCATCCAGTTGCCTCTGGACGTTTTCGAACAGACTGCATTTCCGAGAATACTCTCTTAAAAGGTGTAAAAGGTTAAAAGGTAACTGTGTTAAATGAATTTGAATGTGCTATTTCGCGAAATTTTCCAAATGGTAAGTTTATCCTTACAAAAAAAAACAGTAGTAACGGGCAATAAATCGCTATATCTCGAGATACGAGAAATGGAGCTAGCGGACGGAACTAGTGACCTGCGGAAGCAAACATTCTGCTGAACAAAACACACAAAATAGTTTTTCAAAAAGTAACCCGCACACCGCTCAAGAGCTACAAATAAAATGCTTGTGTGGAACACTTGAATAAAGTAAATATTTTAACAAAGCGTCTCGTAGTATGTAGTAATAACATAGTAAAGACTTTATCCAGTGCAACAGTTCTTTAGATACTACCAAGAAATTAAAAATTTGACTTTCCATAATTCAACATTTGAATAGCAAATGTTTAATAAGGTCGTGCTCATCTTCGGAATTTCTTCGGCTGTCGAATGACATCAGAAGGGCGATAATCAGTGATGCTTTGAGTATTAGAATTCAGCCTGTACTCGCAGTATGATAACAAGCGGAATAACATAATCAAATACTGGTATTTGTATTTTTAGCTTACATTGAACGGGTAACAACCATTGGCACCTCTCAAATTGTCACCGGCTCCTTGTTTTCTTTTCAATGTTTGCGCGCATACGCAATTAGTAATATAAATTTTAAGCAGTTGTAAGCGATTAGGACTATTAGTCTTCGACGTGATTGAACTTTTTATTATTTGAGTTATACTTGTTGCGCCGACCTGGATGATCGAGGTGGCTAAGAGCGATTACCGACTCAGCGCTTCGGTCCGAAGGGTCGCGGGTTCGAGTCCCGCCTTGGGCATGGCTGTTTGTCCCTTGACTTTGTGTGTGTTGTCGCGGAGGGCCTCGCGTTCTGCTGACCCCAGATCAGAGGAGCCCGCAAGAGTGTTTGTTTAGTGTATGGTCGAGTATGCGTCCCTTCGGGACGTAAAGGGCAACCGGCTGTCGGCTGGATAAAAGCCCTAGGAAAAAAATATACTTGTTGCTGTTGCGTAAAACTAGAAACAAAACTCAATCCTATTTTACAATTATCGTACTCTTATAATATCCACTTTGTATATTCGGCTTACTTTAAATTTCATATATAAATTCATTTGAGGCAAAGAACCTCTCACTTCGAGCGGAGACGGAGCAGTCCAGTCCATTCCCAGGAGAAAACAATACGAGACAGAACAAACTCGAATCAATATCGCTTAAAATTGGGTGTACCGCGTAGCGTTATTTCATTATTTTTCATTATTTTCAGTCCTTCTTAATGATTAATTGCATTAGAAAAATTTTCATGAATATTTTGATTAGAATATCATCTTGAAAGTTACGTGTTAAGCTTGATAATTTACTTGACTTGCTCTCAATTGCAGTATGTGAACTTTACTATCATATTCACAATACTTCAGCATTTTTTTGAAGTCGACAGTTTTCTTTCCGTTTATTGCTATTTGTAATGGCGAAGTTGGCGGAGTAGTTTTATACTTCTTAATGTCAGATGCATTTTTTCACTGTAAGAGAACTCAGAACAGAACTTCGCAGACATTTAATTTTCTTGCAATTTAGTGCTTGTTTGACCTATTTGCGTCACATGAAATATCTACATCCGTTTATCTACTGCCCTACCTTCTTTCCTTCAAAATAAAGTATGCTAACGCTATTACTCTTAAAAAAGATATGAGTTGAATGAGTGGCGAAAAAGTGAAGATTCTTTAGAACGAATTCTATAATTACATTAATTTAATTCAACAAAATATTATATCATTTCAATTTTTCAAATTAACAATTTCTTTCTTTTTTACTGAAACTATTGCATACATTAAAATTTATGTAAAACTTTCCATTGAGGTCCATTCTTAGCAATTTATTTCGAGCATGCATAAGTCAAGCAAATTCAGAGCGCAGAAGTTTCTGACGACGAACACGACCGCGGCTAGAGGAATTCGGAAACTGTATTTCTAGAAAGTCTTCCGGACTTGGCGATCACGTCACGAGTCTGCACGCTCCAGCAGATGGGTGGGTGGCCGGTTGAACTCCACCGACGGGATTAAAAGGACGGACGAGGAGGAGGAGGAGGATCAGTTATTAAAGCAGAACAGGAGAAGTAATAGGCAGAAAGTAGGCATTCACACGAAAAGTTATATTAAGGAAAAGGGTAAATAGCGGACATTCTAGAGGGCAGGCGTGTTAAAACCGCTGTTTGAGCCCGAGCGCTCGTTGGCAGCCCTGGAACGAGCTCGAGAGCCCGGAGAGGTGAAAGAGAGCGACGACGGGCGGGGGCGGGGGCGGGGGCGGGGGCGGGGCCGGGGCCGGGGCCGGGGGCGGGGGCGGGGGCGGGGGCGGGGGCGGAGTCCTCACGCCGGCAGAGGGGCTTACTTCTGCGCTCTGCTCCTGTTTCGAAAATTCGAATTCGCTATGCGATCCCTACTTATTGACAACAAAATCTTTCTAGAATGCAGTTTCTTATAAGGTGTACTAGTTACTAAAAAATAAACTTTCAATTCAAAGTCCTAAATTCAGCTTCACACAATATAAAACGAAAATGTGGATTCGAAGACAAGTGATTGTGGTCATTAATACATAATACATAATGTTTACTTCTCAACTATTTTATCGAACCATATATCTTTTGCAAAAATATCAAAAAAGGGAATTGATTTTCAGCATTTACTCTGGCCATTTTCTTCATCCACGTCTTCGTATTTAGACAATTTGCATTCATGACATTCGAATGTTAAATGTCTGCGCTATCGTAAGAAAAACAAAATATTTGACGTCAACGATTTTCATTAGAAGTAAATAAATTTGTGCTTCGCAAAAAAAGGCCACAATTTCACCATAAACATTCTAACATATTCTTAATGGACAATTTAAAATGAACAGTCAACTAACAATGTTTGATCGCGCAGATTAAGGAACAGCTAAGGGAAAGCACTTTTGACTCTCAAAATCAATTCCGAAGGTGCGGAGTGTCTCTCATACGATATAAGTGTCTTTAAAATAAATTAAATCTTCTGCATCGGACACTAAAACTGCAACTGACGATACTTAGGAGTAAAAGAATGATCAAACAACAAACAAAAATCGACTTATAATGTAAATAAAACATTTAAAACGAAAATTAGTTGCATTTTTAGTTTATCTTTGTTTATTATATTTCTTAATCTTGTATGGGTTATATAAATTATTTTCATGTACATGCAAAACAGTATTTACTTCACCACTAAAATCCAATTAAGACACAAAGGGTACAAAGTATAATCTATGAATCCAAGAATGGAAAACAGTATTTTTTGAAGGAAGATGTTGGAATTAAAGGAAATAACCATATCAATTAGGGAGAGTTTTCTAAAAGTTCTAAAAATACTAGCTGAACTACGATTACATTGTACAAATCGAATTGCAAGCAAAAAGTACTACACTAGAAGGAAAATGGAAAACACCAAAAATATTTTTTCGTGTTGTTCTTGTTCTCTAAATCTGACAAAATGCGGAAAATGTACTGAAACAATACAATCATTATTCTTGTGAAATCAGAGTTAATCGTGTTTCTGAAAATGCAATTCAAATGCGAAGTTATCTAGAGCTGTACATGTATGCAGTGGCGGACTATTGTATATATCTTGCTATTCATTTTAACTTTTACACCTTTACGCCAAAACTATGCCTTACGTTTTAAAGGCGTAAGGCATAAAAATTTTGGTAAATGGACACATGCGACAGACAGTGCGTTTATTTATATACGCTCACTAAATTTTGTTTTTCAAAATAGTCGATCTTTGAATTTAAAACGCTCGCTATCTTCACTTCGTTAACTATAACATCACTGGACAAAGATATCCTTGTATTTTGTTGTATTGGCCTTCTTGAAGAATGTGTTAATAAGCAAACGATGTAATAAATAAATGACATTGAATACGCTTTCATTCAATTTATTTTACCATTTTATCAAAATTTAATATTTATTCTACAAAACCGGTAAATGTAGCAAGTTATAATACATTTGGGGCTCACTACTTCTGTTATAAAGCAAAAGTAAAAAAAATTGCTTTAGTGAAAAGCTCAAATTGCTCTCTAAAAGAAAATCCTTAGTGCTTAAAATATAAAGAAGATTGCTGCTAGTTTTCGACGTTTATTCATGCTTTCAATGCGTCAATATTGAAAAGGAATCGGTGATTGACGGAATTATTTTAACACAATAATTCACAAGATTTAAGTTTAGACAAATATTCTGTGTACATCAACCAACGATTTACTTTTCTTACCAAGAAATAAAATAATGTTTAAGATGAAAAGGAAATTGTCGTGGTTTGAAGGCAAAAGTTTGTTCTTGTAGCACGCTCCAGAATCATATAAATACTAATTTTATTATGTTGTGCCGAATTTGTAATAGGGGGAGAAAATTTTGAGGAAATGTACAGTAATTCATTCAACCATAGGTTAGAATTTCCTGTTACATAATGAAGTCAACAAATCTAAATTTAGGCGCTTCTGCATCCATGTACTTGAACTTGTTTGACCTTCGTTTCAGGGGCCAGTTACTCAGGTTAATATCCAAGAGAATATCCCGGGTCAGACATATTCAAATGGGGGGACCGGACATTTCCCCTAAACTTTATACTGCATCCCCGTAACTATTAACCCTGTTAAACTGTTACCTCAGACACATAACGACCCAAAATCAAGCATTTAGATGAGCGGCGCCGCAAACGCGGTGTCGGTGAGAGACCTGGCGCGAAGAGGAGAGAGATGACGGCGCGGGACGAGTCGTGGAGCAGACAGACGCAAGCTGCGCATGTGACCACACGCGCGTACGCACGGGCGTGCGTGAGAGGATTTCCAAGCGCGTGGCGAGGGAGCGTTTGGGACATACGAGTCTGCGCAGGCGTGCGAGCAGTTGGGCAATCGTGACTGCGAGCCAAGCAGGAGTTAATACGCGTGCGCGGCGAATTGAAACACGCGAAGAAGTGAAGGTTCGGCTTAAAACGATCAACAACTGAAATAATTTTTGTTTCCTATTAAATTGTTCAAACTGGATCCAAAAGCAGAAACGTTTATTTCCGTATGGGGATTATTATATGACCTTTTGTAAATTTTAACATCCAAAATTAAATGTAATTGGCGAACTGTTAAAAGTTACACAATAGTCTTGTTACGTGACTGGCCGTATGTAGTTTGGCCTCATTGTCAGCTATACAATCCATTATTGGAATTTAGGAACATTTGAACATCTTCGGTTATTGAGACTCTTGAGGGACAATCTGATGACTAATTGATAACTATATTTTTTATTTGCATTCATTCATTAAACTTGTATATCGCGCAGTTTGCCTCGGTACCGTTAGGTCCCGGTGTTCCTAGGCATCATCCTCTATATTATTTCAGTAGTACACATACCTTTTGCGGCTCTCATACGCAATCAATATTTATAAATGAGGTCTCTAAAGAAAACGAATTTACGGAGACAAAACGAATTGCAAGTTGATTTTTAAAATATGAAATATTTGTTTTAATAAACGCATCTAAAATATTCATTTAAAATACAACCCGCAACACTCGGACATATATATTGTTAAATAACTCCTAAATGAGGATCATCATATTATTTTTTATTAAGATAAATAAAATAATATAAATATATCTTAATAAAAACAATATGTTGACGAAGATGACCTCTTTTATTACTTTTCAGAATGAAAAGTAGTAGAAACGTAGAACCCCAATTAACCCTTCCGAAAGCTTGCTTTATCCGCCAAAAATTCCACGTGGATTGGTTGGAGATTATATCTTGGTCCCAGCGGTGAAGGATGTGTGGGCTAGCCATTACGCTACATATCTTTCCATAAAGAATAAAAGTATCCAAACTTTATATTTCAGTTGTCTCCGAATAAATAATTGTATGTACGTCAGTTTTCCTCCTCTTCACAACAATGGCTTGAAATCTTGTCCTAAAAACGTTTGTCTTACAGTGATTTGCAAGTCTTCGCGCAAGTAATTATTTCTATTAAGAGCATAATGCAAGGTGGACAGTTAAGAGGGCGACGGCCATTATTAATTATTAAATGCCATTTTTATGTAATTTAAAACTAAGACCAACCTGGCTTAGCGCACAACTACAACTCAATTTTCACACAGTGAATTCGCCTTTTAAATATCAGTTGTCGTCCAATGATTCCTTACACTCACGTCAATTAGTTTCGTAGGATAATCAAATTATAATATATTTCTCGAGGAAAAACATTTTTGTTTGACTGCAGTTTTCTGTAGGAGGCGCCCTTTATTACATCGATGAAGCTGAAGGCGGTGATAAAATAGTGCCGCAACTAAAAGTAAAGTGATGTTTATGTGAAAAGTGATGGATGTTTAGTTTTTAAAACTCTTAAAACTTGGAGTGCTACGACTCTAGGATGGCCCCTATTTTCTCGCACTAATTAGTTTTCCAACTTCGAGACTAGCTTCTTCGCTAGCTTCTCGGTTTTGCCTGCCCCGCTTCCCAGCTACCATCTATCGCCTCTCGAGGTACATTTTTTCACATTTCCTCAACTTTTGTGTCCTCTAATGGTAGAGCAGATATATCACTTTAAGAATATTATAGAAACGTAATACGTCGTTCTACATGGTAATTTTCGTTGAAAAATCTAGAGACGTTTTTGAGAAAATATCGTTTAAGTGCTTCTGTAAGAAATGCAAAATTTTAAACTCTTTTTCACAGATAACTTTTGAATTTTCGATGAACTTCATTGGAAATAATTTGAAGCGCTTTGATTAACAAATGCAATAGTGTTTACACATCACCGGTATTACACGTATTAACTGCTTGAGAAATATTTCACAAAATTACATTTGTGAAATTTTTGAAAAAAACAAAAAAATACATCAAAGTGGCAATAATGTCATATTGTTTATTCCACTTAGCACTGACTGTACAAAAAATTTGGAGCTTTTTTGGAAAAAATGGCGTTTGAGCGTTTCTAAAAATGCGGAGTTTTGGACACATTTTGACGGAAAACTTTGACTTTTTCGAGAACTCATCATTTAAAGCACGTGTCCTTATAAATGGAATAATGTATTCAAATCGCTGTTTTGTAAATATTAACGGAGAGAAAGAGAGAGAAAAAGAGAGTGAGATGTCAAAAATATACATTTGTGTAATTAAAAAAAGGAATGCAGCAAAAAGGGATTTAAGAGATATGTTACAGTACATTGGCACTATTCATAACAAACGTTTCAATGAAAAAAATGCAGCCTTATTGAGAAATTCGTGTTTTTTATATTCTTTAATATTGTGTATATTTTACTGAATACAAGCAGAACCCGGTAGACGTCCTGCCCTCCATCTGCCTCTTTTTCCTTCCCTTTGCATTTCTCTCTCCGTCCCTGTCTCAGTCTGTCTGACTATCTCTGTCTCTGCCTCTCTCTATCTCCGTCTCTGTCTCCATCTCTGTCCCGATCCCTCTTTGTCTCCAGTTCTCCGTGTCTATTTGTCTCCGTCTCTATCTGTTTCTCTAGGCGTTTCTGTCTGCCTATGTCTGCACCTGCCTGCCTCTCTCTCTGTCTCTATCTCTGTTTGCCTCTCTCTATCTCTGTCTCTCTCTGTCTCCCTCTCCCCGTCTCTCTCTCTCTTTCTCTATTTCTCCTTGTTTCTCTCTCTGCGTCTCTGTCCTGTCTGTCTCTCTCCTCTATCTCTCCCTGTCCCTCTTTCTGTCGGTCTCAGTCTGCCTCCCTCTGTCTCTCTGTCGCTCCCTCAATCTCTATTTCTTTCTGTCTCTCTCTCTCTCTCTCTCTCTTCCTCTCTGACTCTCCCTCTATTTATTTCTGTCTCTCTCTCTCCCTCTCTGTTTCTGTCTCTGTCCCTTGTCTCTCTCTCTCTCTCTCTCTCTCTCTCTCTCTTCCTGCGTTATCTGCGGTATCTTTCTGTGTCTCTCACTTTCCCTCTTACGCGCGCCGCTGTCTCGGGCCTCGTCCTGTGTCACACGGCAACGCTCAGCAACGATGAAGCCCAGGGGGAACTTAGTTGAAATGGAAATTGAATTAAAATGAAGCGCAATCTTGTGCTGCAGTGGAGTTACCCCAAAACTAACGGCTTATAAACCTTCTGGATGAAAAAACACGTAGGTGCGTCAACTTTCATGGCGATAGGTGACACGGTGTCGGATTTCACTCATTAAAACACACGAAATACCGTTTTGCTGTTGCGAAAGAAACGAGACACTGTAATTGTATATGAATCAATGTCAATCAATCCGTACTGTGTATATTTTTAAGGTTATCAACCACTGATTGAACAACTGAACGTCAAGCTGTCAATGTTTTGTTAATATAGTGAAGATCTCTCAGTTTTCTGTCTCATTCACTCACTAACTTTTCATATTATGAATTTTTTTAAAATTTCAGTTCGATTTTTAAAATTTTCTTTTATACAAACCTTGCCCTGACAATAACGAAAACAAAAACCAAAAAAATATCGAATTTGGTGCTGTCGTTCGGAAGTTATGCACTTACATACATTTCGGCGATTCATTTTTATTTATGTACATTCCACTAAAACTACTAAAATTTTCAAAATAATATGCACGGCGCTAAAGAAATAACTAATTATTATTAACACATTTCATGTGAAGGAGAAACCTCTATCTTCAATTTTTTTGTAGTTGAAAGAAGACGTAGATAAAAAGTGCAATTTTCAAAAGTTAATATATATGTGCCATTCTATAGCACCACTAGTTTTTACTTGTTTTTGTATGTTTTAATGTAATAATGTTCGTGTAAACTTAAAATACTTCCCCCTCATCTTTATTTGTGCTGCTCAGTACCTAAGCATTTTCAACTCTATCTATGAACAATTGGGATTGGATATGAATTGTGATGTTGTCATTTGATGCGATGTAGCACTGCGGAATAAGAAATGGGAGAAACCGAAGGACCTGCTTCGAACGTCTTTGTTAGCCAGAAATTGAACGTTACTTCGACCGGGGTTTGAACGCGTTAGCCAGGGCGGAATGCTAGAGATCTAGCCGCTACTCTACTTTGAGTCGCCCCTGACAGACAAACCCTGAAAAAACTTAGTAGCGAAAATGTTTTATCGAGTGTACCGTCGTGTACGTATTTCCGTGGCGAGCCCCACGATGGATAGTCGAAGGCGGCGGGGCCTGGTCGGTTGGGGGCGCGACGCCGCACAGCTTGCGAAGGAACCACGCACTCGACCGAAAAGGGAGATACGTCCCGCAGAGAAAGACCCAACTTTTAATGAGAATTTCTTCATTCGCCCGTCCGTCGCCCGGTGATATCACTTGTTAGCAACGCAACTTGAAGACGTACCGGCTGCGAGCGCGAACACAAACCAGGGATCGATATTTGCTCATTGTCTTTGGGAACTCTGAATGCGCCTGTCACAATTTCGTGATTCGGCTTCCTGTTCAGTGACTGGTGATCGCGGGCGTATTTGAGTGCGGACATTTCGTTGCAAAGGGAAGAGATGTTTGGGTGTCATTTTGGTGACAGGTTTTTAAATGGGATCAGTTTTTTGGACAACTAAACGGTATCATTTTTTCTGGACAATTGTAAATAATTGACATTAAAGAAACTTAATTATTTCGATGTTTTAGAAGTATGTAAGTTGTGAAATATAAAAATATAAAATCACAGAAGTGAGATGTATTAAGCTAATTTTGAGGAATTCTTTAAGTAGTATCTAATTATTGCTAATATAATTTCTGTTTATTTTAGGTCTGTGCTTAGAGTAATTAATCGTATTATTCCTACAGATATTTTTTCATTGTAACTACCTACGGCAATTATTGCCGGTAAACATTTAAATTATTTGCGACTTACTACTTTATATAAATCTTTTTTAAATATTTGAAGTAGAATTCGTTTCTATTAAATAAAGTAGAAGAACGTAAAATGAGATTTTATCGAAATAAAGATTAAGAAGTACAATCATGACTTAATTATGAATGTATATATTGTGATAATTGATGATTTGTTTTAAAAAGGAAAATGTGCAAAAATAAACTTTTTTTTTCAAACTCTTCTATGAGGAAGGATATGAAAATACCTCCGAACGTAGAAATCAGGAAGAAGCGTTGTGAATGAGATTTTACTTTCATAATTTGATTCTAAATCAGACTTACAGGCCCTGTCGACTGTCGAGTATAAATCAGTGCTGAGAGTTACACTATTATTAAAAGAAAATGCTAATATCTTCAGGTAAGTTTGTGCAAATGTATCTAAAGAACATTCCTGACCATTCGTGGATTCTGCTGCTGTGATCAAATTCATCCCATCTTGAATAAAGTAGCAGTTTAATCCCGGTGGGATTAATGTGATGTTTTAGGAAAAGGAAAAAGTGTGATTTAAGTCGCACTTAATGCGCGTTAAATAAATCTTTTATTCTGGACGGAATTAACATGTTAAAATTCGGTACTAAAGGAGGGTATACAGTTTTAGTAACAATCTTATAAACACAACTGGCAAGTCCAGCACATTGTGCCACACCCAGTTAGGCAGTACGAAAAGTTCCATAAAAATAAGAGAATAAAGCATGCGAATAAAAATTGCACCTAATAATACACTTGCGTGTGATTAATGATGTTAAATAGCTGATTAAAACAATTTGAATGCACATTGGTGAAAATAACTACATACGTGTTACATTACATCCGCTTTCAATACAATGGATTTCACACATTCATATGGACCTCTCCATTCTCACCCAATTTTAGCTCCCCTTCAATATTTCATATTTCGCACATCCCTTTTGTCTGTGAACCTATGCAATCTCCTATTCCGCACGTGCGAACACTGCCACGCACAATTTCACGCAATACCAATCAGCAATGGAAGACTTTCGCTCACCGGCTGTGAAGTTTGCAGAATGAAGTAAAAAAGTTTCGTGTGAATCGTGATTGCTTTGCATATTCTCTTACTGTAAATACTATTTTGTTCCCTAGCTTCGCTTTGGACAATTCTCTACTTACAAAGGCAACACAAACATTGCGCTTTAGCTTCAAACTCGTCAATATTAAAATTGACATGGAGGTGGCAAGAAAAAATATTGGTAATCTGTGCTCTACCTGTAATGGAAAAGCAAAAACTCTATTGATTGCTTAGCCAAACTGTCGATTCTGATTTTCACGCAGCTTCATCGGAGGTACAAACCGATAGAAGTATTTTTTGTAACATTCGAACGACGTGTTTCTTTTGGTATTCGTTATGATTGGCAATAAATTCGTTTCATGAAATGTCAATACACTGCAGTATCCGTACACGTAAAACGAGAGTGAATTCTAAGGTAATCTGAAAAGAAAAGATACCCTGGACTTCAATTCCAGTTAGAGATGAAAAACTTCTTTTGTATAAAATGTAGGATTCCTAACATTCTTGGCATACTCTTTGAAATCGTTCACATTTTATCACTTTTTTTGAGAGGAGCATCTTCTTGACACAAAGACAATGTGTTTCAATGTTCAGTAATTCAATTTCATTTTCATCTCTAGTGACACTAAGAATTTCAAATTGACAGTATCTGCCTCGTACCTGCAAACATGTACGAAGGCAAAACAAAAACCAATTTCAGTCAACTCAACACCTAGAAAACGAAACGAGACACGATCGTGACGAGGTAATACTGAGCGGGTGCGCGACAAAAAACACAAACAAACGAAAATAATGGAACGCTCTGCAAAGGAGCGCCAGAAAGACGACGAAAAGGCACCAAAAAAAGGGAGGGCGATATAATTGATGAAGACGCTGGCAGTGGCGGCGGCATGATGGAGGAGCCGTGCGAAGCACATCCGGCGGAAGTTGGCGAGCTCCGCGGCCCAGGAGGGCGCCGCGCCCTAATGGCGAGGGAAAATAAAAAGGACCCGCCCATCGGCGGAGCGGGGCGGGGTGGGGCGGTGCGGGGAAAGGAGGGGAGGGGCGCTGGGAGTAGGGCGGGGTGGGGCCGGGACGGGGAGAGCCGGGTGGGGCGGGGCGGCCGGAGCGGGCTGGGCCGGAGCGTGGCGAGGCGGAGCGGGGCCGGGGCAGGGCGGGCAAGGAGGGGCGTGGCTGCGCTCACGCTGGTCCCTAATAGGCCCAACGGCGTAAAAGGCGGAAGATGGCAATAATTAAAAAACAATGATGTTAAGATATCGAAATGTACGGGGTGGTCAAAAAGGGTATGCGATAAATACTGAAAAAATATTTATTCACATCTACTTTTAAACTGCTGACGTTACGTATGATCAATAAGCCAGGAAACCGATGCGCAACGTCATGCGTGTTGCAAGGAGACGAATGTTCCAAGGGTTTCATGTAAAGTACTCCCAAAATTTAAAGAATGTTTTTCAAAATTGCAAAGCTTCGAGTTGGGATCAACCATGGAATATTCGTTTTCGAAAAAAATTCTAAGAGTCTTTTAGACGTGTTGTTCAGAGACCGACAGGCAGACGGACTTACAGACAGACAGACGGAGAGACGGACGTTTTGAGACGAGAAAAAATCTTATTTTGTATTGGGAGACTCCAAAACGTATATTTCCGTTGAAATCTCTAAATAGATTTTCCACACCATTACATAACTTTCTCTATACTACCATATTACTATGTATACACCTACGTACACGAGAAAGTGAACATGGAATAATTTCCGTAGATACTTTTGAAATTCCGCTCGTAATTTTTCTGTCCTGGAGAAGAAGCGCGCTCGACGGGCCCACTGTGGGGGAGACGCGGCGGCGGTGCTGACAACGCCGCGCCTCTCCCGTCGCGCGCTTTATTTCGGCGCGTCGCTTCGCGCGGCGTCGCACCCGACGGATGGCGTCCCGCGGGGCACGCGCGTGCGGGTGGCAGCAAAGCACACGCCCCCCCCCAGTCACGGCTCCGCCCCGCCCCCTCACCCCTCCCCACCCACCATATCCCGCCCCGCCCTGCCTCGCCAAGCTCCGCGTTGCATTGCTCTTCCCTTCCCCGACCCGCCACTTCCTGCCCCTTCCCGCAACCGCCCCGCACCTCCCAGCCCCCACTCCCCCACCCCGTTCCCCCATCCTTAGTCCTCCCCGCCATGCCCGGCCCCGGCCCGCCCTGTCTCGCCAAGCTCCGCCTCGCAATACCCTCCCTTTCTCGCCCCGCCACACCCTGCCCCTCCCCGCCACCATCTCTCCCTGCCACCCGCCCCCACGCCCCGTCCCGCCACCCCCGGGTTCCCCGCCACGCCCTGCTTCGCCAAGCTCCACCTCGCATTGCCCCTCCCTTCCCCGCCCTGCACCTCCCTGCCTCCGCCCCCCACGCCCCGTCCCACCACCTCGGCCCCTCCCCACCACGCCTCGCCCGGCCCTGCCTTGCCAAGCTCCGCCTCGTCCCGCCTCGACCCGTCTCGCCCCTCTCTCCGCACCAAACCCCGCCCCGCCCCGCCACGCACCGCTCCGCCCTGTCTCGCCAAGCCCCGCCTCGCCCCGCCACGCCACTCCCCTCTCCGCCCTGCCACGCCACTCCCCTCTCCGCCCTGCCACGCCACTCCCCTCTCCGCCCTGCCACGCCACTCCCCTCTCCGCCCCGCCAACCACGCCAGCTCCGCCACGCCACGCGCCGCTGCGAGTTATTGCATCCGCTGAGCGTCTCCAGGGTTAAAGCCGCCGACTCAAGGAGAATCTAGAGCGCGACGATTAGCCAAAAAGTATTACGCGTGAATAATATTATAAATTAAAGTACGTCTGATGTTTTGTGCCAAGCTTGTGGCATGACATATCCCAAAATGTTTTTTATGTTTTTCCTTATTTTTTATGGACACTTGAATCTGGCATTTGATAACTTTGGCGATCTTTTTTGACCTGGGGATGTCTTTAAGATGTAAGTAAGATGAAATGTATTAATCTCAATTCAAATATGTTTTTAAAGAGAATATTTGTAGAGCAAACAGGTGTGATGCGATAATTCAAATGTTTTTTTGAAAGTGTATAAAATAAACACAATGCACAATTTCTTTAAAACTAAATACACTATATTCAAGACGTATGCTTTTTTATAAACCAATGCCGCTAGTTAAACTCTTTCGTTAAGAGATTTTACAGTTTAACTTCGAATTATAAAAACACATGTGGAACATACACTTAGTCTTTCGATTCGATAATGACTTACAAAAAGTTGCCACAGTTCGCAAAGTTGCAAAGGTTGTAGATTCGTGCTGAATGTAAAGACTATAGTATGTTCGACCATTTGAATTATAAGTGTGAGTTTTTAAGTTCAAAAGTCGGTTTTTATTTACAATTTAATTCTTAAAAGTTTTGTAATAAAAATGATAACATCTGCTTATAATGCTATACTAGTATATCTATTTCTATATTGTCTCTCTCATCTATAACTACTGTACTCCATAAATGTCACTACACAATCCACAAAACTACTTGATACCTCATCAGTCAACAAGATATTTAAAAACATCGCGAATAAAGTTCTATATAAAATATTCACAGAAATACTTCTCACAATGCAATCTTTTGTTGCTTAAGCTTTCTTCTAGTGTATTCAGTGTATAGTAGTTGCGTGGTTTCATATCTCAGCAGCAATATCTCTACGTTGCGCGAACAAACGCCTCAATTTCAGAATTTTCCCGCATCATGCATTCTCGCCTCCATTTCTGGCTATTGTGGTAAAATTGACGCGTGCAAATTGCGAGCCCACTGCGCTTATTCGCAAGAGAACGAATCTCGGCGGCGGCAAACGGGGAACAGGGACATCTGCGACCGCAACGGATGTACCCAGTGGCCAAAAGACAACTTCCTGTCCGTTAGCAAACATT
This sequence comes from Teleogryllus occipitalis, assembly GCA_011170035.1. NCBI lineage: Eukaryota > Metazoa > Arthropoda > Insecta > Orthoptera > Gryllidae > Teleogryllus > Teleogryllus occipitalis. The sequence continues at coordinate 15,913 of BLKR01001246.1, forward strand.
TAAAATAAACTGTAGCCAAAAGAACCTTCACTTAATGTTCCCTCTCACAATAAAATGTACATACAATGATATATTCAAAATGGTTTGTTACGAAATTGAGGATTCTAATTAATTTGGAAAGTTTTATGAATGAGTGCTCTTTTTTTTAGAAGAAACAGGGATCAAGTTTTTGATTATTCCTTTCATAAAATAAATAATAAGTTGCAAACAAAAGAAAATAGTATGAATAATCAAGGTCAAAATTCAACAGTTTGCAACTTACGGAAACAAGTCAGTAACGGAAAGAAATAGCAACAAGATTGATGCTGTAGAAAATTATTTATTGAGACAAGCTTCTAGAATATCCATGCTGGAACGTACCTTTAAAGAAATAAATGAGTCAGTTAATGCACTAAAGAGGTTATTAGAGCCGTAAATGTAGCGTGTTATATCCCGGATGGTGGCCGTGTTCTTCCTCCGCTGGCCCCAGTTCCAGTGCCGACCTACACGTCACGTCATCTTGCGGGCTTCGTTCCTCGAGGTATCACCTCCAGGAGACCAAAGAGAACAAGCTGTAAGGTTCTGACTGCTCTCCTGATAGATTTGTAGTGTAGTGCATGCACAGTGTGTATATGAGGAAAGAAAGAGATAAGAATGGAGAAGAGAAAATCGCCCGCCGACCTTTAAGGCTTATGAAGGTACTGCTCGGGGATTCCTCTGGATTTCATAGAAGAAACCACGGAAAGTTACCGATCAGGGAAGCCCGTCGTCATTAAAATTCTTCTTGAGACAGTGGTTGAACTGGACCCAGCGACACTTAATGTCAAAAATTCCGTGAAGAAATAAGATTCACAATTGCTTTTTCAAAAATCCGTTAATATGGCTTTCTCAAAAACGGCTTCGTTTTTTCTTTAAATTTTTGTTCGAATATATAGCAATGTACTGAATTATAAGGCACAAGTACGAGTACTACAATCAATAAAACATTTGAATTTTCAAGAATTATACAAATTTATAAATAACTTATTTCAACGGAGGTAAAGTGAGATAAATAATTTCTTTTCAGCAAACCAACTGAAAAATGAAAATTAAATTAAAAAATGTAAAAAAATACAAATTGCATGTATTTAATGCAAATTGTGAGAGTTAAAATACAGTGTAAAAAGAAATTAACAGAGTGCTGGAGGAAATTTTTCTCAATAACGGTTCTTAGAACCAGAAAGAGGATAAGATTGCGAGAAATTTGGATTCAGAGTACAGAAAGAATAATGCAAAAGATAAATTTGAAACAGAAATAAAGCAATGTAGAAACATTCACTGAAAAAAACGAGAAATTGTACCAATCGTTTTGCATTCTTGGTATGTATGTGCGATAACTGATATACTGCTTTGTGAGTGATGAGTTTTGCCGTATAGGCAATCTATGCAATTGCGAAGATCTAAATGAATACTGGCAATCTGTAACGAAGAAAATTACTTTTTTTGCCGAGATAATTGCATCTTAATATTCTATCACAGTTTCAACGCACTTATTTGAATTTTTGTCAGCTACATGATTTTATCATCCTAGATTTATTTTTAAGTTTCAAGGTTGCGAGTTCTCTAGCTCGGTTGTCTTATTTTTCCTCCCGAGAACAGAACTTTTTTCGGGGTTTTCTTTTTCTTAACCTTTGTTTAATATAATTGCAAAAAAGAGTAAGATAAAACTTTCTAGACTTCGTAACCTAATAGCCTAGAAATAAAAATAACTATGCCAAGAGCCATCAAATGAAAAAGAGATACGCCCAACGAACGGGAGAGAAAAATACCATTGTATCGGAGCTCACCCACTCGATCCACTATTCAGTGTTGAAGAGAAGAGGGTTGGGGATTTGAATTCACCTCGCGTACAATTGGAGGTCGGCAAACTACTATTGTGAGACAATTCTTTGTCTGGCTTCTCCTCAAAAAAGATCTGAATGTGTGACTGAGGAGCAAAGGGCAACGTAATTAAAAACATAATGAACACATACTGGTCTAATTTTTTTTCTTACTGTTACTAAGGCCTTTATTTCTAAGTACGGTATGAAGAAAATCTAAATTTGGATGTGTTTTTAATGACAGTAAATGATGATCGTTGTTCATGGAGATTCTATCTGTGTATTTCCTGGCATAATTAATAACTTTAAAAACAATAAAGTTCTCGCCCGAAGGAGATAATTATAAATTTTACAAGTGACATGGGAGTGGCGCGCCTCATGTGCTGTAAGATTAAAAACAGCTGGCCTGGATAGCCAAGGTCGCTAAGGCGGAAGAGCAGAAACTGTCTTTACTGAAGGGTCGCGGTTTTGAACCCCGCCCAGGCCATGGATGTTTGTGTGCGTCCTTATACCGTTATCGTGTCCCCCAATGTTACTCATATTGGTCGCTATGTAACCTTAGTAATTGAAAAGCAATCCTAAATAAGTAAAAAAAGATTTGAAATTTTCTAAATTATTGGTGAAATCATATGTGATTCAGTTTTAACTAATAATTATATTTCTTCAAATTATCTACAAAATAGTGAAAGAAAACTCACTCAAAATAAAAAAAGTTCAAAATGTGGCTTTCTAATTTTGAACTTTCTGAAGAATTACGCCACTGACGTTAAACAGCAAGTAATAGCGTCAAAAACGTTATTGTTTCTCACAAAAAGCTATTGTTTGCTGATAGCTCACAAAAAATTTATTGTTTCAGATTAAGACGTTCCACAAAATCAAAATATATTACATTCTTCCAAAAAAAGAGTTGACTGTATCCGCAACACGGTGAACAATATTCCACTATGTATATTCAAGCAAGAAACCTTATATTCCAAGACACAATATATTAGTTTTTTGTTGAACCGCATGTGCAATTTTCGGATTACATGGGAGTCATAACGCGCCCGAGTTAGCGCCGGACGTCCGGGCGGGAGGCGGCTCCGAGGGGCCCCGCAAAGTCCCCGACATCGTAATCCCCGCAAGGCCGCTGGGATTCCGTGGTCTCTGCACTCGCCGGGAGGGTGGCACAGGAGATAGCAGACAGCGCAAACAGACGGAGCATTTTTACTGGAACGTAGCGCGTTGAAGTAGCGTTTAGCACAATAGATAATGTTGATGACGATGATGTTGATGGTGACCAAGACGAACAAATAATGAAGGATATTCGTGTTCGAAAAACACATCCTGAAAATAGATTGACTAGTCAATTCGGAGAAGATCGGCTACGCATTGTTTGAAAGACGATCTCACTTTTATTAAATGCAACGGATGAATTGATGGAATTGATGGATTCGTACTGAAGCGGAAGTAGCAATTGTGTTAGGTTGTTTGAAATACTGGAGATCGATCCACTAGCGTGCTCCCGAAATTGGTGCAGCTGCTGGGCTTTTGTTAGGTGACGCTCCGTAGTCACCCAGCAAACTCAATATTGTTTGATTCCCATATTAATAGCCAGGAAGCGCTACAACAAGGGTCTCAATATTATCTACGTTACTGATTTTCAATATTGCTTAAAATGTCGGAATATGAATTACCTCTGACTTTGCTAGACATGTCAGTGGTTCTGTTAGGGACCCAAGAACTCTGGAAAAATACAAAAGCAATAAAACAGATTAAATTTTGACTGAAAGAATGCAAATATTTGATCATGTTAATCTTCAATTTCTCATCCCTAATATTATCACAACATTCTCACTCTCAGTGCATCATTGCTTACGACACAGCTGACGTCATCCGACGAAAAAGAAAGAGGCTTCAGTAATCACGTGCTCCGTTTCAGAGCAGCCAATTTTGCTGCTCCAGGACTCCATTTCCCACATCCTCTACAGTGGCTTTTTTGCTGCTGCAGGCCACTAGTTAATCTGTTATTTGAGGCGTTCAGCGGCTAAGAAAATACGAGATATTATTAGAACGGGATTTGTCGGAGGATTTTATTTGGCTGAGCATCTAACCACACAGGTTCTTTAGATGCCACAAGTACTTGACCACAGTAGATTTTCGGCCCTTTCGTTATTCATGCACCTCATCCGGGATTGGACCCGCGGTTTGGGGTTTGACAGATCAGAAAGGTAATCACTCAGCCACTGAGGTGCACGTAAGTAGTTAAAGTATGAGAGTAAATTTAAATTTAACTAACCCGACAAACGTTTGTAATTTTTGCAGGAAAGAGAGAGAGAGAGAGAGAGAGAGAGAGAGAGAGAGAGAGAGAGAGAGAGAGTTTGGGTAATATTTTGTATGTCTTACAATTTGTAACCTTTTAACAAGGACTTTAAGCTGTAATTTAAAATTGAGCTCTCACGCAAATTGATGAACAAGGATGTTTAATCGCCCATATGATTTATACTCGTAGTGAACTAATTTTGAGGACATTACCTACACGATATTTCCTTTGCTTATGATTAAACTAGAGTCCAAAGGAATTCCGTACAACATCATATGTAAAAATAAGTAAGTATTTGTCTCACTGGTGTGATAAGCATTTCAAACCACTTCATTATGTGTGTATTCTATTTCCTTTTTTATTTATCATTTTTAAAATTGCATTTCGAATATTAAACCATATGCAGAACACTATAAGCTTGTATACGTCAGCATTTAGCTATGTATTGCCTTAGTAGCTTCGAACGTACGCGTTCATTCGCGTGTCCATTGACCTGCGTGGGCGCGGTGAAATTGAGGAATGCCCTGTATCTATTAGCGCGCGCGAATTAACCTCGGACGTCCGGTGAGGCGCCCGTCCACGCGGTGTCCGCGCCGCCCCCGACGTCATAATCCCGGGCAACGGCGGCGGCGGCGGCGTCCTGCATTCTCTGCAGCGGCGGCGGCGGCGAAGAGAGGTCGGAGAACGAAGGAGGGGGGGGGAGATCTCATCCCGCGTGCGAGCCGGTTCATTAACGCGGACGCCCGACGGAGCTCATTAGTGGCCGGAGGCGGGGGTTGCGCGGCGAGGCGGGGCCCGGGTGGGAGGTGGGTGGGGCCGGGGACAAGGGGTGCTGACGCCACGCAAAGGAGTTCGTGCTAAAGAGACGCTTTCATTCCCACTTGACGCGCGGCCTCCGCATGCCGTCTTAGGCCGAGAGTGAAGCCTTTTATCACGAGGCGGCGTCGCACCGGCTTCACTCCGCTGTATTTGCCCGCGCGTATAACTTTAAACTCCGTTTTTTTGGACGGAATCGCTGGAGTGGAAAGAAGGGGATCTAATGTAAGATCTGAAGAAGTTGTAAAAATGGGGCTGAAATGAGAAGAAAGTTGCAGTATTAGCGATGAAGAAGAAGAAGTACGTATAGAAAGTGCAAAAATGCAAGGATGAAAAAAACTCCGCGTTCGTTGCGTTAAGAACGATCTCCGTTTAAAAGAGACACCAAAGAACTCAGTGAGATAGCATACGCTTCCATGAAATGTCATGCCAAAGCTTGATGTACCAATGTCGCAGAAACCTTCTTTTGCTTCAAAACAAAAATTAAAATGCATAACTTCACTGGAAATGAATGAATGTTAGAACCAAAAATTTAGTGCAGAATTCTTAGGAAAATATCAGTAAAGATTTATAAAAAATCTTAATTTAAAGTTTCCTTTTTAGCATCAAATGACATGAGAGAGGGAAATATTATTTTACGCAAAGGTTTGCGAAGGAGTGAAGATGACAAAATTTTACAATAGTCATCAAATTGTTTAAGAGATAAATTGAAGAAATCATATGGTATTATTTTTAATTAATTAGAAACAAAAAAGTATTAATTCATCTCTTTGTCTCTTTGGAGTTGGCGAAGAGATTACAATAATAAATAAGAATATGCAATGTCTGATCGTTCAATATATATCCAATACTTGTATTTTAGGTATGTAATTCAAATGCAGAAAAAAAACTTAATCGAACCAGATAAGTCTTTCGAATAAGTGTAGTCATTTACAATTACATTTACCGAAATCCTTTCATCACTTATCCACTTTTCCCTTCTAGTTTTATTTTTATTTTTCTCCATTCATAATTATTATTCGGACTGTTCTCCGGCTTCTCATCTGTATCTTTGTAGCATCTCAGCGAGTGATTTTCCGGTGATTCAAATGCAGGTAATAATAGGGAGTGTCAGCCCTTTGACCTCTTTTACGTAGAATGTCTAAATTATACGTACTCATATTACTTTTTTATCTCTTTCTTGAATTTTTTTTACAACTAACCCGTAGAGTCATTGCAACTATAAAATTAAAATTATCAGATAAATGAAATTTTATATGAAATGTTCGGACAAAAGAGAAGGGGTAGGTCAAATTCGTGGCTATCCAAAACATCCCAAATGGAAGAAAGTGCAAGAGAATGCTATTGTATTAGAACCCCCAAATATCCAATTTCGACTGTTCATTTGCTCAATTTTTTCTGTTGACAATAAAATCACCAAATTTCCAGACAAACCAGTTTTTAAAAAATTCTTCCAAGGGTTCATTTCATTATCTTCCATTAATCAAGATTGTTCATCAGTAATTAAATCTGCACGTTCAGAATCGTATGTGCTGAAGCAATTACTGACGAATTTAAAGATTGTTAATCACACCGACATCGAGATAAAATTCAAATCATTATAGTAAATAGGGAGGTATCTTGAAAATTGTATAGCAACACTATTTACGTTTTTTAAAATAGAGCTTTATTCAATATGTGTGTGTTAAAAGTGTATGCCCGGGTGAACGTAAAAGAGAGAGATGAGTGAGAGCGCGTGAGTGTTGATCATTGATCAAATCGAACGACTGCAAGGACAACTTCATACGATTCACATCTGAAGCGCATGTGGAGCTTCCTATTGCTTCGTTGAGGTAGGAATTTCTTTTGACACATTTAAATACCATGTTACTCCAGACATAAGACGAAAGATCGGAATGCGATAGCCAGTGTAAGAACAAAGGTAGCAAGAGCAACTTTATTATTATTATTATTATTATTATTATTATTATTATTATTATTATTATTTCATCTCACCACTTTCTTCATTCGTTTTTATGCATCTTACTTATACTGCAAAACACATTTTTGAATAATTTTAATTACATTGTCATAAAATTCAGTTGGTCTCATCTCCTTGCAGTTCAACTCGAAATACGAATCCTTTTCGGGTCAAATTTTTCAACCGTAAATGTAAGAGAAATGTGGGTTTTATTCCACCGCAACCCCGCCGAATCTGTATTTTACGCGATAATTTCTGCTAAGTATTTCGATAAGTCGCCGCCCGGCAGCTTGTTTACTCGCTCCGCCGCGCGCCACCCGCTCCAGTTCCTCGGCTGGGGCGGCGCCGCCGCCTGCCTCCATCGCGGCAGTTGATTGGTTGCTGTTCATAATCAATGGCGAAATCAATAGCGCAAGCAAAGAGGGGTGAGGAACCTCTTTGATAAATGACCCTTACACAACAGTAGAATTTCCTCTCGCTATAATTATCTCGGAGTTGGTCCAAAGCATAACTCCCGACAAAATCAAGCGTTAACTGGACGTGGGGGCTGTATTAAATAGCTAACTTTGGACGTTGGCTGTACTGTGACATTTACCAACAAAGTTGTATGGGAGGCGATTCTTGGAAATTTTGATTGAAGTGGGGACAACAAGGTATGAACAATATCGTGCAGTAATGAAAATGATCAAAGGGCAGATATTTACATAGTAATATAATCTCAACTTTTGTAACACACCTTAACAGTTCATTTTGCAACATCAGTTATTCTACTGGCCTCGCTGTGAGGAGAAACAAAAGAAAATCAAACCATTGAACGCGCCTATTTATTTTTCGTTATAGCTTTTTATTTGATACGAACACCTGTTTATTATGATTTCTGTGTCGTTTCTTATAATTATAGATTTCTGTATTGAAGTAAAGTATTGGCAAAGCAAGCTCAATCAACATAGGATTGTAGGAATCGCGTGGATACCATATACTTATTATTCTTGCGAGCTTTTGGTTATCTTAAAGCTTGGAAATTGTATATGTTCTTATGAATGTTATAACCTCAGAAAACTATGTCATAACTCAGTCGGAAATTCACTCACCTGAGTTATATCTTTTCCCTACATTATTATGAAATCCATTCGAAACATTTTATTTTGTAGTTCTTATTATTAGTTAAGAAAAATAGCGTTCTTTCTAATGGGCAAGGGAATAGCGTTTACGTACAGAATGGATACGAAAGGGTCTAAAGTACAACCGTGTAGGACACCATTGGTAATGAATCAGAATGATAATAATTTCAAGAAGTTATTTCTTCTCTTTGACTTCGTTGCTTAAGGTTTAAAGGTATGTAATCTTTTTCTTGGTACTCATTATTCATGCCACATATTCATAGGAATCCATGCTACGAATATAATCATTTTGAAAGTAAAACGTTAGGGTCGATGACAACAAATGCTTTCGAAAAATCTAAAAACATGCGAATAAAGAAATTAATTTTGATCTATTGAAGTAGCGTAGTCAAGAAACGAAAATATGACTTATTCGTTAAATTCTTTTTATCTAAATTTATGATGGCATTGCGAAAACGATTAGAGTTTCTTGAGGAAAATTTCCATTCATAAGAAGAGAATTCTGTAATATTTTATAAATATATATTTTATTATATATCTAAATACAAAAGAGAAATTATCCGATATTTTTAATTTCAATGTTGTTATTCATTTTTAATATCGGATTTATCTAGGCACTTTCGAAAATATCCAGTAATATTCCACGGTATAAGCAAGCACTTCAATATGATTAAAGTGCTTAACAAGCCTTTCGCAGGAAACTCATCTAAACGGGATGGATATTTACTTTTCAATTTATTGACAGTTCTGAGAATCTCGTTGGATCAAGTTTCTGAAATAAATACCTTTTCGAAAATTGTCCGAAAACCTGAATTGTTTGGATTGTTACAAGTAATAGATGCTTTTCAAAATAGTATTCTTCAAGGAAAATATTGTGTTCAGTGAAATTTTTAATAGGTTCTTTGCATTGCAGAAAACATTTTTGTGGAAACTCTCAAGATCATTCGTGTTTTCTTCACATACAACGTTGACAATTTAATGTATAAATGGAAAATAAGTTGAAATCAAAAGAAGACCAATGCAACATAAAGCTAACAAATACTACAAAATGACAATATTTTTTTCTTTTTTTATGAAATTAAGATGAATACTTTATTATTTTCCTAATCATCCGTTAAATGTAACTAATCTACTTAATACAATGTTATCTAAATCTTCCGTTCATTTGATTCAGCTCAAAATATTAATTTCACACGCAACTAAAATCATTTCAATGAAACTATCATCACTTACTCATCTGATAATAATCCAAACAGCAATCCACGATATCCCTTCGCGAAGAGACGTCCGACTGCTTCATCCTAAAACAAAAATATCAACCGAGTAGGATCTGTGGAGAGACACTCAGCGGGAAGCCCCCGGTATTAATAAATCACGAGGTCATTAATCAAGGCCCCCGAAAGTGGAGCCAAGCATTCACAACGCGCAATTTTCGTGAAATATAGGAACTCTCTGGATTTATTACCAATAAGTGCACGTCCAAATCACCGCGGCATTTAATATCTCTAATTAGCCACAGTCACACTTGAGTGGTAAAAATATTTCATGTTAGTTTTAAGTTGTACAACTCTAAAAGTTCGGTATTCCCACTGTTCGGTTTTCCTCGACTAGTTTCAATCTGGTAATTGTATTATGTAGCCTGTTATGACCTCGTTTATGCTAAATTCGATTCACCGATTGCGTCACCACCAGTTACACGACCTGTTCATATGCCCGGCTGACAAAACAGCAGGGCGTGTGCGCTGCAGCATGTAGTACAAGCCGCACACAATGCCCACCAGAAATGGCGATGACCCCACGTGGCTTCATTAGCTGTACGCCATGCGTCTCCCACCCGCCGCTTCCCACAATAGGTTTATGTGCAAACGCTCGCGTCATAATTTAATTTCTATCTGCACCTGTTCTTCCAGCAAATACTTCCTTTTGGAGAGAGCGCTAACTGTGGTAGCAGCTATTTGCAATTCAACGAATATTTTGACATCTTAGAACGTCGAATCAAATTTGACGGTATGTTTCGAATTTGTTTAAAATGTTTGTTTCGTCTTTATATGAAACAAAATTGTATTGAACTGTATCATCTGCTTGTAATAGTTTTACGCGCTCGTAAGTTTTTGAAAAATTCCGTGTATTTAACTAAAGTTTGCCGTGAACTGGCAAATTAGGTCCTTGCACAGAAAGGGATGCGTGTATTAGATAAATCTGAAAAATGGAAATAATGAGAAATATTAATTTGCATGTTGAAATTTATTCTCTACATTTATGCAAATACTTCTCTTGGAACCGATAGAAGTGAAGATGAGATTTATTATAGATGAGTTGAGGAACATTTACTAAGTAAGTAGCCACTAGTAAAGTAAATGCCTTTTTAAACTCTTCCTTCTTTCAAGTATTTTCTGAGGAAATATTGTTTAGATGGTTGAATCCACTTTCTCCCGTCAGCTAAAGCTTATCTCCAGGCGCGGCCACTGCAGCATTTACCATGGCACTTCCATTAACAGTGAAGTGACCCTCGGGTCCGTATTTTCGGTGTGTACTTACTTAATCCACCTGTGTTATCTGCGAACCTTTTTTACCAATAGGTAATTAGTTAGTGGAAGGATCATGGCGATGCTTTGCTCGCGCCCAGGTAAGAACCCCCGTGTATCCCAAAGGACGTAAGGAACTTTACCTGGTTTCGTCAGCCCTAGTACTTTACCGTCGGGAGGGAAAGTACAAGAGATTGGTATTATCCAGGTGAAAGGACACATGTCTATCCCATACTTCTACACAATCCGAAAGGACGAGGAAGGAAGGGATGTCATGGGAACGGTGATGTATAGGAGGTGGGAGTGCGAAACATACCACAACACGGAGGGAAACAACCACGCCTGCGCTGGACTCCAGTACGCAACCCGCCGCACACAGCTCGCCATTGCCCTAACGTTTTAGCGACCGCGACTCTCTTGTTTTCTTATCTCTATCATCCTTGTTTTCTTATCCCTTCCTTGTTTTCTGTCTCTCTCTCTCTCTCTCTCTCTCTCTCTCTCTCTCTCTCTCTCTCTCTCTCTCTCTCTCACACACACACACACACACACACACACACACACACACAATTTCTCTTCTTTTATTATCTCTCTCGCTCTTGTTTTCTTATCTCTTGGAAGCATAGATTTCCCAAATCGGAGTGAAAATCTTGCTGCCCAAGAGACGACGCGTCCTACGCACAGATGCCCACGTTTCGAGGCTTATGACGGCATCACCCGGACCGACAACATCCATCACTAATCACATAGCCCACATCTCCAATAACTTTTACTGCATTACCTTCCATACCACACGCAATTCACTACAACTTCGCCTCAACTACGCCTCGCTTTCAATTCGACTCAAAAACCGATACCCATTTGATATCTTCCTAAGCATTTTTGCGAACAATTGTTAACAGTAATAGCAGATGGTAGCTACCAACCTCTTGCTGTAGTTAGAGTTAGTTTTAAGATTAGAAAATAGAAAGATTTGTAAGTCAACTATTGGGTATAATAAAACGTAACTCACTTACGTATTTCCGAAAAAAATGTGATCAAAAACCCGGTCGTGCAAATAGATACTTAACGCTTCTTTTCTTAACACTTTATTGTCTCCTCGTCTCCTCATTGTATTCTCTCGCTATTTTCTTCTAATTTTGTTCAGTTTTATTTTCTTAACGCCAAAACGTCTTCAGCATAGCAATAAACCTGTGTATTATAAAATAAAATACAGTAATATTAAAGTAACTCTTCTTTTATTAATTTTTGGATAGATTCAAATATTGGTTAATATGGTCTTGTTTAAATTTTGTTATTTCTAGGAGTGACATTTATGTTCTGAGCCAACAAATTTTATAAATTCAGTTTAATTCTATTTTTCTACTTCACCTTTTGTCCAGTTCGTGTAATTATCCATGTTATTCATTACGTCATGTAAACATATCTTTACCATTTTTTCTTTTAACTCTTAAAATCTTTATAATATCAAGCTAGTGTAAAACAACATTTCAGAACGTTTAGGTGTTTTTCATGCACCGCTCACTTTTCAAAGGTTTCAATAAAGGTTTCAATTGGAACCTGGTTTTCAATGCACGTAAATAAGGAAACTGTATAGCCTAGTCGAATAGTATAAATAGTTAATAAGTATTGCTACATTTCATAAAAATAAGTAGTTAAGAAATACTGTATGGGAAATGCATAACCCATACACTGCGTCGTAGTTCATGAAAATACACGCCTTGATTCCCACGCCGTTCAGTGGATCTGGAAACCATAACGGCGCATCGTACTACATTGGACTCGGTAATACGTAACGCTTGGCTATTCATGCTGGAGGGAAAGCGCAGTACCACTAGCCCATCACAACTTGCAAACTGTCAACACCGCCCGCGCTCCCATAGCTCGTGTCAGTTAAGCTGGCAATAGGCGATGCGCGGAGAGAGGGATTGTTTCACGCCGAAGCCATTTACACGCGCCCTAATAGGAAGGCCTTCGCGGCCGCGCAAATCAGCTGCACCGGCGCGACAACTACGTCAGGCGAATGAGAGTACCCCTCAATTGCGATTGAACTCAATTTTCAACAATTTTTCAATGATCACGAATTCTTTACCGTATAGTATATAATGTTCTGCTGTATTATGACTTGATCATTCAAGATACAAATTATACAAATTTGTCATATAGTTTATTCCATATTTTTAAATTTGGTATCGTTTTTATTGAAAGTTTGAATTTGATCATTTTAAAGCATTGAACTACAGTTCACCGGTAGTACAGAAACGAAAGGATAAGAAAATGAAACACTTAAAGTCATGTACTTGATATGCAAAATGCATCTGAATAAACATTTGAAAGGGAAATAGAAACCAGACTATCAAATTTCCAAAGATATATTTTAATCCTATAACTTTGAGCAGTTCATCTGAAAAAGACGAGTTCAAAAATTTTGGGGAAACACCTGAGCAACTCAACTTACATCAAAGCTTAAAATAAGATTTAAAGAAGTTGGATATTGACAATTGTGTGTGACGTAAGGAGGTCTCTGGCGTTTCTATAGAAGCTGCCAATCAGAACTTATAAAAAGAGTATTGTCAATGAGTTGCCACAGAGAACCTGGAGACAAATGAGTGACATGCAGCGCAACTTCTCTCTCGTCACTTAAAACCTCGCTTTGGGCGGCACATCCATTTTGTTTTTGTGTTGAGTTGTATTGAGGTATGGTATTTTAAAATAAGAGTATTTTTTTCGTTTCTTCTTCGATCTTTTTACATTTACGCTGCCACATACGCAGTGAAGAGAAAGTATCGTAATTCTGCAAGAAAAACGCCGAATTTTCCGCAGAGAATCTCTTATTGCCGGGCCATAGTAACGAAAAAGGGGATTAATCTTATCCATATATATATATATATATATATATATATATATATATATATATATATATATATATATATATTCTAACACCACCACTAGTGTGGCAGTCGTCGGAAAGAATGCTCTTTCGAGCTTTGAATATCTCAGGGGGCAGGATCTTTAGGGTATGAGAAAGACACACCCAGACACAGAATTAGGTAAAACAGTTATGTATTCTTAAATATTGTACAAATTAGCCCTTTTGCACTGTCATCAAAATTAGAGAACAAACACAAAATTACTCAATTGCTGGCTGCGCGTCTGAACGCATGCAAGCCACCGACGGTCAGACCTCTTAGAAAAAAAAAATCTACTTATGGATCCACTTTCGCCTAGCTAGCAATATTTTTCCTTTAATCATCCGTGCACGGAGTTCTTGCGTGGTTAACACTAGTGAATGAAATTTAATGACCCTTTTCACACTTCCTGAATCAATTTGCCATCATACATTATTACAAGTTTTTTTACCGCTATTCGCGTACGAGATTTCCTCGTCAATTACATACAAATGAAGACCACAAATTAATTATCTTGGATACAACTTTGGACTGAAATGTACTACCGGCGTACGAGGACATGAAACACTTCACCGTGACTCAATTTCAAGGCGAACATGCAAATTTTAGTATTTCTGTTTCTGGTGCCAACACTACCTTTCTTGTTTCTGTCTCCCACCTCAGTTTTATGCTAATTTTGAAACTCAGCCGTGCCGCCACTCGCGTTCCTGCAACGCGGCCCGCTTCGATGCCGCTCCGAAGGCCACTCGGTCTCCTTCGCGCCTGCCACCAGATCCTGGAACCAATTTTCTCGCACCTGCCACCAGATCCACGGTCCAGCCTTCTTCGCCCCTGCCACCAGATCCACGGTCCAGCCTTCTTCGCCCCTGCCACCAGATCCACGGTCCAGCCTTCTCGCACCTGCCACCAGATCCACGGTCCAGCCTTCTTCGCCCGCCTTCTTGCGACACGAGTACGCGTATTGCTCAGTCTCTCCGCGTGTGCTAGTTAGCCTATCACCCCACTAATGCTTTACGAAGTTCTCACAGTTCCGCAACCACAGCCACTATTCTGATCCGTTCTAACTTTCACAGTTCTTACTGCAATCTCCTTACACCACGTAGCCTCGCTACTTTAGCATTTCCCACTTCCTAGCACTTCCAAAAACTACCGCTTCTCCCTTAACTATTCCACTACCGACTCGACTGCTCACCTCGGCATCTCACACAAGAAGGCTCGACCTCTCACCTCGGCGTCTCACTCAAGAAGGGCCCGTTTCATAGCTGCTCCGCCGTTTAAATGTTGCAGTGACGTCACGGTACAACCCTACCGCGCTGCGCATAGTCTGAAAGTGCACCGCCGCCGCGCTTCAGGCCGCAACTAACAGGTAGCGCCTTTTTCTATCAGTCACCGTCGTTCTATTACATCCCCACATCCCCGCTCTCCACGTCTCCGCCGACGCTGCGTGGGCGTTGTGGGGTTTGTGGCAATGCCCGAAACGTCACGAGATATATATATATATATATATATATATATATATATATATATATATATAACACGCTTGATTTGTAAAAATATAGGTTCTGCCTCAAATAAATTAAAAATTCAACAGAAATAGTTATATATTTATAACATAAATTAATAATTATAAATCATACTTAATAACATTAACACTGGTAGCACTGGCTCTAAGAGAAAATTATAGAAAAAGAAAAAAAATTATAGAAAGAATTATAGTAAAATTATAGAAAATTATAGAATTTTCTTGTTTTTACTAATAATTATCTTACACTCGTGGAAATGATACAATGAAACGGCCAATTATTTAATTTTGAGTTTACTAACGTTGGTCGAACTAAAAATCGAAGTTGCCAAGTGCTGGTCTTTTGCTTTCTCTTTGTTTTCCTACTTCGTTCCCGAGGTGATGGATGTCCGCTCCGTCGCGTTCGGCCAGAAATCAAGTCCCCTCTCTCTCTCTCTCTCTCTCTCTCTCTATATATATATATATATATATATATATATATATATATATATATATATATATATATATTCTTGATTTAAAACTTTTCTATATATTTCTTGATTTTATTTTTAGGTATTTCACGTGATGTGTCACATGTAAATACGAATGAGTGGTTATAAAAGTATATAATAATATTTTACACAATATATTTTATCCACATTTCATGCAATCATACGTAATAATTGCTTTCTGCGTCTACATTGAGAAGAATTCTTTCTTGTATGTCTTTACATTATTACTCGCGCGGCGCAGTGTGCCGAAGAGGTATTAGAAAAAAATTAGCTAGCTTACTCCTACGACTTGCAACGGAGCAGTTGAAACACGAATTCAAACCCTTAAAGAAATTCAGAAGAAAGGTTAGCGTAAGAGGGTCAATGACCCCCATCTCGATCAGGTTTTTTGTCCAGTTTCCCTGATCCATTGAGCAAATGCTGAGATGGCCCCTTGTTTTGCTTCTGGACATAAATGCAACTTCATTATCTGTGCACGTCTTCTAGAATTCAGTGGGAAATACAGTTATTCAAATTCTCGTTTCCATCTTGTCGCGGCAGGAAGTATTATTCCGAAGGACAACATGGATAAGAGCCCAAAATTTATAGTTTATTTATCCTTGAAAATAGATTTTATTACATGGGAGCGTTTTTTTTTCTCAATTCAAAATTCAAGTAGTATATGACTTAGTGTAGGGATCAGAGAATTTTGAAAATGTGCACACAATTCACTTCTCCCCATAGCATGTCATGCGCAGTTATAACTGTTTTCTGACGTTAAATAAATAAAATAAATAGAGAAAATGCAATATAATGGAAATATTCTCGTCAGAAACCAAAAGAATGCGAGTGGCGCACTCCGTGCGCCAGCGTGTGTAATTAAAGGAAACTACTACTCGATATGAAGTTTATAAAAACATTCAGGATACAGTGAACATGATGCACAAATTCTTATCAATATAAGAAATGCGAACACTGACACAATAAATAATACACGTATGAGTAGGTTGTTTACTAAAAGTAAAATAAAATTATTCAATAATTACTTGATGCAGGAGTCATGGAACGCGGTTTATATTACAGTTGATACAAACGATAAATGTAATTCTTTTTTCAACACTTTCATTTCATTTTAACAATTGCTTTACACTTTAAAAAAGAAAATTATATATTTCAAGGAAAAGCAACTCTTGGATACCACAAGAGATTAGGACATCATGTAAAAGCAAGCGAATTCTTTCTTTCAATTCTAAACGCATATCAAGATTTCCTTCTCTACTTTAAAAAACACAAATCATTGTCAAGAAAAGTCATGAAACAGGCTAAAATCATGAAACACGGAGAGTATATTTTGAACTCAAATAACAAAACAAAATCAATGTGGAATATAATAAAAATACGACCAAATCAAATGGAAACCTGGTAGAGAATGATGTTTTAAAACATGACGATAGAAATGTGAACGATCCGGCAACAGTGGCTAGTCTCTTTAACCAATACTTCTCGAGAAATTCTGCTAATATCACGTCTTCAGCCACAAAATACAATATCAGATATTTCCCCAAAACTTTTAGTTTCCGAAACTTCGTCCTATGAAATTCTCAAAAGAATCAGTAAGCTAAAAAATAAATATGCGTGCGGTTTAGATGAATTTCAGGATTGTTTGTTAAAGACCAGTGGGCCTGCCCGTTAACTCACATATTAATGCATCCTTATGCACCGGAACTTTTTCAGATATTTTCAAGTAAGCTAAGATTAGCCGCTCTTCAGAAAAGGCAACCAAAATGAAATTCAAAATTATCGGCCTATTTCTCTTCTGTCAGTTTTTCAAAAACATTAAACTTTTGTACGTACGAATATAAATCTACCACAGTAAACACAACGCGCTTTCAGACTCCCAACATAGATTAAGAAAATAAAAATTACGGAAACAGCTATACTTCCCAAGGAGTAAATTTTTGAAATTCGAACCTGGTTAATTGAAACAAACCAGTCCGCAGCAAAATTTTTTATTGCAGGGAAATTTAGCATACGTTGAGGGAAAATTTTGGCGTAGGGTATAAATTATGAAGGCTAATGGTTTAGGAGAAGACGAATCTTTTCCTTGCGAAGGGGGCTCCCAAATGTACATTTTTGAAATTTGAACCTGGTTAGTGGAAACAAACCAGTCCGCGGAAAATTGTTTTATTGCATATTACATTTAGCATATTGTAACATACCAATATGTGACTGAATATGGTACAATATTTATTATAAATATATGTGAATATGCTAGCATAGCAACGGTAAGCGAGCCGTCGTCAAGATCAACATCTCCATGCAGTGACAATCGCGGAGACGGCTAGTTCATTAGAATTCATGGGATTGGCCGAAAAAGCAGTGACAGTCGTGAAGATGGCTAGTTCGTTTTGCAAGAAATTTAGGGATTGGCTAAGTACGAATGTACATCAAGTGTTATCTGCAAATAAACAATTGAAAGATGGACCGAGTTTTGCAGGGCTGAAAGAATACGATAGGCATTCATTCTGACTGATGCCGTGGTCTTGAACGGATCGTGATCCAACTAATATTAGGAGTTTTTTGGGGACTTGTATGCATCTACTAGGAAATAGATATTGATAGAACATCGAATTTGAATACTAAGTGTGACAGTAAAACTTAAAATATTTCAAGTGAACGAGTTAGAAGGACATTGAGGGCTTAGGCGAAGTTATCAGTAATTGGACTGGAATGCTAGCAGCAGATAGTTTCTTGATCTGATGAACGGTGATTGAAGTGTGCTTCCGAGAAGAGAAGAGAGGTGGTATCTGGATCTGAGGACGGCGACGTCGGAGAAGAATGAAGATGGTCCAAAAGCGCGCGAAGACGAATACGACATTATAAGGTTGGAACCGGTCATGACCAAGGTTTTTTTTCATATTGGGTAAAATTATAAAATACCAAAATTGTTTAATAAATTTCCATGTTTTGTGAAATGAATACATGATTCTCATTGAGCCAATTCTAGTAACGAAGTAGCAAGATAGAAGTATATTTGCTTTTCAGGTTCCTCGACCACTCTGTATAGATGGCAGATCGGATAATCATCTATTAGCATATAATAGTGGTTATTTCTATGAAACCCATCGACCCAGGTAGCCGGAAACTAATTTATTATAATTAGAGTTGAAGGTTGACGTGTATAATAGTATCAGCGTAATCTTTTCCTGACGCCCATTTATACAAATTCGGAACGGATTACGTTGAAATAAATCATCAATATATTCTGTTTATTTCAATATATATAGGCCAAATTTTGAGGTAGAGTATAAATTATTGACGCTAATGGTTTAGGAGGAGACGTGTTTTTTCCTTGCGGAGGGGCCTCCCAAGATGTACATTTTTGTTATTCAAACCTGGTTAATTGAAACTAACTTGCCCGCGGCAAATTTTTTAATTACAGTATACATTTTGCAACTGTTAAGGGCGAAATTCGGCGTAGAGATTGAATTGTTACGGCCAATGGTTTAGGAGGAAACGAGTCTTTTCCTTTCACAGGGAGCTTCCGAGACTTATATTTCAGAAATTCGAACCTGGGTATTTTAAAGTAACCGGTCCGCGGAAAATTTTTTATTACAGATTACATTTTGAAACGGTTATGTGCAAATTTTGGCGTAGAGTATGAATTGTTACGGCCATTGGGTTCAGGAGGAAACGTGTCTTTTCCTTGTTCAGGGAGCATCCAAGACATATTTCTGGAATTCGAACCTGGGTATTTTAAACTAACCGGTCCGCGGAAATTTTTTTTACACATTACATATTGAAACGGGTAAGGGCAAATTTTGGCGTAGAGTATGAATTGATACGGCCAATGGTTTAGGGCGAAACGTGTCATTTCCTTGCGCAGGGATCTTCTAAGACATATATCTGGAGTTCGATCCTGGGTATTTTATTCTAACCGGTCCGCAGCAAATTCTTTTTATTACAGATTACATTTTGCAACTGTTAAGGGCAAGTTTTGGCGTAGAGTATGATTTGTTACGGCCAAAGGTTTAGGAAGAAACGTGACATCGACAAAAAATCGGCAAATTGTGAACTATTCAGTTTTGTGATAGGGTGAATTGGTCCTGCTAACTTCCAAGACGTCCGTCGCCGCCAGTGGCAGGTGAGGGACGTTTATTCGCCGCAAACCTGTTGGCAACCGCCGGCTTTTGTCTCCCCACCCCTGCCCGTCGATATGGATGCCACCACCATCACCACCTCCGCCGCCATCATCACCGCCATCATCTCCTTCGTCACCGCCCCTCCGTCACCGCTCGTCTGTCCGTCTGTCCGTTTGTAAACACTTCTAGCGGCTAAACAGTTCCACCGATTTTCTCCAAAATTGATATTCCCGAATATATCTGGCTGATGTCGAGGCCTCTTGAATTTGAAACCGGAATTTTAATTTTGAGAGGTACTTAACATGAAGCTCCTGATTTTCAAAGTTTTAAAAAATGTCTCCATCGATTTTGATTACATTTTGCTGTTGGATAGTGTGAAAGACGTTTAAGAGTCACATTTGCAGGTCACATTTTTTTAAAAAAAACGAATGTTTCAAAAATTGCAAAAATTCAAAAAATGTTTGGCGTCGTCCTACAACTACATTTATGAAGATAGAGATTTCTTCCTTTAATGAAATGTGTTCACCAATAACAGATCTTCAAATAATTTCAAGTTTAATTTTTCGAATATTTGAGTACTTTTCGCGTAATTTTGCGTGAAAATACGGACGAGGAAGTACGTGCTGTTTTAGCACCACTAGTTTCCTAGTATGACCGTGAGGTTTTCACTGACGAAGCACAAGTCTTACCTCTGACGAAAAGCCAAAAACGCTTATGAGAAAAACATTTTAACTCAAATGGCATGGACTATATATAATATACTCTTTATTTCTCACATTTGTTAAGTCAATCCTCCCCACAGTTGTTATACGGTAGTACACAACACTTCAATGTTATGTAACATATCAATTTGTACGCAACATTACAAGTATATACGCAACGTTTAAATTTGAATGGGTGTGTTAATTATATTTTCATTTTATTAATAAACACCTAATAACATAACTTGCCTCCTCATAACACCTAAAATTAATTTTTGAAAACCTAAGAATCCGGACCGTAATGACGAAGATCCCTTTAGAATCGTTTGAGTATATGTGACGTGTGAAGTGAATTGATATTTAAAAAAACAATGCGAATTTGTTATTTGCAGCAAGACGCTGATCAAAGAGATTGTTATATTATCTTAAACAAGGTCGACGTTTTATCTTAATACTCCAGATACTCTCAGTATTGAGTTATTTCAAAGCACTGATATAACTTCTTAAAATAGACGGAATGAAAGCATTTCGCAATGTTACACAACTTTCATCAATACGCTTTGCAGTATTCTCTGTTATTTATTACGGGCTGATTTTACAGTTTTCTCTGTTATTTATTACGGGGTAAAAAACAGCTGTTAAATTATTCGTAGTGTTCGTACTTCCTAATACTTTTTTTAAATTCTAACGATTAATTTAGAATAAACTTTGGACTTTAAATATTTATGCAGTGATTTAAAGAAATATAGTAATATCTATTGTCAAGATAACATAAAGCCTTCTTTCTGTATGAACCATGGTGTAACAGAATATGTGCGTCACCCTGCTGCTTCTTTCTGGGATTTTGTGAAAGAAAGGCAGTCTAAAGCACAATTTATGTATACTTGGGTTTTTCTAACGTGGCAGCTGGGGGTAGTAACTCCAAGATGGAATTCGGCACGACGTTTTGAGTCATGCTGTCCTGCCCCAAGATGTCGCATGATCGCATCAAGCAGTGCTGCGATTCTAGCGGCGAGAAAGACTCAAAAAGTCGTGCCGAATTCCATCTTGGAGACTCTACCCTCAGCCGCCACGTAAGAAAAACCCAAGTATATTTATTCAGTAGCGGAGCTCCGTGTTAAATGCCCTATGATGACGTGTTGGTCAGCCACTCTAGGGATTCGCGCGGCGATCAAGGAATTCAATACGCTGCTTTACAATTCGCATACACCATCCTTCTGTTGAATCTTATCAAAAAGTGTATGTTTTATTATTATTATTATTATTATTATTATTATTATTATTATTATTATTATTATTGGCGAATTCTCACCAGAAATGGAAGACGTTAAGCAAGTAACTCGATCAATTTTTCTTTGAGTTCTTCTTGTTGATCCAATAGGCTTTCATTCTTTCCGAGAAGGCTCGTTTACGTTCTTCTGACCATTTTGGTCTGTACTGTTTTTGTTTAGGTTGCTCTGACATAACTTCCCATTTGTCTACTTTGTGTCTGAAGGTGTCTCTTTCTAAAATGTCTGCTGGTCTTATGTTTGCGTTTTTGAGGTCCTTTCGAATTTCATCTAGCCAAGGTGTGGAATTTTTAAGTGACGTTATATA
Organism: Teleogryllus occipitalis; assembly: GCA_011170035.1. Classification (NCBI taxonomy): domain Eukaryota; kingdom Metazoa; phylum Arthropoda; class Insecta; order Orthoptera; family Gryllidae; genus Teleogryllus; species Teleogryllus occipitalis. The sequence continues at coordinate 37,812 of BLKR01001246.1, forward strand.
ATTTAGTATCCTTTTTGTCAGTCGATTTTCCGGTAGTCTGTTGAGATGACCAAAGAATTCCATTCGCCTTTTCCTAATATCAATTTCGATGTTTGAAAACTGTTCTGTTGTTTTAATTGTTTGCAGCCTGTAACCGTCTTGGGTATGTCTTGCTCCTAGAATTTTCCTAATGATCTTTCTCTCTTCTTTTTTGATTTGTTCAAGTTCGTGTTTTCTGTTAAGTTCAGTGTTTCACTTGCGTAGAGGATTGTTGGTTTTAAGACTGTGTTGTAGTGCCGAATTTTTGTCCCTCTTGACATGCATTTTTGTTGTAGAAATTTTGCACTAACCCTAATCCTTTTTTGACTTTTTGGAGGCGATATTGCTGTGAGATTTTTTCAGGTGAGGCCTGTCGGTTCAATGAATTCTCCCAGGTATTTGAAATATGGGACCCTATTTACTTTACCATATTTTGATTTCAAGCTCGCAATTTCTGTTTTTGAACAAAAGAATTCAGTTTTCTCGAAAGAAATTTGTAAGCCTACTTTTTCTGCATATTCTTTCAGTACTTCCAACTGTTTGACAGCAGTCTGCTCATCCTCTGTTAGTATTGCTAGGTCGTCCGCGAATGCGAGGTATGGTATGTAGAGGTTGTTTTTGGCAAAGCCCAGTGGGATTGGCTTCCACAACCCACATTTCTTGAGTTCTTTTTCCCATTCTTCCATAACTTTGTCTAGAATGACATTGAATAGAATAGGAGAGAGTCCATTACCTTGTCTCACACCGGTTTGAATGTCGAAGGGTTCTGATTTTTCCTCCATAAATTTTACTTTCGATTTCGTGCCAGTGTATGTTTTATATATACACATATTTTAATTTACTTATGCATATAACTAAAATATGTGAAGTAGAAGTTTTGAGCAATTTTTGAAGAAATGATTTAAATTTAATGAATATTGTCCACTGAAAGTGAATAGTGGAAGGATGAGGAGGAACAAGAATTTCTAAACTGTTCATGAAAATATCTAAGTAGTAAATAAGAGTATCTAGGAGATAAAACATGTCGATTAAGAGGTAATTACAAATTTCCCTATCTCCTTTCTAGATCTATTAGACAAGTAAGAAACAACATAACTCAGATTTCTTTCCTTCATTATTGCTACATTTTATTGCAGGACAGTGCGTCTCTTTCCACACGTGCATTATTATTTATGTGTTAACTGGAAAAGTATAAGAATTCAGTTGGTGCATATGTGAACGTATGTGACTTTTAAGGGAGGAGTGCAATCTGTGCATATTTTCGTGAGCTCCGCAATTTCCCCCTTCTGTTTTACTGTATTTATTGGTTAAATTATGAATAAATTGTAAAAGATCAACTAATTCAGAATAAACTTCAAAACAAATAGATTCATTCATAAATAATAAATACGAATTAAGAAATTAATGAATTAGTTAAATTATTTTAAAATGCCTCTTCAAGTTTCTTGCTTCAATTTTTTATTTTTATATTGCTCATGAACTGGTTTCATTCAAGTAAGAATATCTTTCATACAAGTTTTTTTCTTGTTCATTCCCGTTTAAAAAGAAAATTCAAGTAAACAATTAAAAAAATGGTTGTTTATCATGCCTTTTACTGCTAAATATTATAACCTCACTCCGTTCTATGCACTGTTTAGTGTTTTCCTTCTGTAGCGAAGGCCTAAATGTCATTAAAAATGGAGTAGAAATGTGTCCGAGAAAACTCGCTCGCTGACTGACTCGAGCGAGGAACTCTTTCGCCTCCGCAGAGGCGAACGTGAAAACTCGTTCTAGTGTGTGGGGGTCCTTAAGTGTCTCTTGTTTCGATTTACCACATTTCACGTCGCGCATTTCTCCCAACGCATTCCTCGGTGTAGTCTGTTGCGGGCCTAAAGCTGAAAAAAGTCCCAGCAAAAAGCCTTGTACAATTTTTTGAGTAAATTTCCACTTAATTTTAGTTTAAAGTTAAGGCAAATTATAAAAGAATTCTCAAAAACAATTCGATTTTTGATTTTCTTTTCTGATAGAGCACAGGGCACTTAAGAAATGACCCGAGTCTTATTTTCGAAATGGTTCCAGGTCTCAAGTTTGAATTCTGAATTTTCGATTGATTGATTGATTGATTGATTTTTTTCGTGTTTCCGGGCGCGTCAACTGCTTTGGTCATTAGTCCCGTTAGTGTAGTGCATGTTTTTTTTCTTTCGGGTGATGGTGGTGATCTTCTCCGGCTGGATGGCGAGATCCGGCGCCGACCTACCGTCGGCTAGTGGGGCTTTCCCCTAACCAGGACTCTCCCACCAGCGGGGCACCGCCCCAGCCGGGATAAGCTCTAAGCTCCCGACCGGTCTCCCGGAATATGTGATTGTGTAGTGCATGTTAGTGTAAGTGTGTGTGTGTGTAAGGGGAGAGGAAAGGACAAGGAAGAGGAAGGATAGATCGCGCGCGGTCCTTGGCCCGTTTGGTAGGGTACTGCTCCGGCATTCGCCTGGTGTTGATCGGAGAAACAACGGAAAACTACCGATCAGAGCAGCCGGCCGCTAGAATTCTCCTCCAGTCAGCGACTGAATTCAACCTAGCTGGAAAGCTAGTGTCGACAATCCTGCCGCCGTCAGGACTCGAACCTAGGACCTCCCGGTCTTGAATTTTCGAAATGTGCAAAAGTTATAAATAATGCGTGAAAATATGCGCTCTTGTAGTATCACTAGTTTTCATCTCTCCGTCTAGGTAATGAGTTACTGAATATTGTTCATTCTTTCGAAAAGATGACATAACAAAATCCGAGCACTAGAGCTTATTTTATCTTATCAACAGCAATGTAAGTGTATTCACGCCCGTGAATCAGCGGCGTTTTGATATAAAATCAACGCCGTACTAGACGAAAAGCAGTGCTCTAAGATAGTGTAGCAGGTAACCATCAAACTCCGTTTCTCATCTTGGAGAAAAATTACGATTTACCAGCGCGCGTAAAAATGGCATTAAAAGACGTCGTCTTTTACAATGGCCAGAAGATGCCCATCGTAGGTCTGGGTACTTGGCAGGTAAGGTGTCTCTTACGTTCTCGGTGCAGGATACATTTGCTCTATGAACAATAAAACAATGATATTTGTGAATAAATCAACCAAATAGTTTATCCAGTCGTTAATTCTGTTTTGTTCTTGAATCTATTATTATTTTGAGACAGTTTTGCAAAGGTGTCATTTCGAAAATGAATGATTACGCGTGGAAATTGTGACATATTCAACTTGGAAATTTTGATTATAGTTACTGTTCATGTCAGCTTAGCACACGCAAAGCCAGAAGCTTAATATGCCATGATATGTTTTAAATTTTATTTGAGGGTGAGGTAAGGAACTGATACACATCACTTGAAAATGCAAACTATTCAGAAAAAGTGAGAAAGATGTGAGTAATCTAGCAATCTAGAAACACCATTATAAGAATTTGGTTTCATTGAAGAGTACTAAATTGTTCCGTATTTCACATAAAATGACAGCTTTAAGTTTTCCTATTATGTAGCTAACTATTAGCCTCATGTAAAGTTTTTGATGAATTTCCTACATTTGTAAAAATGAATTCTAGGGTTACTATTGTAATTAATATACCCACTGTTTAAAGCACTGCCTCTGCCTTCTCCCTTGACCATCCAGTTTTGACTTTGTTGTTCGTAAAGATTCTTTTAAAACATTTCAATGGAGAGAAGACAATGAGAATAAATGTCTACAGTTTATTTATTAATTAAAAACACTCATGACTACCATATTCTGAGCAGCATGAATTCCTATCAAATTGAAAGTGTCCAGGACCGGGAACAAATATTGCAATATGTTTTGCGTTATATGTTTGACAAGAACAATCAAATAAAGGAATTTGATATTCAGTATCACTACTTCAGATATTTACTTTATTTCTTAAACCTTTCTTGAATGGAAGTCCAAAAAGTATTTACATGTAAATGTAAGTACTTTTTGGAATTAATAATTTGATCTTTTTAAGAATATCTTTTATTAATATTTTTATCTTTACTTGAGGTATGACTTGTGTTTTGCCTGAAATTAGTTTTTGCTGTTGTTGAATCCATTGCAGGTAACATATGATGAAAATGAATTGAACTTTAATCAAGATTACCAGTTTTTTTCTATGCTAAGTTTATCAAAGAGTATTAAATTACCAATCAGCAGAAAAAAATTCCTTGTTCAGAGTATAGTATCTCATTATTTAACATTATTATCTATAAGTATTGTAGTACATCATTGAAAATAAAAAAAATACCTAAATCACAATATTACAGTTTTTACTTATTAAGTTTTATTATTTAATGTTTTTCACAAAACTGTATTTTACAAATTGAGAGTTCATCTGAGAAAGACATCATAAGCCAGAAAACTATATAAAGAGGCATTTTTTTATCACAGGAGGATGCTTCCTGGCTTACCAATGTATTACCTGAAATAAACGTAGGATGACAGAACTGTTATGAAATTAAATTACAATTTCAATGTTATATATCAAATTAGTACACAAATTTATTCAATCTATATACAGAACACTTTTAAAGTACTTTTCAAGTGATGCTATTTTTCTTAATAAATGGGCAAAACACTTAAAACATTTAAGAACTCATTTCAAGTTTATTGGAAATTATACTTTGACATCAAAATGGCTTTCAGAGTTTTACTATGCATTTTTCTGCTGTCCTATGCATTTTTGTTCTCTTGAAAGGAGGATGTCTGGTCAGTCTTATCACATTAAAATTCACATTAAAAAACCCACATTAAAAAACATTACTGTTTGAATACATGTAGTCTAATAATAAAAACAAAAGACTTTATTGTATTGTATGTAACACCTGGATATATCACATATGGGCTGTTAAAATTCACAATTTTAAAAATAGTAGCACTATGATTATTTGCTAGTTACTAGTACTTACACTATGATTATTTGCTTGTTGTCTTGTTTCAAAATAAATGGAGAAGGTGAAGTACAATTCAGCTTATTTAATACTGCAGATATTGTCTATTGACTCATAGTGAATATAGCAAGTGAATGATAATTACTTGTACAACACAAAGTACTTTATAGCAAGTGGATGATAATTACAACCATTTGAATTAATGTTAATATTTGTTACCCCCCATAGTCCAGTGTGGAGGAAATAGTTGGTGCTGTGGATGCAGCATTGGAGGCTGGTTACCGTCATATCGACACAGCTTATATGTACCAGAATGAGGCTGCTATTGGAAAAGCTCTAAAGAAATGGCTTGACTCTGGTCGCCTCAAAAGAGAAGATCTTTTCATTGTTACAAAGGTGAGTCTCTTTTCCTTCCTTCGTCATTATATTCATAACATCTATGGAAATATATTATTAAATAATACAAAAAGTAAATGAAGTCCTTTTAATAGTATTGAAGTTACTAGGTATCTGAAAAGATCAATTTTTTTTATATTTATTTATTTTCCCTTGAAAATATTCAAAAGTGTGATGAATGTTCTTTCAAAACATATGAACTAATGGAAACATATTTTGTTGATGATGTAGCTCCCAGTAGTTGGAAATAGGGAAGAATCTGTAGAAAAGTATTTGAAACGATCTCTTGCTGCTTTGCAACTTGATTATGTTGATTTATATTTGATACATCATCCAGTTGGCTTGTTGGAAAGAGGAGAAGAACTTTGGCCCACTGATGCTTCAGGAAAATTTCTTCATGACAAAAACACTGACCATGTTAGTTTATGGAAGGTAAGAATATGTTGTTTGATCTATTCAATAGAATAAGTGGTAGTTTGGGGGGCAAAGTAACTTGGCATAAATCAGAAGACCCAGAATATGTCCGGTCAACATGAATATTAGATAGTGTAAATGAAATCTTATCGCAGAAAAAGTGTCATCAAAAAGGTGAACTGAGTGGCATAGTAACATAAAGATTAACAAAATCTGTAGGTGTGTGTGAAGTTTAACTATTTAAATTGTGTTATTTCATACTTAATTTTGAACATCAACAATCATCTTATAGCCTAAAACCTAGTTCATGTACCCTACTAGAGAATTAGCCAGAAAAATGGATAGTATTATTGATAATTTTGTTAGGAGTGAAGAAGTTCTTAAAATTTCAATATAAACAAAATAGGAAATTGAATGCAGCCTCCTTGGTGCACCATAATATCAGAATATTACATCAGAAGGCCAGTACTACTATCATGAATTTCTTGAGTATGAGCATTTTTGTTTTAATTTAAGGTAACTTAAAGAAGATAATTTAAACATAAAAAATGGATTAAATTATATTTTCTAATCTTATACTCTTCTTTCCAAACTGCTCAATTAATGCAAATAAAAGTTCCTAATAGGATATATCCATATATTATCTTATCAACTATCAATACCTTGATAGAAGTGAGAAAGTTTAAACAAAATATCAAAATATTGCATTTATCACAAATATAACAAATCTTTTATTCTAATGAGATTTATAGCCAGGAGATCAAATTAACATTTAGATAAATTAATTAACTGTAAACAGTAACACTTAACATTAATGTAAATGAATTTACAGTTTTGAAATAAAATTCTTAACTATTGATTAACACTTTAATTCACCAAAGAATAAATCTGTTGTTAATGTTTCCAAGAACCAAGTAAATGATGGTTTATTGAGCTTCAATGGATAAAAATAGTTTAAATAAACTTGGAAATTCAAAAACTCTAAACTATAAAATACATACACTTTTTATATAGAGGCAATCAAAAAATAGGTGTACTTTAAAATGTATTCACAAAAATATTTATCTTATAGGGAATGGAAGCTCAAGTAGATGCTGGCCGAGCTCGAAGTATTGGACTATCTAATTTCAATTCAAAGCAGATAAAACGTATTGTTAAGTCAGCTCGAATTCAACCTGCTAATCTCCAGGTTGAACTCCAATTATATTTTCAACAGAGGGAATTAGCAGCATTCTGCAACGCACTTGACATAACAGTTTGTGCTTATTCACCCATTGGTTCTCCTGGATCTGCTGAATTTATTAAAAAGTTGGCAAAGGATTCAGACAGGTACAGCATCACAAAATGATTGCTGATTGCTTTGCAATTGCAGAAAAAATATCAGTTAATCAGTATGTTAGAGAGTGAACAGTATTTTTAACAATTTTAATTTTGTTTAGTGTTCCTAACCTGAAACCTCTGACTGATCCTGTTGTTGAAAAGGTAGCCAAAAAACACAAAAAGACTGCTGCCCAAGTTCTCTTGCGTCATATTATGCAGAAAGGGATTGTTGTCATACCCAAAAGTATAAATCCAGCTCGCATCAAGCAGAATTTTGATGTAAGTTATTTAAACTAAATTTTTCATAACTTTTTAAGTATTAATATAATTTTAAAAATCAATTTTTGTTTTGTATGTAACAAAACTTTGTTTTATCAAAGTTCAGTAAATTATCCAGTATTTCTAGAGTGGTGTAGAGTGTTTTTGATTTTAATGTGATTTATTTATATCTTTGCATTTAGGTGTTTGATTTTGAACTCAGTGCAGAAGAAATGCAGGAGCTGAATGCATTAGATCGGGGTAAAGCTGGTCGTATGTTTGACAACAGGACTCTTGGAACCATGTAATGTTCTTACCATAATAACTAATTTTTTTGGAATACAAAGTTACCAATTTGATAATTGTTTTAGTACTGTCATGCATAGAATTCTACATCAAAATCTCCTAATACTCTTTTTTTTTTTTCTAGAATTCATCATTTGAAAGATAGTTTTGAATGAGGAGAATAAAAAAAAGTATTTATAAAATGATGTTTTGTATCACAGGTTTGCTGATCATCCAGAAGAACCTTATAGTGCTGATTACTAAATAAATTATTTAAATAAGAAAAGAAAGAAAGAAGAAAAAAAAGAAACAACCTGGATTTAAGCTTTTTAACTGGCATCAAGACTAAGAAGTGGATAATGAATTTCCAGTTAATGCAACTTCTATCAAATGTATCAGATAGCTATTCAGGCCAATTTTGAAGAAGGTGAATTAAGAAAGACTATTTTTTAAAAATAATGTGTACTTTTTGACATGGAATAATTGTGGAAACGTAAGTCACGCTAAGAATTGTAGAATTTTTACTTTATGTTGGAGAATTTATTTCTATGGAAATATAGATGGGTCATGTGATTTATTTTCCTCAGTTCAGTTGTCAACATTTTCCAAAGAGCATTTCTAGATCCCCCTTACTTAAAAATCTTAACCTTTTTGAATGTGCTTGGAGTTAAATTATTTGCATTGGAAAACATTTGCAGATAATTTTGATCAAACCATTCTTGCCTACAATGGTGAAAGAGTTAACTTAAATATTTAATGTTTTGTACCAAATATTTACATGTAAAGTTTTTATGTTAAAAATAGTCATGTGAAAATGTAGTAATGTGAAAATAAACTTTTTGTTTAAGAAAAAATTTTCTCAATATTTTTATGTGCCTTTTGTAATGATCAAAATAATACCAAAATACTTCATAATTGCTCCACACAAAGAGTTAATAAAGAAATAGTTCTAGCTAGAATCAATGTTCTCTGTCTCAGTAGACGAGATATGAAATATGAAATAGTGAAAGCCTTTTTGACGTCAATTGCATAAGCTTAGAGGACAACTTACCTGATAAACCAGGGAAATGAAAACTGAATGTTTTAATAGCTAATGAAATAAGTTATTTAATTGAGTAATTACATTAAATAGAGTTCAACAAATATCCATCACCTAATAAATATTTTTTGACAGAAAATTTTTGGAAGTATTTTACAAGAATGTATCTACGACATTGTCAACATTTCCTCAAAATCACTTCAATTTTTTTGTGAAAAATATTTGCTTGAATAGAGCAAAGTACTCTTAAAAAAAGTTTAGTTTCAGTGAAACCTTTAAAATTTTGAAAATTTCTGTAATTTAATTTTTTGGTCCCCTTCTTTCAACAATATTGGTACATTCACTTCTTCTAGAGAAAATACCTTTTTTTTTTATTAACGGGAGCTGATCTTCAATATTAAATCTAATAATAATTTTATTTACAGTTTTTCAAAACATTATAAGTTTTGAACAACTTGAAGAGTCAAACCTTAATTTTAAAAAAATAGGTTAGTAAGTTTTTATCAGTAACAGCTCCAAATTCTTCTTAAGCAAGACACATGCCATAAAAGCCATTTTGATATAAACTTCTGATTTTTCAAAAATTACATTTTTTTACAAATTTACAAATATACTTATATTTACAATTTTTTTACTTCTTCCATACCATTAAGATGGTGAGAGTGAGATACTGTTACGTTTTTTAACATGCCTTTTTTATTGTATTAATTGAAAGACGAGAGGTTCTTCCAAGGTGGAAATACTTCAATGTTCTGGTAGAGTAGAGTAGAGGTAGAGTTTGGTAGAGTAGAGTAGAGTTTGAATCGGAGAGTTCTGGAGAGATTTAATCTTCCAAATAATGAGACCCTAAATTTTATCATTTTAACACGGAATCTTACAGTGATCTGCCAGAGACTACCTGAAATTTTAAAATTGTGAGAAAACTAATATTAATATATCATTTATGGTCGTAAAGGATTCTCCATGAAAAAACTGTTGAAACTGTATTTAAAAACCCTTCTTAGGTAACTTGCATCTCGAAGAATTAATATGCGCAATTTGATGGACATCTACAGTTGCAAATGGGAGAATTTTGAAAATTATAAGCCTAAATAAGTCCAAAGGGAGACATTCGTGGTTTTTAGAAAAACAAAAACGTTTCACAACGTTTGGCGGGAAAGTGTTTGGGTGTCAACCTAGGCCGAGCGCGTATGCGATTCCTATATAATGATGCTGTGTTTCTAGGCCTACAACACGTTCAGGCGATGCAAGTAAATGACAACCTATTTATTGACTTTTAGCGAGAGTATTTATTGAGAGGTGGATTGTTTATATTATTGCAAAAATGTGGAAAATCTACGTACTACGTTTTCATGTGAAACAGAATTACTGGAAAACGTTTAGACGTGTGAATTGCAAACTAAGAAGATGGGTGGAATCTGTAACCTTGAGAAAAACATGAACTTTTTTTGCTTCAAAGCAGAAATCTACTTTAGTCCTCTTTGTTCTGCGGGTGCTATTATTACAGTCCTGATTTTTGGGAACAGTAGGGCATCTAAAAACATTAACTCCGTCTCCCCGAGAGAGTATATACTCGATCTCCCCTGGCTAGGAATAGGTCATGGTGGAAATAACACCATGGAATAGGTGATTTAATCGCGAGTTCAACAATTATACGATTATTTTATACGATTAGCGAAAAATTGAAATCGATTATTTTTTCGAGTTTTAGCTCGATTATTTTAATTCAAATATTGTTGAGGTTTTGATGCAAATACATATGTGAGATCCTCCGGTGCACGGATTTTAGCTGGTTCTGCGCGCGTCACGAGTTTGCGTCACGAAACATGTGATGGGCACTTCATTTGAAGAGCCAGGCCAGACGCTGGCTGCCATGTTACATGGAGAGCGAGAAGTGTCGAGAAACATTTTGAAAGTGGTACAAAGTGATAATTTTTAACGGTAACTAACCGAAAAATAACACGATGAAAGTGTACAAGATACAATATTTAAAAGAAATGCTTCAAAAATCCGTTTCACTGTCTGGTAACAAGGTGATAATTTTGGTATCTGGCTGGATATAACATTCCCGCTAATATTGTGACGCAAACTGGTGTCTGAAGAAATGTATGTTCTTCACTGTTAATTAGCGCAAAATAATTGCTAACCCTCTATCGGACACAACTTGGTTATAGTGAAAATACAACTTTTTTTTTTTTTTAAACAGCTCTCTGCGAGAAAGTGCACCTAAACAAAACGAAAAACGTTTTAAAAATATTATAACCAGAGGAAAACTTCCAACGAAGAATCATCATGACATTTTAAAAGAATATCGACACTCATGTCGTGTTTTATCCATAAGCTCACGGCCTGTAGCAGCCTGCCGTTTGCCACCCAAAGGCGATAGTGCTGCTCTCCGTACTAAGTCTCCTGTTCTGGTCATTTCTGTTGTCGACAAATTCTGACGTCTGAGAATCAGACGTCTCTCCAAATAAGACGCCATGAAATTCAATTGTATGAAAATCTGCAGCTGAGAGGTTTCACAAAGAATCGCCTCGTCAGTAAATAATACGTACCATGGCTGCATTGAAAGTTAGATTTTAAGTTTGGTAGTGTTCCTAGCTTGTAGTGTCTGTGAAATAACGCGTTAGCGCCCGATTTCTGCGTTAATAATTTTAATGACAGCTGAATTTGATACTGCTGATTGACAGACGAAAAGGAAAACGACAGCAAGGAAAACGTTTTCCTTTCGCCCAGACAAGGTAATACTGACAACTTCTTCAATGCTCAATATTTTTTATTTACGCTGAGGTATACTAATAGTTCTTAAAAACTTGTTTTCAGAAGTTTCTCTTGTGTCAAAGGGGCAGTCGTTCTTCGACACGAACATCAGAGGCTCTCCCAAAATACTCAAGTTTATTCGCAGCCTCAACAACTTCATAAAATGTTTTTATTTGAAAACTAATCACTAATCAAACGGTTTACTGAACTGCAATGTTTGAATTTAAAAACTAGAGGTGCTACAGAATGGCAAAGACTTTTTTGTAGTAACGTTTTGTAATTTGCTTGGTGTGGACTGGTACTGTAAAATCTTGCCCCTCCTTTCCTGCTGTCATCTATCGCCCCCCTCCCCCCAAGTACATTTTTTGAAATTTTCTCAACTTTTCGGTTTCGAATAGAAGAAACCAAATATTATTTTTTAAAAATTAAAGAAGGCTAAAACTTTGCCCTAAATAGCAATTTTCATTGAAAAATTTGGAGAAGTTTTTAAGAAAATGGCGTTAAGCGTTACTGTAAATGTGAAATTTGAAGCTCTTTTTCACAGGAACCTATTGGGTTTTTGAAAAACCTCATATAAAATCATTAGAAGCACTTCCACTCTCAAATGCAATAATGTATACAAGTCAATTGAAATGTGTATATACACGGCGTTAGAGATATTAAAAAAATTAATTTGTGTAATTTTTGAAAAAACAAAAAAATACACCAAAATGAACTTAACGTCATATTAAACAGAGCCATTACCACCTCCCATTGCAAAAGCTTGAAGAAAAATGTGGGGCCATTTTTGAGAAAATGGCGTTTGAGTAATTCTGAAAATGCGGAATTTTGAGCTCATTTTAACAAAAAACTCGAGAAACTTTATTTGACATTATTTAAAGCATATGTACTCATAAATATAATAATGTGAAGAAATCGCCTCGAATGTATACAGACGAGAGAGACAAGTCAAGAAAATTACATTTTTGTATTTTTTGAAAAAGCAAAATAATAAAGCAATATGGCGTTTATGTCATCGTATAGGGTTCGTGGCACTAACCCGGCTACAAATTTAAAGAACAAATTTGGAGCATTTTTTTGAGAAAATCTTGTTCTTGTTATTTTTTAAAATTGCTAATATTGCTTGCACTATTGCCCAAAAACTGCAAAAGTTTAAATAAAAATATACATGGTCATTATGAAAGAACTATTTATGGACAACAAATTTCACGACGCTCAAAAAATTCAAACTTCTGCAATTTTCGAAAATTCAGAGTTAAACCTGCAAATCCTTACTCTATTCTGTTTAGAAATTTAAAGAAAATATTTCGAGCCGTTTTTGAGAAAATTTTGGAAATGTCCAGGTGCCTTCATGTAAAGTACCCCCAAATTTTAAAGAAAGAAAACTTCAAAGTTTCAATTACAGTCAGATGGACAGAGGCTTCTTCAATTTGAAAAACAAAAACAAAAAAAAAAACGTACGTGTGGTTTAGGCGCTTGTAGTATGCACTAAAGGACGGACAGACGGACGGACGAACGTTTTGAAAGAAAAAACAAACAAACAATTTTTCAGTATCAGGCGACCCCAAAACGTATATTTCCGTTGAAATCTCGAAATCGATTTTCCGCATTACAAAAGTTTCTCTATACAACACAGAGATATAGATATACTACGTATATTACTCCGTATATACAGGTACGTATGTATACGCGGAAGAAATAAATTGAATGGAACAATAAGAAACTAAACATGTGTTGGGAAATGAGAAATTAAAAATGTAATTTCCTCTTTGCAAGTAATTTGTTAATTTACATGGTATTTGTACATGGATTTATTCAATTAAATTAGTGCTTTTTAGTTAATCAGAGAGTTTTTTCGAAGAAGGGCCCAATACAGTTTTGTGCTTGGAGGCTCACAGTATCTAATCCAACCATGAGCAAATATAATTGAAATTGTGAGAGGAATGATATATTCAGTATTTCCTAGAATTAATACTTTAATAGAAACCCTTCTTCTCTATAGCACTACATTTTGTTTAACCGATTGCGCTCCATGAACAGAGGTAACGCAATTTGAATGAGTCTTTTATTTATTTATTTATTTGTGTTTGTTTTTTATTTATTTATTTGTTTATTTATTTGTTTGTTTATTTATTTATTTATAGCATGTCTTATTTCCAAAACATTTTAACTTCATTTCATTTTGAGTGCAACGTCAACACAAACGATTATAAAAGACTTTACCATTTAGAACCAAAAGACTTAACCATTTTATCTCTATTGAAGATTTTGTCTTCAACTATGGTTTAATTTCATTATTGTAACGATTTTGGACTAGCCCGCAAGAATGCATGGAACACGGAACTTTTATGTAAGCAGATGTAATGATTTGTGAGACTAGCCCGCAAGAATGCATGGAACACGGAAATTTTATGTAAGCAAAGAGGAACTAATAATGAAATAAACAATAGACAACAGCGCCGCGTGATAATAATTATTAGGAAAGTAATAGAAAACAAAAGGGGCGGAAATAGGCGTTATGAACAGTGAATAGAACCCAAATTTAGGAACATTTTAAACCAAGAATCACATTATTCGAGCCACGGGTTCCGTAAATATCATAAATTGTGTAAATTGCATGTATAACACGGCGAAGATTGAAGACATGGTAACCATTGTTGTACTTCTGGAAGTATACAACAAGACGAGTTTTATTGAATATCCGGTGAATGCCTGGGTGGATTTTGGCCAAACTTTCAGAAATTATAGAGAAAAATATTTAGATCAGGGCAAAATTAGTCACGGCGCGGGGGAATTTATGTAGGGCTCGGAATAAATTATCCAGTTTCATAGCATAGCGGATTAAGAAAGAATTGAAGGAGCGACTGAAAATGTAAGTGACGTCATCACGAGTTGAGAAGACGAAAAATAAAGGTTTTTGGAAAAAGGAAAACAGGAAAGGGGAATTCGGTAATGTGACGATTACAAAATGAAAGCTAGTAAAATTATGAAACAGATAGTAAGACGCAAGATGCCCGAAAACAGTGAAAATGTAAACGTTTTCGAACATTTCTTATGGTGATGGGCATGTGTTTGATAAAAAGACAGTCCTCTGCCCGGCCACGCTACGATAACTGTCTTCTCTTGACCGCCATTTGGAAATTTCCGGATTATCTCGCTCACTTTTCCACAAATAATTACATTTTTCTTATTTGAAGTTCCAGCATCTAGACATTCACTTTGTAACTAAAAGCAATAAACAAATCTAAACTACAAAATAAAATACTTGTAGACTCACATATATAATTTTTGAGGAGTTTTATATAATATTCCAACACTATCAATAAATTGACACGTTGAAAAACTTATCCTATTTTTGTTTTTTTTTTTCTTCTATTGTATTCAAAAAGAAAGTTTTGAAATCGATCTATCAACTCGTGACCTTGATGGCTCTTACTGTTTTAAGCTGAGTATAACATGCGGAAGTTCGTGCACGGGTACAGTAGTAGGTAGATGCGGAGTAATAGTTATAGATGTCACAACGTAATTTATGAATCATAATCATACAATTAAATGAAAATACTTGTATCTATTCTGAAACATAATTACCAGTTTTTATACTTCTGAAGACTACAAAAATATGTATGTTTAATGTCCTATGTGCTAGTGACATGTAGTATAAAACTCATTCAGGAAAATAAATTTATCACACGACTGATACATTAGAAAACTAATGATCCTCCAACATTACACTATGTGTAAATAATAAATTGACAATGCACTGAGCCACATAACAAAACAATATTAGCATCATCATTATTGTATACCAAGTGATAGAGATTATGGATCCTGAAATATGAATAATAGAAACCAAGGACTCCCAGATATTATTTATATATTAGACAAATTAATTTTTGCTTATTTTTTCGAAAAATATGAATAAACTCATTCATTGGGAGCAATTGATATGCAAAACAACTTTACAGATTAGTCTTAATATGTAAATGATCATTGCTTAAATCCCAATCACAGCACTAAACTTTTTCACATATAGAAGAAAAAGTACAACTGCAATTGATATGACAAACAACTGTACAGATTAGTCTTAATATGCAAATGATCATTTCTCAATTACACACCGCCGTTCAAACTGCCTTCGCATATTGAAGAAAAAAGTTTACTGAATGGACTGAAAACATATACACATTTTCCATTTTACCATTTTGAACCTGAGAACTGTGTAAATAGTCAAATTGAGAGTTCTAATGAACTGCTGCCCTACTACTTAGAAAATTATTAACATTACTCCCCTTCTTGCAGTATTGTTTTCAATGGGGCAAGTGAGTATTACAGCAAGTCGATCTTCCCTCTGAGTAACCGATTCAAAATTTTAGTAGACTACCCATCTCTTGGCATTTGTAATCTGTTTTGACAATTGTGACACTCGTTTAGTCAAACAATTAAGTTGTCACTAATTTCTGTAAAATAAGACGTTGTTTAGATTGTATACGATATGTGTATATTGTACATTGTACATTACTGTATATTCTGTACTGTATATCATTGTAATTTTTATTCTCTCAACTTACCTCCATTATTAAACACTTTCAAACTCACAATGATTTCTTGTCACTTTGTATATAACACGGACAAAGAGCAATGCATGAACATTGACTTTATTTACCACTTCAGTTACGGCTTCCTTTCAAATCTTCACACAGGGACATTACATAACCTTATTCAAACTCTAATTAATTTCGTAATAATTCTAAACATTGATGAAATCAGTAGTAGATCTCAGACGTCATCCTCTGGTGGCGCGTAGCTAAACTATTTGCATTGATGTACTCTTGAATCTGTGATGTAAGGCTAGGCGAAAAATGTCCAGAAAAGTAATTATTTTGCAAATATATTACTGTTTATGTTTGTAAATTATAGCCTATAGTACTCCAGGCCTTTAAAGGATGCTAACACAAAAGTTTCATCAGCATTGGTTCAGTAGATTCAGAGATGGAAGCGCTGGAAGACAACGCACTTCTGTCTTTATATATTAGTATAGATATTGATATAGATATAGATTTACAAAGCATGAGTGGTATTTAGTATATTTCTGGAATTTATTTTTATTCAGTTCATTAATACTGGTTAATTAAGTTAATCTGCTATGACATATGTTTAATGATTTCAATTCTACGTTCATACCTACATTCTTTGTTTACTTATTATGGAAAGCAGTCTCCAATGTTGAAATCAAGGAGGTTAAACTAAAGAATTAATACAGTACAAATCATGGTGGAAATCATGGTGGTTATTTCCACCATGGTACAAATAAGAACAAGTAGAAAATGCACGTAAGGAAGTCACGAAACATATGGGTTTATTTGATGAATTATACCTTTATATTAAAAGTACAATAATACACAGCCATCAAAATTGAATGTTGAAGGAACATTGCTATTTTCATGATTTAATGATTTTTAATGAATTAGTTGCACTAGTAGATGTGTACCACGTACCTTACTGCAGTAGAAGTTCTTTGATCAGTTTTTGCAGTGCATTCCATCTGGTTTTCAGTGTATATTCCTTGTACTATTGTCCATTTGAATTTCTTATATTGACAGCTCAATCCTTTAAAATATTCGCAGTTTCTTGTGTTATTGCATCTTTATCTAATACGTAGCTTCGCTACTTACAGAAATTTTGAAATTGTCTCCAAACGTATTTTCTGTTTTTCCTGTGTTCTTTGGAGTAGTATGTTGAATAATTCATTTATTTAGTGTTCGAATGCATCGCCAAATCTTTTCGCCATTTCGTTCACTGAATAAGACCATGGTGGAAATAACCACCATGAATAAGACAATGAAAAGCGTGTTTAGATGTAGATTAGCATAGGGATCGATACCTACCGCCTCCTAAAATGGATGAATCGCAACTAATGATTGGGTACTTAAGAGGAGGTGACAAGAAAAAAGGTTAAGAAAAACTGATAATTCTGTGAATCACTGCTCTGATTTGTCAATATCGTATGCATTCTTACGTATCTATCGTATGCACCTATTGATCTCAATTTCATGAGTGGAATAGTCAATATAATCTGTATTCAATGTAATTCCTTATCCACCAATATTTTTTATAATAATCTCAAATTCTTTCGTTTTTGAAGGTCATTAAAATATTTTTCTTTTAAACATTTAGTATATTGAACTGCTAAAAATGTCCTAAAAATTCTGGTCTGGTTTATCGTAATTTATATCTATAACAAACCATATGTCCAAATTTTGAATTCACGTTTCTGACATCTACAACAGGATTATTTGATTAAATCTGTAACTTTTTTTGAAATCCTATTTAGCTTGATTCAGTTTCGATGCAGCGTCCATTTATAAAGCAATTATTTTTTAAATAATTTTATGTAACAGTTTTTAGTGATCACCAGTGTTAAAAAATGTTGTCCAGGTATTGAAATGATATTTCAAATGTTGAGATCGTTGAAAAAATCTAGTCTAACCCTCTCAACTGGCCTCAACGCCTAAGATCAGCATTATTTATGAAAAATATGTTATATTTTAAGAATATCCGCGCATAATTCTTGTAAAATGAGTAAAATTGTAAATTATGTTCTTGTGGACTCTTAAAATCTTGCATAGGAACTAGTTTTTCAAACCATTAGTTTATTTTCAAAGTTCGTTGTTTCCTCCCTGGACACATGTATGGTAACTGGACTGAATGAAGTGCGCAGGGGTGGCTGAGTTCTTGCCGCCCTACAGCTACTACATTCGCCATTCGAGGAGGGCTCTCCGCCACTCCCCCGCGAGGGTCGGAGTGTAAACCAGCCGCCCCGTGTGCCGCGCGTGTCGCAGTCGGGGAGGTGACCGGAGCGCGTGCATTATCCCGCCGCCGCACAATGGCAGGAGAGGGACGTTTATTCGCCGCAAACCTGTTGGCCACCGCCGGCTTTTGTCTCCCCACCCCTGCCCGTCGATATGGGCGCCACTATCACCACCTCCGCCGCCGCCATCACCGCCATCATCTCCTTCGTCACTATCGTTCGATATTTTTTGGTGTCTTCCTACAACTACAAAATTGAAGACAGGGATATTTCCTTCAAATGAAATTTGTTGTCCATAACTAGTTCTTTCATAACTGTCATATCAACTTAAAAAAAAGTTTTCGTGCAATATTTGCAATTTAAAAAAATACAAAAACATGATTTTCTCAAAAACGGCTCCAAATGTTTTCTTTAAATGTTTGGTAATGTTAGTGCCAAACAAACCCTATACGATAACATAAACGTCATATTGCTTTATTCTTTTGTTTTTTTCAAAAACTACAAACATCTAATTTTTTTTACTTGTCTCTCACGTCAGTAATACTTACTTTAGAGGCAATTTCTTCACATAATTATATTTATGAGATCATCTGCTTTAAGTAATGTCAAATAAAGTTTCTCAAAAACACAACAGTTTTCTGTAAAAATGAACTTAAAGTTTCGCATTTTCAGAAACGCTCGAACGCCATTTTCTCAAAAGTGGCTCCAAATTTTTTCTTCAAAATTTTCCAATGAGTAGTGCTAATTGCACTGTTTAATATGACGTTAAGTTCATTTTGCTGTATTCTTTTGTTTTTTCAAAATTTTCACAAATGTATTTTTGTTTTTGAAATATCTCTCACGCCATTAATATGAACATTTCCATCGATTTGTACATATTGTTGCATTTGTGAGTGGAAGTGCTTCAAGATAAAATTTTTCGAAAACTCAATAAGTTCTTGTGAAAAAGAACTTCAAATTTCGCATTTACAGTAACGCTGAGCGTCATTTTCTTAAAAAAAAAGTATGGCTCCAAATTTTTCAATGAAAATTGCTATTTAGGATGAGGTTTTAGCATTCTTTGATATTCTTAAATTAATATTTGGATTCTACTAGTTGGAAACCGAAAACTCTTTCAAAAAATTGTTGGTCCAGAAATTATTATTGAGAGTCAATTTATTCTTCTTTTCTGGTTAATTAATATGAATCTGTTAAAATCAATGTTTCGAGAGCATATTCAATATCATTCTCAAGGCTCACATACGTTTGAAATCTAAAAGTACGAAGTATAATTTAATATGAATTGGTCCAATATAGGAGGGCCACGTCAAACAAGGGAATCAAGTATTGAAAACAGCTTCATTGTGGAACAATATAACATTATAAGTCTCGGACCAACAGTGAGAGGCCGCGTTTTAATTATAATTCTCATTCATGCGTACATTGTTCTTCAAACATTTGAGAGACTTGAAAATGAAATCGAATGTGGTCTCGAAACGTTGGCTGTAACAAATTCATATTTATAAACCTAAAAAGTAAAATAATATGACTGTCTTTAAAAATTCCTGAACTATTCACAAAAGTTAATATCGTCTTTTCTTATGAATTCTACTAGCTGTCAAATGCTGCCTCCCGGGAGAGTGATCTGATAATGGCGGCCAAACTATCGACAGTACTCATCATCCACTTCTAATGTAGCCACGTCTTCGGCTTTGACTCGGAATCTCTGGGTAAGTAATATCGGAGCTCCGGGTTAATATGGAAAATCTTACGGGTATAGGAGCAATTGTACACAATTTATCGAATGTTAGTCAGCCATCGCAAATTGAGTTATCAAAAAAGTATGCAAATTCAAAAGTTATTAGAAATAAAAAACATGCTTGAATTTAGTTTACCAAAGAGATTTAAAAAATAAGCTAATCAAATTAAAAAATTCCGCTATTGCGGTTATATATAGGCACACGAGAAGACAGATAAATACATCGTTGCTAAGTAACAATAATTTATACAATATTTTACAAAAATTCATCACGGGTAAATTTTTATGACACCACCTCATTACAATACTATAATATAAATGTTGGCAAAGTCAATGTCAAGCTGTGGCAATTTTATATTCGAATACGCAGATAAAGGAAAATAATACATACTGTAAGTAGATTCCCCAGTTGCTTAGTATGTATTCAGTAACTTCTACTAAAGAAAACAGTCGACTTTTTAATTCATTTTCAAATTTCGTGGCGTTTCCATTTATATTTTAATAGAACTTACTTCTAAACTAAATTATTAAAAAACGCACTTACGTATTTAGTTTATCTGCTTCAGGGGAATATTTCAGGATGACTGGTATCTTCAAGCAAGCAAAGTGGAACAAACCTTTGAAGAAAGAATATATACCGTTCCTGCTTTAATTGCTTGTATTGTTATATCGCGTGACGTTATTTCAATGGAAAACTGAAACGAGGCTTATACACTCCCTTGCACGTATACTCGCGCTTTAAATACTAATGATCAATAACTGAAACTCGTGAAACGTATTATTAGTTTCCTTTTAATTTCAGTTACTAAGAAAGGGTGGGAACAAGACAAAAGATCTAACTACAAAACGATATTCGGACTCTAGGATGTTATTTAAAACTAATAGAAAATTCATTTGGAAATCTATTGTATTGCGCACAAAGCTGTAATAGCGCCGGTAGAAATGGTTCCCACGTTTTTTGAAAGAGGCTGATACTGCTACTGCTCATTTTCTAATGTAGGCATGATACTAGAACTCTTCCTTACTTTAATAACATATTAAATTCAATAATAAAGATAAAATAAATTTATTTAAGCTGCAATTGGGTATAACTCGGTTGTAGCTAATTACATAAATAAGGTAGTATAACTAACATACAAATTATATAATAATAATGCCTTTGGGATGGCTCATGGGCAGCATACTAGCTTCCCGTGCTGTAGACCCCAGTCGATTCCCAGCCGAGGCAAAAATATAGTTGTCGCTTTCCTTCAAAATCGTCCCAGTTTCTGTAACTCTGTGACGAAAAAAAGCTCAAGCAGGCGGATCTCGCTAGTTACGATGAAGAGAATACGTCATGTTCGCCTCATGTCGCTCTTCCCCCAAGCATGGGAATTTAACTAGGCCCAGGCAAGGGGGCCTCCGGTAGCTGGCCGGCGAAGTCGGACTACCGACACAAAAACGCCAAATACATACACAATGGTAATAATAATAAAAATGATATAATAATGATATAATAATAATGATATAATAATAATGTTATAAAAACTGACTTATTCATAAAACAAGTTACATTAAGAAAAAGTAACTTCTATAATGTAACTCCGCACTGCGTATTTGCACAATTAAATCCACACTTCACTTCACTTAGACCCTTAAATCACTTCTTTCTTTATTTCTCCGCTCTACTGCACGACACCTCACTTCACGATATAACACTTTTGTATAGCTATATAACCTATTACGAGTATTCTCAATTAAGTCCCTCATTTACTTACTAATACTCTACATGAATTTCCTGAACTGTTGAACGCTTCGAGGAAAGGGGTTCAAAGGTTTTTACAGGCAATCTATTCCATTCTGTTATCGTTAGATTTGTGAAAAAAAATTTTTCGACATCCATTCTCTGCGGTCTTAAATTTTTTTTGTACCTGTGATCCCCTCTACTGATGTACGTAGGAATACTTAGCCACCGATTAATTTCTTTCCAAGCTGAATGACCGCTATAAGCTCTACACAAAGTCATGAGTCTTGCTACTGATCGCCTGTTTTCCAGTGAACCCCTCCCTGCCGTTTTCTTGTCCCGGAAAGTAAATTTAGCTGTCCTACGCTGAACCCTTTCCAAATTTTTACACTGCATAAATTTGTGCGGATCCCAACAAATTGTTCAATATTCCATGATCGGACGAACAAGCGATAAATAAGCAAATTCCTTTGCGTTTGTCCTACTCTTTTTGAAGATTCCGCGAGTTTCCTCGTGCAAGTATCTAGGAATCCATTTCGATAGTAAATTAGACTGGAAAAAACACGTAGATTTTGTTCTAGGGAAAGCCTAGATATCTCTTCATTTTATGATATCTAGGCTTTCCCTACAACAAAATCTACGTGATTTTTCCATTCTAATTTACTATCGAAATGGATTCCTAGATACTTGCACGAGGAAACTCGCGGAATAATGTCGCTGTTTAAATGGAATTTGTTTCTCTGTAACTGTGTTTAACTCCTGCCAAAAATGATGGATTTGCTTTTAGAGCTATTTATGGACATTCCATTATTATTTTCACATATTTTCGTCTAAGTCAAGGAGAACTGTTTTGTGATCGCTAATGCCCTCAACAATTAACAAGATAAGAAACGTTCTTTCGGCCTAATTAAGTAGATATCCAAAATCGCATCCAGCCGCGTCACGCTCCGAACTACCGGAGTTAATCCGCTGTCCTAAACTAGGCTGTTGACAAGTGTTTGGACGTTCCCCTCGTTCACGGCTCCCTTCCAATTTCCGCTAGGAATATTTAAGTTGTCACCAATAACAACACGATGGCCATTTTCGTTTCCCGTTCTCTGAACAATGTCATCTAAAATGTACTATCGTCGCTCGGAGGCCTATAGCATGCAATAATTTCTAATATGATTCCCGACGTAATTTCTATTCTCATCATTTCAAACTCTGTACTGACTCAATCTAATCTAATATCCATGTCTGATTTGACGCAAATAAAGACTCCGCCCCTCTACTATTTCTATCCCTCCTAAAGATCTTGTAATGAGAATGAAAATTTTCAGAGGATCTGATTTCCTCAGCCACGATGCAGTTCCTATCACTATATCGGGATTGCATCAATTAGATGCCAGAACGATTTCTTTAATAATTACTAGCGTACCTGTGCGATAATTCTCGCATGTTAAACCCCATCCTCTTCCCTGTTTTACATTTCCATATTAAGCCTGAAATATATCCTTTTCTTCAAGGCCCCTTTCGTCACTTGATCTATATGTTTCCTTGTAATTGATAACAATACAATACACCCTTGGCAATAACGACTATCGTCTCCTATATTATTTCAGTAGTACACATACCTTTTGGGGCTCTCACACACAACTAATCTTTATAAATGAGTTCTATAAAGAAAGAGAATTTCACGGAGAAGTGACGAAATGCACTTTGACTTTCAAAATACGAAGGGTTTGTTTTAAAAAAATCATCTAAATATTAAAGTAAAACGCAACCCGCAACACTCGGTCGCATTTCTGGCTATATTGTTAAATAAGTCCTAAACTAAGCGTTTTAGGGCCTTAAAAACTAAAATATTAATTATAATCTATGCATAATGAAAATAATTAAAAAAAATTTCTTCTGTAACTTAATTATTTTTTATCTCTGAAGGTATATGTTTGTATTTTTCTATTTTTGTACTGACGTTTTTTATTTTTATGCTAATTTAATTTTGTGTGCGAATAATATTTAAAATGTCAAATATGGCTTGTTTATACAAAATATACAAACTTAATTATAGTCATTCACCTGAAATATCTCATTCAAAATACAAAAATAAGTTGATAAACAGGAGTTTGTAGGCTACATACAGTGCCAGATTACCGAACAGGCTGAGTAGGCTGCAGCCCTGGCGCGCGCAATTTTTGGGGGCGGACGGATTTCAGCGGATGAAGAATTTCATAAGGAGAACTTTTGAAGAAATATTTCTTTCCATATTTGTATCAAAAGAAAGCGTTAATTTGTCAAATGTAGTTCCAAACGACCCAGTACAGTCGAACGTTGACGATGATTGTAGAGAAATTGTGGTCAAAGATGGATTTAAGCAAAATCATGACATCGATTTTTCTACATCTAAAAGCCATTATGCAGATCAAAGTCGATATTTATCAAAATCATATTTCTCTAAAACAATGGGGAATGGTACAGCTGTTAAAAGGTTATTTTTACTACATTCGCCATCTACAGGACATGTATTTTGTGCTCCTTGCAACTTATATGGTGGAATTACTACTTTGCTCGCTACATGAGATATTAACGACTGGAAAAATAGCAACAGCATTTCTCAACATGATAACAGTTCCGAATATGAAGATTGCGTAAGAAAATTTGTATGTGTGTCTGCAGTTTTAGAAAGAGAGGATTCAGAGATTGTAAAACCACGAAAAAAGTAGAATATTCGAGAAATGTCCTGAAAATAATTGTAGAAACTTTGAAATTTTTAGCATAAAGAGGATTTTTTTTCAGTAACAACGAGATTATTGGTTACAAAATGAAAACTTCGTAGGCTGCGTTGAGTTGATATCCAAATTTGATCCGTTTATGGCTGGCCATCGTGTTCGGTATGGATTTCGGTATGGCACCACATTTGTGAGAAAAGGAATTAGAAAATGGTAATTCGGAGGGTATTCTTTAATACAGAAATTGTCGATATAAGATATATTTCCAAATGATATTATTTTAAGACTCTATATAATGATGTCTGTGACTAATGCAAAAAGCGAATTATCTTTCTCTGCTTTGAAGCGCGTAAAAAAATTATCTGAGATTGAGTCTTAAACAAGACATATTAAAAGCATTATCTGTGTTATACATAGAAAATGACATTTCGGGACTCCAGGAATTTGAAGACACTGTTAAGAAATTTTCAGAGAATAAAGCGAGAAAACGAGATTCCGTTTGACAACGCATATTTCATATGTAAACCTAAATGTTATTTTGACTTTCATATCCAATTTTTTTATAACAAAATGTAAAAAATACTGAAATATAGAAATTATTTTATAATTACCTTATATTTTTAATTTATTGACCTAAAAATGTTTGATGCTATAAAAAATGCTAATTTACAATCAATTATTTATACGTATGCAATATTTGCATCGGTTACAAATAACGTACAAGATTTTTTAATCCAAAATATTGTAAGTAATTTTCTCAAAAAAGCATATTAAAAAAGGGCGCTAAAACATTTGACAGGTTGGGCGCACATATGCCAAAGTCAGGCACTGGCTATATAAGAGCGTTTTGCAAAGCCTTGATCTTTTTATTGGATGTTTTTTTACTGCATGAAAATCCGGTCTTAGTCATGATAATATTTACTCCGAACCATTTTCAAAATGAAAAGATAGTGACTTGATGTATGTCCTAAAGACTATTGGCAAGACTGTCCAATATGAGGCTGTAACGTTGGTAGAAATACCTCGGGGCGAAAAATTGAAAGACGTATTGTGAAGAAGGTTCAGGAGGTTATGGTTAGTTTTTCTCAAGGGACCTGGCAGTGACAAAACTTTTCTTGAGTGTGAAGCTGTTTTAATTTTTTATTTATTTTTAGTGTTCATGATATTTTGATGGACGTTAGTGAAAATGAGTGCATATCCAGGAACAGCCACTTTACTAGAAGAATTGGATAGTAAGTGTGAATATTTTTGGAGGAGAATGATTTTTTAATTAATTTTTCGCAACGTAATGATTAACTTTAATTTAAATTCCCAGAAAAGTTGATGGTACTTCTTCGAGATGGACGAACTCTCATTGGGTACCTTCGAAGTGTAGATCAATTTGCCAATTTGGTACTACATAATACGATCGAGAGAATTCACGTTGGTAAAGAATATGGTGACATCCCTAGAGGAGTTTTCATTGTGCGAGGAGAAAATGTGGTTCTCTTGGGTGAAATTGTAAAGTCAAATATTAAACTTTCTACATGTGATAAAAATTTATTTGCTATTCAATTCTAAATTCCATTTATGTGTTGCTTTGGTTTCAGGACAAAGATAAAGAAAATGATTTGCCTCTAAAGAAGGTTTCTGTTGATGATATTTTAGATGCTCAACGAAGAGAACAGGAGGCTAAACAAGAACAAGAAAGACTGCTTGCAAAGGCTCTAAAAGAAAGAGGACTTCATTACATTCCAGACTTGAGTCATGATGATATGTTTTAATTGCTTTTGAGACAGAACAGTTGGCAGTGAGACATATCTTTCCTTCAAAATATTACTTTCATTATAGTGTAAAAAAATTTGAAAAGTTATTTCTCATAAAGAAAGTGTTATTTTGCTGTCTATATTTTATTCAGTTCTTAATTGAGTTTTCATGCCTTTCAGTTTCTTAAAAATAATTCATTTAAAGTGTGTCTTGCTGTGAACTGTGAGGCCTCCTTACACATGATAAATGAATCTAATTGTACATTAATTTATTTTTTTGAGTACTATGTCCAGCAGGGATGAAATGGCCATTTGATCAGTTTCCCTAATAGCTTTTTGTACATAGAGTGATATATCTTTTGTTAATAAAATAACTTTGCTTTTGAGGTTATGAGGTCAAATATGTAGGTAATCCATATTTTTTTAAGTTATTATTTGTAAAGAATGTTGTCTTAAAACAAGATGGTAATTAAATTGATATCTGGAAAATATATTCACATTTATCTGAGTCCCTTTCCTTTCATTCCCTAAATCTTTCAAAAATAACGTTTAGAAACAAACTACCAAAAAAAGGCAGCTTGCTATTCGATGGACAAAGAATTTATTTTGTAAATTTGTTTTTATAGTTTTGAACAGTGAAGAGTTGTCTTTTGTAGTTGCATGAGAAGTAAAGCATGAGAAGTAAAAGATTCCAATGAAACAGATTGGTGTGCAAGTATGTGCTCAAAAAGCAAAATAAAATTTTAAAAAATGCTGGAAAACAGTTTCATTCTAGTGAAACTGCCAATTAAAATTAATTTCATTTGAGATGTATAAATGCTTTTGTTAAAAGGAACCATAATATTGCAACACAATTTTATTCATGAATTAAAATTAAGGATAGTCACAAAGTTTTGACTTTTATTGATCACAATAAAGAGTAAAAATCTCTACTTTTACTGTGGGTGATCTCTATCTTATTTGAGACTTTCTATCCCTGTTTGATCTTTTGATTTATTCATAAATGGAAGTGCCCAAATTGTTCATATTTATTTGTTGCAACCTGGGGATTTTCTGAAGTTCCATTTCCTTTCTTTTGTAGTTGGA